>JAUCMX010000029.1:15701642-15751642 GCA_033459395.1 Hemibagrus guttatus | reverse complement strand
GGGTCAGTGTGTTTGTAGTGATCGCTCTGAGGGTCAGTATGTTTGTAGTGATCGCTCTGAGGGTCAGTGTGTTTGTAGTGATATCTCTGAGGGTCAGTATGTTTGTAGTGATCGCTCTGAGGGTCAGTGTGTTTGTAGTGATCGCTCTGAGGGTCAGTATGTTTGTAGTGATCGCTCTGAGGGTCAGTGTGTTTGTAGTGATATCTCTGAGGGTCAGTGTGTTTGTAGTGATCGCTCTGAGGGTCAGTGTGTTTGTAGTGATATCTCTGAGGGTCAGTGTGTTTGTAGTGATCGCTCTGAGGGTCAGTGTGTTTGTAGTGATATCTCTGAGGGTCAGTATGTTTGTAGTGATCGCTCTGAAGGTCAGTGTGTTTGTAGTGATCGCTCTGAGGGTCAGTGTGTTTGTAGTGATATCTCTGAGGGTCAGTGTGTTTGTAGTGATAGCTCTGAGGGTCAGTGTGTTTGTAGTGATATCTCTGAGGGTCAGTGTGTTTGTAGTGATCGCTCTGAGGGTCAGTGTGTTTGTAGTGATATCTCTGAGGGTCAGTGTGTTTGTAGTGATAGCTCTGAGGGTCAGTGTGTTTGTAGTGATATCTCTGAGGGTCAGTGTGTTTGTAGTGATATCTCTGAGGGTCAGTGTGTTTGTAGTGATCGCTCTGAGGGTCAGTGTGTTTGTAGTGATATCTCTGAGGGTCAGTGTGTTTGTAGTGATCGCTCTGAGGGTCAGTGTGTTTGTAGTGATATCTTTGAGGGTCAGTGTGTTTGTAGTGATCGCTCTGAGGGTCAGTGTGTTTGTAGTGATCGCTCTGAGGGTCAGTGTGTTTGTAGTGATATCTCTGAGGGTCAGTGTGTTTGTAGTGATCGCTCTGAGGGTCAGTGTGTTTGTAGTGATCGCTCTGAGGGTCAGTGTGTTTGTAGTGATATCTTTGAGGGTCAGTGTGTTTGTAGTGATAGCTCTGAGGGTCAGTGTGTTTGTAGTGATCGCTCTGAGGGTCAGTGTGTTTGTAGTGATATCTTTGAGGGTCAGTGTGTTTGTAGTAATCACTCTGAGGGTCAGTGTGTTTGTAGTGATATCTCTGAGGGTCAGTGTGTTTGTAGTGATCACTCTGAGGGTCAGTGTGTTTGTAGTGATAGCTCTGAGGGTCAGTGTGTTTGTAGTGATCGCTCTGAGGGTCAGTGTGTTTGTAGTGATCGCTCTGAGGGTCAGTGTGTTTGTAGTGATATCTCTGAGGGTCAGTGTGTTTGTAGTGATAGCTCTGAGGGTCAGTGTGTTTGTAGTGATCGCTCTGAGGGTCAGTGTGTTTGTAGTGATATCTTTGAGGGTCAGTGTGTTTGTAGTAATCACTCTGAGGGTCAGTGTGTTTGTAGTGATATCTCTGAGGGTCAGTGTGTTTGTAGTGATCGCTCTGAGGGTCAGTGTGTTTGTAGTGATATCTCTGAGGGTCAGTGTGTTTGTAGTGATCGCTCTGAGGGTCAGTGTGTTTGTAGTGATCGCTCTGAGGGTCAGTGTGTTTGTAGTGATCACTCTGAGGGTCAGTGTGTTTGTAGTGATCGCTCTGAGGGTCAGTGTGTTTGTAGTGATATCTCTGAGGGTCAGTGTGTTTGTAGTGATATCTCTGAGGGTCAGTGTGTTTGTAGTGATCGCTCTGAGGGTCAGTGTGTTTGTAGTGATATCTCTGAGGGTCAGTGTGTTTGTAGTGATCGCTCTGAGGGTCAGTGTGTTTGTAGTGATATCTCTGAGGGTCAGTGTGTTTATAGTGATCACTCTGAGGGTCAGTGTGTTTGTAGTGATCACTCTGAGGGTCAGTGTGTTTGTAGTGATCGCTCTGAGGGTCAGTGTGTTTGTAGTGATAGCTCTGAGGGTCAGTGTGTTTGTAGTGATCGCTCTGAGGGTCAGTGTGTTTGTAGTGATCGCTCTGAGGGTCAGTGTGTTTGTAGTGATAGCTCTGAGGGTCAGTGTGTTTTAGGTGGATATGTCATTTGATGGATCTTTTCTGGATTTTGAGCAGCAGTGGGAAGGGCCTGATTCGGCTCGGTTGTTTGTGGTGTGTGTGTGTGTGTGTGTGTGTGTGTGTGTGTGTGTGTGTGTGTGTTTTTGATTGTGTAGAACGTCCTGCGTGCTTTCACGGTCAGCTCAGTCACTGCTGGACGGAAACTTCCTGTGGAACTCAGTTTCAGTCCTAAGTAGCTGTACTCTTTGCAGGTTTTCTGTGTTGTGTGTTCCTCTGGGTGAACTGTGTTGTGTTTCCGTCTGAGGGTCAGTGTGTTTGTAGTGATCACTCTGAGGGTCAGTGTGTTTGTAGTGATCGCTCTGAGGGTCAGTGTGTTTGTAGTGATATCTCTGAGGGTCAGTGTGTTTGTAGTGATATCTCTGAGGGTCAGTGTGTTTGTAGTGATCGCTCTGAGGGTCAGTGTGTTTGTAGTGATATCTCTGAGGGTCAGTGTGTTTGTAGTGATCGCTCTGAGGGTCAGTGTGTTTGTAGTGATATCTCTGAGGGTCAGTGTGTTTATAGTGATCACTCTGAGGGTCAGTGTGTTTGTAGTGATCACTCTGAGGGTCAGTGTGTTTGTGTGATCGCTCTGAGGGTCAGTGTGTTTGTAGTGATAGCTCTGAGGGTCAGTGTGTTTGTAGTGATCGCTCTGAGGGTCAGTGTGTTTGTAGTGATCGCTCTGAGGGTCAGTGTGTTTGTAGTGATAGCTCTGAGGGTCAGTGTGTTTTAGGTGGATATGTCATTTGATGGATCTTTTCTGGATTTTGAGCAGCAGTGGGAATGGGCCTGATTCGGCTCGGTTGTTTGTGGTGTGTGTGTGTGTGTGTGTGTGTGTGTGTGTGTGTGTGTGTGTGTTTTTTGATTGTGTAGAACGTCCTGCGTGCTTTCACGGTCAGCTCAGTCACTGCTGGACGGAAACTTCCTGTGGAACTCAGTTTCAGTCCTAAGTAGCTGTACTCTTTGCAGTTTTCTGTGTTGTGTGTTCCTCTGGTGAACTGTGTTGTGTTTCCGTGACATCTGGATCTTTTGTGAAAGATAATAGTTCTGGTCTTTTTGAGGTTGACCGTCAGGGCCCAGGTCTGACAGTACTGCTGCAGCAGGTCCAGGTTCTGCTGTAGACCCTGAACACTGGGGGACAGCAGGATCAGGTCATCTGCGTACATCAGGAATTTGACCTCTGAGTGGTGTAAAGTGAGACCGGGTGCTGTCCAGTGATCTAATATGGAGGCCAGTTCATTAGTATATATGTTAAAGAGTGTTGGGATTAGGCAGCACCCCTGTCTCACTCCACGCTCCTGTCTCACTCCACGCTCCTGTCTCACTCCATGCTCCTGTCTCACTCCACGCTCCTGATGGAAGAATTCTGTTCTTTTGTTGCTGATTTTAATTCTGCACTTATTGTTGGTGTACATGGATTTGATGATGTCATAGTTTTTACCCCCTACACCACTTTCAAGAATTTTATAAAATAAACCTTTGTGCCAAATAGAATCGAAAGCTTTTTGGAAATCTATGAAACAGGCAAATATTTTGGTTTAGTTTTGGTTAACATGTAGGTCAGTCAGGGTGTGTAGGGTGTAAATATGACCGCTGGTGCGGTGATTTGGTAGGAATCCAATCGGACTTTTACTCAGGACACTGTGTTTCGTAAGGAAGTCTAAAAGCCTGGAATTAATAATGCTGCATAAAACCTTCCCCAGGTCACTGTTCACACAGACGCCCCGGGAATTATTAGGGTGGAATTTATCTCCACTTTTGAAGATGGGTGTTATTAGACCTCGAGTCCAGGGGTCAGGGAAATGACCTCCACTCACAATCATGTTAAATCATTTAAGGATTGCAGATTGGAATTTTTTATTTTTGAACTGAATCATTTCATTGAGGATGCCGTCAGGTCCGCTTGTTTTTTTGGGTTTTAGAGTGACTAATGTTTTTGAAAGTTCCTGCTCAGTAATGGGGGAGTCCAGGGGATTCTGGGAGTCTTTTATAGCCAGTTCTAATGTGTCCAGTTTTTAATGATAATGTTTTGTTCCATTTTGTTGTTGTTGTTGTTGTTGTTGTTGTTGTTGTTGTTGTTGTTATTAGGAGTATAAATTGATTTGAAGTGACTGACCCATATGTCACCATTTTGTATCGCTAGTTGGGATTTAGATTTATTTAGATTTTTCCAGCGCTCCCAGAAACTGTTAGTGTTTATGGACTCAGTGTTTAGTGTCAGTTGTTTTTTGGTATATTAGACTTTTTTGATTCTGAGTGTACGTTTATAAAGTCTTAAAGTATCACAGTAACGAAGGCGTAATTCCGCATTATTTGGATCTCTGTGGTTTTGATTGGATAATTTTCTTAATTCTTTTCTAATATTTTGGCATTCTGTGTGGAACCACTTATCATCGGTTGGATTTTTTGGTGTGTTACTAAATTGTTTTAATTGACTTATTTGTGCAGTTCTAATGAAAACATGGTTTATATTTCTAACTGCGAGACTGATGCCTTTGTTACTGTGAGTGTATGTGGTGTCTAGAAAGGTGTGTAACAGTGTAGAACTTCCTGGCTGTGTGCTGCTTTCTGGAACAGTTCTGTGCTGTTTTGGGTCCATCTGTATGGGTTCTGTACAGCTTACTGGGCTGTGTGTGTGTAGTGGGGTCGGTTTCTGTCCTTTTAATGAACACAGTAATTTGGCTGTGGTCAGACAGAGGGGTCAGTGGCTTATGTGCTGTTACCGAGACGTGAGCAGAAGGTGTACCTGCCTGAAGAGTCTCCTCGTGTACAGACCCAGGCTTTGGCAGAGCTGCAGCAGGTCCTGTCCATTTTTATTGACCTGTGAGTCGAAGTTGTGGCGGGGAAGGTCGGTCAGGTTTCTTGGGTAATGTTGTCCAAATATAAAATTATTTCTATCCTCTGTGTTAAGGTCAGGGAGAGCCCCGGTGCGGGCGTTCAGTGATAGCTCAGATTTGAACCAGATGATAATCCCGCCTGAGTCTCTCCGTTGTTTAATAGCAGGATGTGTAACGGATGGGATGATTACCTCGTTATAGTTAGAGGGACAGTGAGTGAGTGATTTACTCCAGGTTTCCTGGACCATGATGATGTCTGTGTCTTCTGTGTTATTCTGAAATCCACAGCTTTTAGTTTTGCACCCAGAAAGTGAAGATGTAATGCCCTGAATGTTCCACACACACACACACACACACACACTGAACATGGTTTCATATCATATCATATTTCAAGCTGGCAGTTGTTAAGCCTCTTCTTAAGAAACCTAAACTAGACCCTAATGACTTATTAAATTACAGACCGATTTCAAACCTTCCCTTTATATCTAAAATATTAGAAAAGGTTGTGTCTACTCAATTATGCTCCTTCTTACAGGAAAACAATATCCTTGAAGAATTTCAGTCAGGTTTCAGGCCCCATCATAGTACAGAAACTGCACTAGTTAAGATCACAAATGACTTGTTTTTAGCTTCGGACCAAGGCTGCATCTCAATATTAGTCTTACTTGATCTTAGTGCTGCATTCGACACTATAGATCATAACATTCTCGTAGACCGCTTACAAAATCACATAGGTATTCAGGGACAGGCGTTAAAATGGTTCAGATCTTACCTGTCTGATCGATACCAGTTTGTAGATTTAAATGGAGAAATGTCCAGTGTAATGCCAGTGAAATATGGGGTCCCACAAGGTTCAGTTTTAGGACCTCTGCTTTTCTCAATATACATGCTTCCCTTAGGCAACATCATTAGAAGGCATGGGATTAGTTTCCATTGTTACGCTGACGATACACAGTTATATATCTCATCAAAACCAGATGAAATATCTAAACCGTCTAGATTAACAGAGTGTGTTAAAGATATTAAAGACTGGATGACTGATAATTTTCTATTACTAAATCCTGATAAGACGGAGATATTACTGATTGGTCCAAAAACCAGTACACAGAAGCTCTCACAATTCAACCTGTACTTAGAAGGATGTTCTATTACTACTAGCTCTACAGTGAAAGACCTGGGTGTAATATTAGACAGCAACTTGTCCTTTGAAAAACATATTTCCGATGTTACAAGAATAGCCTTCTACCACCTCAGAAATATCGCCAAGCTTAGGAACATTTTATCTGTATCTGATGCAGAAAAGCTAGTTCACGCGTTCATGACCTCCAGACTGGACTATTGTAATGCATTACTAGGTGGTCGTCCTGCATCTTCAATAAACAAGCTACAGTTAGTCCAGAATGCAGCCAGAGTCCTTACCAGGTCAAGAAAGTATGACCATATAACCCCAATATTATCATCCCTGCACTGGCTACCTGTTAAATTTAGAGTTGATTACAAACTAGCTCTACTTACATTACAAGACCCTAAATGGTTCAGCTCCCACGTATCTAGCCAGTCTTCTAACACGTTACAATCCATCACGCTCCTTAAGATCTCGAAACTCCGGACTTCCGGTAGTTCCCAGAATATCAAAGTCTACAGAAGGAGGTAGAGCTTTCTCGTTTTTAGCTCCGAAACTTTGGAACAGTCTTCCTGACAGTGTTCGGGGCTCAGGCACAGTCTCCCAGTTCAAACGTAGACTAAAGACATATCTCTTTAGCCAGGCATACACGTAATACATCCCATAACTTTGTGCTCCAATACGTCCGATTAAATGCACATCATCATCTAGTGCCTGCTAATATTATGGATAGCAGCTACGCTAATCCCTTTCCATTTGTTTCCCTTCTTCTACCCACCCCCGAGTCACACAGAGATTGTGCCAGCTCCGGTGGCATCCAGAGATGGACCGGCTCCAGCCGGGTTCTGCTCTTTGAGGACTGGAGAAAGCGAAGCAGCATTGCCAACACTATGTGGACATTTTACACACAACATTCTACACATGCTGTATCTGCATCACACAACTAATGCAGAAAGGACATTGTTCATATCGCACTCTCCGTGTGTCACCCAGATGAGGATGGGTTCCCTTTTGAGTCTGGTTCCTCTCAAGGTTTCTTCCTAATACCATCTAAGGGAGTTCTTCCTTGCCACAGTCGCCTGAGTCACCTCAGGCTCGCTCACTAGGGAAAATTTTGTCTAACATCTAGGACTGTTTGTTTGTTTGTTTATTGTTTCTTATGTTCTGTCAAGCTGCTTTGAGACAACGCTCTTTGTTAAAAGCGCTATACAAATAAAATTGAATTGAATTGAATTGAATATCAGGAGAGGAGATGACATCAGATTACAAATACTAACAGTTTTCAGGCAGAGATAAACCTGTATGGATTAATGCATTTAAACATGGACTGGTGTATGTAAGCAAACTATAGAAACATATACATACAGTGTGTGTGTGTGTGTGTGTGTGTGTGTGTGTGTGTGTTTGTTAGTGTGTGTGTGTGTGTGTTTGTTAGTGTGTGTGTGTGTGTGTATTTGTTAGTGTGTGTGTGTGTGTGTGTGTGTTTGTTAGTGTGTGTGTGTGTTTTTTTTTAGTGTCTGTGTGTGTGTTTGTTAATGTGTGTGTGTGTGTGTGTGTATTTGTTAGTGTGTGTGTGTGTATTTGTTAGTGTGTGTGTGTGTGTTTGTTAGTGTGTGTGTGTGTGTGTTTTTGTTAGTGTGTGTGTGTTTGTTAGTGGGTGTGTATGTGTGTGTGTGTGTGTGTTTGTTAGTGTGTGTGTGTGTGTGTGTGTGTGTATTTGTTAGTGTGTGTGTGTGTGTGTGTGTGTGTGTGTGTTTGTTAGTGTGTGTGTGTGTGTGTTTGTTAGTGTGTGTGTGTGTGTGTTTGTTAGTGAGTGTGTGTGTGTGTGTGTTTGTTAGTGTGTGTGTGTGTGTGTGTTAGTATGTGTGTGTGTTTGTTAGTGTGTGTGTGTGTGTTTGTTAGTGTGTGTGTGTGTGTGTTTGTTAGTGTGTGTGTGTGTGTTAGTATGTGTGTGTGTTTGTTAGTGTGTGTGTGTGTGTGTTTGTTAGTGTGTGTGTGTGTGTTTGTTGGTGTGTGTGTGTGTGTGTTTGTTAGTGTGTGTGTGTTTGTTAGTGTGTGTGTGTGTCTGTTAGTGGGTGTGTGTGTGTTTGTTAGTGTGTGTGTGTGTGTGTGTGTGTGTGTGTGTGTGTGTGTGTGTTGTGTGTGTGGGGCACCATTGTTATTAGTGTATATGTTCAGCACTTAGCTCATCAGTCTGGTGTATATGAGGTTGAGCAGGTGTCTGATCTCTCCCAGGTCTGCTGGATTACTTGGTGTGGTCACTGCAGCGGCGTAGCTCTGTCGCTGTGGCTGTTGGGTGGGTCTGGGTGGTGGGGTCACTGGGCTGGTACTGGGGTGTCTAGGTGAGGGCCCCGGAATCACTGCTGCACCGGACCCGAAGGAAAGTGAGCCCCAAGCACAGCCTGCATCCCAGAAGCCCACTGGAGCTACGTAAGCCCCGGAAAAGCCGTGCCCGGCCGAACCGGCTGCGGACGAGCCACGCTCGGCTCGACCGGAACAGGTGAAGCCGTGCTCTACTGAGAAAAGCTCAGTGGGTTCTGGTACAGTGCTTATTAATTGCTCTATTAATGGAGCAAGAGAGCAGAATAAGAGAGCTAAGCTCTATGGCCTTTTAAAGCAGAAGCACATTGATGTTGTCATGCTGCAGGAAACCCACAGTGATATCAGCAATGCTGCTGATTGGGTGAAGGAGTGGGATGGGTTGGTGATTTTAAGCCATAACACATCACTCAGTGGTGGAGTCGCCTTGCTCTTTGCTCGCAATTTTATCCCTTGTTCTTATTCAGTTGAAGAGATTTTAACTGGGAGGCTTTTATCATTACCATAAATCTTCTGACCTCTACACTACACCGCTAGGACACTCATGTCTCACTACACTTCACCACCTTGGATGAGGTTTTTAGACACGTTGAGCAATGTTATTGCTGACTGCGACACTGCAGATATTTTAATCCTGGGTGGAGATTTTAACTGTAGTATGGATAATTTGGATCGGAACCACGCAGAACCTCATGTAGCTTCCCGTAAGTGTCTGTGGGAGGTGATGGAGACCGTACACGTGGGCCCATGCCGTAGACAACTCACTCTCCCTGGCAAGACTAGATCGCTTTTATGGTTTTAAACACCAGCTAACGCTTTTTACACAGTGTTTTATTGTTCCAGTAGGTATCTCTGACCATAGCATGGTCCAGTGTACTATCACTAAAGAGAACGTTAACCTAGGAGCGCTTACGGGCATTTTAACACTGCACTTTTAGAAGACGCTAATTTTAGAGAGTCTTTTACTTATTTATGGAATTGTTTTAAATCAGAGAAGGCAGCTTTTAGCTCACTTCAGCTGTGGTGGGATGTGACTAAAACACAAATCAAAGTTTTTTGTCAACAGTACACTCTCAACGTCACAAGAGACATTGTTAGATCTCTGAAAGCTCTGGAGATAGAAATAGTGGAACTCCAGCGTTTGGAGGCCACCGGAGTTTGCTGTGCGAACAGAATCAGGGGATCTCTTATCTGAGCCCACTGAAATTCGCAAGCAGACAGTAAGCTTTTACTCAAAGCTGTACAGCAGTGAGTGGTCAGGGGCATAAGTGGTGGAGGACAGCTTCCTCATGGACTTGCCAAAGCTCTCTGAGCGAGCGGCCAGAGAGTTGGACAGGGAGCTGTCGCTGGAGGAGCTTCATGAGGCTCTCCAGAGGATGGAGAATGGACGGGCGTCAGGTATAGACGGTCTCCCGGCTGAGTTTTACAAGGCTTTCTAGGCTGTCATAAGGCAGGACGTGCTGGACGTCCCCCGGGACAGTGTACAGAGAGGTGAGCTCCCATTGAGCTGCAGGAGAGCCGTCATGACTCTGCTGCCGAAAAAGGGAGACCTGACACACCTGAAGAACTGGCGCCCCGTCTCACTACTGTGCACTGACTGCAAGCTGCTCTGAAAAGCATTAGCCTCGAGACTGACTAAGGTAATGGAGCGGCTCATTCACCAGGACCAGACGTACTGTGTGCCTGATAGGTCCATATTCGATAACGTGTATTTGATTCGTGACATTTTGGACGTTTCCAGGCTATTGGGCTTAAAGACTGGTCTGATTTTCCTAGATCAGGAAAAGGCTTTTGACCGGGTTGAGCATGAATATTTGTGGAAGGTGCTGGAAGCCTTTGGGTTCAACCCGGGTTTTGTAGCCATGGTCAGGGTGTTGTACTGTGAAATTGAGAGTGTACTGAAGGTTAATGGTGGTTTATGTGCCCCTTTTAGAGTGTACGGAGGGATCAGGCAGGGCTGTTCCCTCTCAGGGATGTTGTACTCTCTGGTGATTGAACCTCTTTTAAATAAATGAAGAAGTCGTCTCTCTGGTTTTAATATTCCACACGCTAATGCCTCAGTATATTTATCAGCTTATGCAGATGATCTGGTAGTCATGATAAACACACAAGAAGATGTGAATGTTTTAACTGCTATTTTAAATGACTTTCAGATTTTATCCTCTGCCAAGGTTAACTGGACAAAGAGTGAAGCCATTTTAGTTGGGGAGTGGGGAGGTGGGCAACCTTCACTACCAGGAGGCTTAGCGTGGAAAAGAGGTGGTTTTAAATACTTGGGTGTCTACCTGGGGACCAATGAGTTTTTAAACAGAAACTGGGAAGGTTCTGTAGAGCACGTGAAGGGCAGACTGAGCAGGTGGAAGCAGCTGGTCCCGAAGATGTCTTACAGGGGGCGAACGCTGGTCATCAACAACCTCGCCGAGTCGTCCCTTTCTGGATTATCAGATTTTTACCATGGACTTTTTAAAATTTGTAACTTTAAGAAATAGAACAAGGGCTGTCGAACAGTACACTCGCTGCTGGAGGAGCCTCTGGTATACGGCGGGCAACTGGACATCTCCGGTGTGACCGTCCCTGCACTGTCCAGAACTCTCATCTCCTCGGGCGTTGTGACGCTCCGGGAGCTCGTGAACGTCGCGGGGTCAGATTTGTCGAGGGCAGAGGACCTGGCAGTGCATATGGGACTGCGGTCCCTGCGTGTTGTCCATCAGCTCCTACACCGCTGGAGATCTGCACTTACATCAGAGGAGCGTGTTCAGCTGATGGACTATCAACATACAGAGACTGGTCCTGCAGAGGAGGAACCCTTTCCCCGGCTGAACATTGCTCCTGACCTGGACGGGTGTGCAGGCCCCCTCCTGGAGTGCCGGAGTGAAGGGGAGATGGACTTTGGGTCAGTGTCGGGGAAGCTGCTCTACAGAGCCTGTGTTAAGGTTTTAAACAAGAAGAAGCTGAGTGGGAGGCCAGAAGAATCCTCAGCAGGCTGATGGAGTAAAGAAGTTGAATTGATTTAAATCTGTACAGAAGTATGAATGATTTGGAGATGTTTACGTGTGTGTGGTGTTGGGAGAAAGCTCTGTGCTCTGTTGCAGAAGGAGAATTTAGCTTTGCAGCAGAGCTAAACTAATATCCACCTAGGTTTATCCTAATTTATTGAAATAATTTTAATTCGTATTTATTTATTTATTTATTGGGTCACTCTGATATTACATGTGACTTGCGTAAATAAAGGATTGTAAAAAAAAAAGTCTCTCTCTCTCTCTCTCCCTCTCTCTGTCACTCTCTGCCCTCAGTCTCTATTGTAAGGAACTGAAAAGCACCAAATTTCAGAAGATGGAGTGTGTGTGTGAGTGTGTGTGTTTGCGAGTGTGTGTGTGTGAGTGTGTGTGAGTGTGAGTGTGTGTATGTGTGTGTGTGAGTGTGTATGTGTGTGTGTGTGTGTGAGAGAAAGACACTCAGGCTCAAACTGTAAAGCTCAAGTGCTTTTAACTGAATTTCAGCTGTTTCATGGCTATTTCCTCAACACACACACACACACACACACACACACACACACACAGAACTCTAACTTTCCTTTGTGATTGTAATTTTTTTTATTTTGTCTTTTTATTTGGTGTGTGTGTGTGTGTGTGTGTGTGTGTGTTTACCAATAATGCATTGTGAGGAGTTTGTGTTTATGTCCAAACAGACCTTTTGTCTTCTGCTAACACTCTGCTGTCTTCTCTGAGGAACACTGTGTTAATTAAAACCCCCACACAGACAGAAAACACACACACACACACACACACACACACATACATATTCTCCTGGGTGTGATGGTTCCTTAATAAAAATGTTAATTGAATCTTGCCAAGTCTCCGGATGCTGCTTCAGTCATTGCAAAACACACACACACACACACACACACACACACACACACACACAATCAGTCACCTGTTACTGGACTCAAGAAGTCATTAATTCTTATCTATTTAAAAGAATGAGCTGTAACTTCGCAAATAAGAAAGTGTGTGTGTGCATGTGTGTGTATGTGTGTGTGTATGTGTGTTTGTCTCGTCCATTCCGCTATCATTCACTTACTTGTAATCCAGAGTGTGAATGAAGCACAGGAGAGAGAGAGAGAGAGAGAGAGAGAGAGAGAGGAGGGGGGGGAGACAGAGAGAGAGAGAGAGAGAGAGAGGAGGGGGGGAGACAGAGAGAGAGAGAGAGAGAGAGAGAGAGAGAGAGAGAGGAGGGGGGGGGGACAGAGAGAGAGAGAGAGAGAGAGAGAGGAGGGGGGGAGTCAGAGAGAGAGAGAGAGAGAGGAGGGGGGGGGAGACAGAGAGAGAGAGAGAGAGAGAGAGAGAGAGAGAGAGAGGAGGGGGGGGCACAGAGAGAGAGACAGAGGGGAGGCAGACAGAGAGAGGGGGTAGGGGGTGGGGGGGTGGGGTGGGGTGGGGTTGTGTGTGTATGTGGGGTGGAGTTGATGTGTGTGTGGGTGTATGTGCGGTGGTGGTGTGTGTGTGTGTGTGTGAGGGGGTGGTGGTGGTGTGTGTATGTGGGGTGTTGGTGGTGTGTATGTGTGTGTGTGTGTGTGTGAGGGGTTGGAGGTGGTGGTGTGTGTGTGTATATGTGGTGGTGTGTGTGTGTCTGTAGGGTGGTGGTGGTGTGTGTGTGTGGGTGGAGATGATGTGTGTGTGGGTGGTGGTGGTGGTGTGTGTGTATGTAGGGTGGTGGTGTGTGTGTGTGTGTGTGGAGATGATGTGTGTGTGTGGGTGGTGGTGGTGTGAGTGTGTGAGGGGGTGGTGTGTGTGTGTGTGTGGGTGGTGGTTGTGGTGTGTGTGTGCTTGTCAGTTAGTGAGTGAGTGTGTGTGTGCGAGTGTGTATGTGTGTGTGTATGTTCTGTGATGTAACTAAGTTGTTGAGTTTTTGTGTTATTGTGAGTGTGTGTGTGTGTGTGTGCTTGTCAGTGAGTGAGTGTGTGTGTATGTGTGTGTGTGTTGTCTCTACACACACACTGTTATTAGTTAATGATGGTTCTGATTTATTTCTGTTTATTAATCATGAAGCTGCTCCTCCACCTGTCAGGAGCTGAGTCCAGATGGACGTCTCTCCTTTCTCTAACACTACTGAGAGATCTGAGCAAATGATGCAGAAGGAAACCTGAGACAGACAGACAGACAGGGAGACCTGTGACAGAGCAGGATTTCAGACAGACAGCGAGACAGACAGGGAGACCTGTGACAGAGCAGGATTTCAGACAGACAGAGAGACAGACAGGGAGACCTGTGACAGAGCAGGATTTCAGACAGACAGCGAGACAGACAGGGAGACCTGTGACAGCAGGATTTCAGACAGACAGAGAGACAGACAGGGAGACCTGTGACAGAGCAGGATTTCAGACAGACAGAGAGACAGACAGGGAGACCTGTGACAGAGCAGGATTTCAGACAGACAGACAGACAGGGAGACCTGTGACAGAGCAGGATTTCAGACAGACAGACAGACAGGGAGACCTGTGACAGAGCAGGATTTCAGACAGACAGACAGACAGGGAGACCTGTGACAGAGCAGGATTTCAGACAGACAGACAGACAGACAGACAGGGAGACCTGTGACAGAGCAGAATTTCAGACAGACAGACAGGGAGACCTGTGACAGAGCAGGATTTCAGACAGACAGAGAGACAGACAGGGAGACCTGTGACAGAGCAGGATTTCAGACAGACAGAGAGACAGACAGGGAGACCTGTGACAGAGCAGGATTTCAGACAGACAGAGAGACAGACAGGGAGACCTGTGACAGAGCAGGATTTCAGACAGACAGACAGACAGGGAGACCTGTGACAGAGCAGGATTTCAGACAGACAGACAGACAGGGAGACCTGTGACAGAGCAGGATTTCAGACAGACAGACAGACAGGGAGACCTGTGACAGAGCAGGATTTCAGACAGACAGACAGACAGACAGGGAGACCTGTGACAGAGCAGAATTTCAGACAGACAGACAGGGAGACCTGTGACAGAGCAGGATTTCAGACAGACAGAGAGACAGACAGGGAGACCTGTGACAGAGCAGGATTTCAGACAGACAGAGAGACAGACAGACAGACAGGGAGACCTGTGACAGAGCAGGATTTCAGACAGACAGCGAGACAGACAGGGAGACCTGTGACAGAGCAGGATTTCAGACAGACAGAGAGACAGACAGGGAGACCTGTGACAGAGCAGGATTTCAGACAGACAGAGAGACAGACAGGGAGACCTGTGACAAACAGGATTTCAGACAGACAGAGAGACAGACAGGGAGACCTGTGACAAACAGGATTTCAGACAGACAGAGAGACAGACAGGGAGACCTGTGACAGAGCAGGATTTCAGACAGACAAAAACAGACAGGGAGACCTGTGACAGAGCAGGATTTCAGACAGACAGACAGACAGGGAGACCTGTGACAGAGCAGGATTTCAGACAGACAGACAGACAGGGAGACCTGTGACAGAGCAGGATTTCCCCGACAGACAGACAGACAGGGAGACCTGTGACAGAGCAGAATTTCCCCGACAGACAGACAGGGAGACCTGTGACAGAGCAGAATTTCCCGACAAAAGGGCAGACAGGGAGACCTGTGACAGAGCAGGATTTCAGACAGACAGAGAGACAGACAGGGAGACCTGTGACAGAGCAGGATTTCAGACAGACAGAGAGACAGACAGGGAGACCTGTGACAAACAGGATTTCAGACAGACAGAGAGACAGACAGGGAGACCTGTGACAAACAGGATTTCAGACAGACAGAGAGACAGACAGGGAGACCTGTGACAGAGCAGGATTTCAGACAGACAAAAACAGACAGGGAGACCTGTGACAGAGCAGGATTTCAGACAGACAGACAGACAGGGAGACCTGTGACAGAGCAGGATTTCAGACAGACAGACAGACAGGGAGACCTGTGACAGAGCAGGATTTCCCGACAGACAGACAGACAGGGAGACCTGTGACAGAGCAGAATTTCCCCGACAGACAGACAGGGAGACCTGTGACAGAGCAGAATTTCCCGACAAAAACAGACAGGGAGACCTGTGACAGAGCAGGATTTCAGACAGACAGAGAGACAGACAGGGAGACCTGTGACAGAGCAGGATTTCAGACAGACAGAGAGACAGACAGGGAGACCTGTGACAGAGCAGGATTTCCCGACAGACAGAAAAAGACAGACAGGGAGACCTGTGACAGAGCAGGATTTCCCGACAGACAGAAAAAGACAGACAGGGAGACCTGTGACAGAGCAGGATTTCAGACAGACAGAGAGACAGACAGGGAGACCTGTGACAGAGCAGGATTTCAGACAGACAGAGAGACAGACAGGGAGACCTGTGACAGAGCAGGATTTCAGACAGACAGAGAGACAGACAGGGAGACCTGTGACAGAGCAGGATTTCAGACAGACAGAGAGACAGACAGGGAGACCTGTGACAGAGCATGATTTCAGACAGACAGACAGACAGACAGGGAGACCTGTGACAGAGCAGGATTTCCCCGACAGACAGACAGACAAAAACAGGGAGACCTGTGACAGAGCAGGATCTTTAGGAAGGGGGGTGGTTGTGCAGATGAGACAGGGGTAAAACAGGGAGGGCAGAGTGACAGAGAGGAATCTCCCAGGTTTTTTTTAAATTTTTTCTGTGGTTCTTTGCCCCGAGATGAGAGAAAGGTGTAAAAACAGCCGGGGGAGACAACATAAAAGGGATTTACTCACCTCCCTGTTTGGGGGTGTTGTTTTATTTCTGCAGTTTATTCTGTTTTACCCTTTGAATGTTAAGAGTGTTTTTTTGTAAACCCGAAAGTGAAAGCCCCAAAACCTGAATAAAACCACCAACCAAAATTTAAAGGTCAAGACATGCACCAAGTGGTGTGTGACAAGTTGCAGTCAGGGGTGTGTCTGTTTGGGGGGTGTGTGTCTGTTTAGTTGGTGTGTGTACTGCTTTGAATTGTTGGGGTGTTTTGGTTTCCTGTGTGTCTTAAGAGCAGGTAATCCTGTTCAGCCCAATTAGGTGCCGGTTGAGCCCGGGATGGGTTTTGTGTCTTTTTAGGGGCAGGTGTGTGTTTTGGGTCAGGTGTGTGTCTTTCTTGGTTAGGTTTTGTGTTTGCTAGGTTAGGTGTGTTTGTAGGTTACGGGGTGTGTCTGTTGGGTCAGGTGTGTGTTTGCTAGGGTTAGGTGTGTTTTTGGGGGTTTGCCTTTTGGGGTTTGGTTTTGTGTTTGCTTTGGTTAGGTGTGTGTTTGCTAGGTTAGGTGTGTGTTTGCTAGGGGCAGGTGTGTGTTTGCTAGGGTTAGGTGTGTTTGTAGGGGTTTGGTGTGTCTCTGTTGGGTTAGGTGTGTGTTTGCTAGGTCAGGTTTTGTGTCTTTATAGGTCAGGTGTGTCTCTGTTGAGGGCAGGTGTGTGTCTTTCTAGGTCAGGTGTGTGTCTTTCTAGGTTAGGTGTGTGTCTTTCTAGGTCAGGTGTGTGTTTGCTGGGTTAGTTGTGTGTTTGCTAGGTTAGGTGTGTCTCTGTTGGGTTAGGTGTGTGTTTGTTGGGTCAGGTGTGTGTCTGTTGGGTCAGGTGTGTGTCTGTTGAGTCAGGTGTGTGTCTGTTGGGTCAGGTGTGTGTCTGTTGGGTTAGGTGTGTGTCTGTTGGGTCAGGTGTGTGTCTGTTGGGTTAGGTGTGTGTTTGCTAGGTTAGGTGTGTCTCTGTTGGGTTAGGTGTGTGTTTGTTGGGTCAGGTGTGTGTCTGTTGGGTCAGGTGTGTGTCTGTTGAGTTAGGTGTGTGTCTGTTGGGTCAGGTGTCTGTATGTTGGGTTAGGTGTGTGTCTGTTGGGTCAGGTGTGTGTCTGTTGGGTCAGGTGTGTGTTTGCTAGGTTAGGTGTGTGTTTGCTAGGTTAGGTGTGTGTTTGCTAGGTTAGTTGTGTGTTTGCTAGGTTAGGTGTGTCTCTGTTGGGTTAGGTGTGTGTTTGTTGGGTCAGGTGTGTGTCTGTTGGGTCAGGTGTGTGTCTGTTGGGTCAGGTGTGTGTCTGTTGAGTTAGGTGTGTGTCTGTTGGGTCAGGTGTCTGTCTGTTGGGTTAGGTGTGTGTTTGCTAGGTTAGTTGTGTGTTTGCTAGGTCAGGTGTGTGTTTGCTAGGTTAGTTGTGTGTTTGCTAGGTTAGGTGTGTCTCTGTTGGGTTAGGTGTGTGTTTGTTGGGTCAGGTGTGTGTCTGTTGGGTCAGGTGTGTGTCTGTTGGGTTAGGTGTGTGTCTGTTGGGTCAGGTGTGTGTCTGTTGGGTTAGGTGTGTGTTTGCTAGGTTAGTTGTGTGTTTGATAGGTCAGGTGTGTGTTTGTTGGGTCAGGTGTGTGTTTGCTAGGTTAGGTGTGTGTTTGCTAGGTTAGGTGTGTGTTTGCTAGGTCAGGTGTGTGTTTGCTAAGTTAGTTGTGTGTTTGCTAGGTTAGGTGTGTGTCTGTTGGGTTAGGTTGTGTTTGTTGGGTCAGGTGTGTGTCTGTTGGGTCAGGTGTGTGTCTGTTGAGTTAGGTGTGTGTCTGTTGGGTCAGGTGTCTGTCTGTTGGGTTAGGTGTGTGTTTGCTAGGTTAGTTGTGTGTTTGATAGGTCAGGTGTGTGTTTGTTGGGTCAGGTGTGTGTTTGCTAGGTTAGTTGTGTGTTTGCTAGGTTAGGTGTGTCTCTGTTGGGTTAGGTGTGTGTTTGTTGGGTCAGGTGTGTGTCTGTTGGGTTAGGTGTGTGTCTGTTGGGTCAGGTGTGTGTCTGTTGGGTTAGGTGTGTGTTTGCTAGGTTAGTTGTGTGTTTGATAGGTCAGGTGTGTGTTTGTTGGGTCAGGTGTGTGTTTGCTAGGTTAGGTGTGTGTTTGCTAGGTTAGGTGTGTGTTTGCTAGGTCAGGTGTGTGTTTGCTAAGTTAGTTGTGTGTTTGCTAGGTTAGGTGTGTGTCTGTTGGGTTAGGTTGTGTTTGTTGGGTCAGGTGTGTGTCTGTTGGGTCAGGTGTGTGTCTGTTGAGTTAGGTGTGTGTCTGTTGGGTCAGGTGTGTGTCTGTTGGGTTAGGTGTGTGTCTGTTGGGTCAGGTGTGTGTCTGTTGGGTCAGGTGTGTGTCTGTTGGGTCAGGTGTGTGTTTGCTAGGTTAGTTGTGTGTTTGCTAGGTTAGGTGTGTGTTTGCTGGGTTAGTTGTGTGTTTGTTAGGTTAGTTGTGTGTTTGCTAGGTCAGGTGTGTGTTTGCTGGGTTAGTTGTGTGTTTGTTATGTCAGGTGTGTGTTTGCTAGGTCAGGTGTGTGTTTGCTAGGTCAGGTGTGTGTTTGCTAGGTCAGTTGTGTGTTTGCTAGGTTAGGTGTGTGTTTGCTAGGTTAGGTGTGTGTTTGCTAGGTTAGGTGTGTGTTTGCTAGGTCAGGTGTGTGTTTGCTAAGTTAGTTATGTGTTTGCTAGGTTAGGTGTGTGTCTGTTGGGTTAGGTTGTGTTTGTTGGGTCAGGTGTGTGTCTGTTGGGTCAGGTGTGTGTCTGTTGAGTTAGGTGTGTGTCTGTTGGGTCAGGTGTGTGGCTGTTGGGTTAGGTGTGTGTCTGTTGGGTCAGGTGTGTGTCTGTTGGGTCAGGTGTGTGTCTGTTGGGTCAGGTGTGTGTTTGCTAGGTTAGTTGTGTGTTTGCTAGGTTAGGTGTGTGTTTGCTGGGTTAGTTGTGTGTTTGTTAGGTTAGGTGTGTGTTTGCTAGGTTAGGTGTGTGTTTGCTAGGTCAGGTGTGTGTTAGCTAGGTCAGGTGTGTGTTTGCTAGGTCAGGTGTGTGTTTGCTAGGTTAGGTGTGTGTTTGCTAGGTCAGGTGTGTGTTTGCTAAGTTAGTTGTGTGTTTGCTAGGTTAGGTGTGTGTCTGTTGGGTTAGGTTGTGTTTGTTGGGTCAGGTGTGTGTCTGTTGGGTCAGGTGTGTGTCTGTTGAGTTAGGTGTGTGTCTGTTGGGTCAGGTGTGTGTTTGCTAGGTTAGGTGTGTGTTTGCTAGGTTAGTTGTGTGTTTGCTAGGTCAGGTGTGTGTTTGCTAGGTTAGTTGTGTGTTTGTTAGGTCAGGTGTGTGTTTGCTAGGTCAGGTGTGTGTTTGCTAGGTTAGTTGTGTGTTTGCTAGGTCAGGTGTGTGTTTGCTAGGTTAGGTGTGTGTTTGCTAGGTTAGGTGTGTGTTTGCTAGGTCAGGTGTGTGTTTGCTAAGTTAGTTGTGTGTTTGCTAGGTTAGGTGTGTGTCTGTTGGGTTAGGTTGTGTTTGTTGGGTCAGGTGTGTGTCTGTTGGGTCAGGTGTGTGTCTGTTGAGTTAGGTGTGTGTCTGTTGGGTTAGGTGTGTGTCTGTTGGGTCAGGTGTGTGTCTGTTGGGTCAGGTGTGTGTTTGCTAGGTTAGTTGTGTGTTTGCTAGGTTAGGTGTGTGTTTGCTAGGTCAGGTGTGTGTTTGCTAGGTCAGGTGTGTGTTTGCTAGGTTAGGTGTGTGTTTGCTAGGTCAGGTGTGTGTTTGCTAAGTTAGTTGTGTGTTTGATAGGTTAGGTGTGTGTCTGTTGGGTTAGGTTGTGTTTGTTGGGTCAGGTGTGTGTCTGTTGGGTCAGGTGTGTGTCTGTTGAGTTAGGTGTGTGTCTGTTGGGTTAGGTGTGTGTCTGTTGGGTCAGGTGTGTGTCTGTTGGGTCAGGTGTGTGTTTGCTAGGTTAGTTGTGTGTTTGCTAGGTTAGGTGTGTGTTTGCTAGGTCAGGTGTGTGTTTGCTGGGTTAGTTGTGTGTTTGCTAGGTTAGTTGTGTGTTTGCTGGGTTAGGTGTGTGTTTGCTAGGTCAGGTGGGGATTTTTTTGGCTGGGTTTTTAGGTTTGTGTTTGCTTTTTTGGGTTTTAGGTTGTGTGTTTGCTTAGGGGTTTTAGGTGTGTGTTTGCTAGGTCAGGTGTGTGTTTGCTGGGTTAGTTGTGTGTTTGCTAGGGTTAGGGTTTTGTGTTTGCTAGGTCAGGTGTGTGTTTGCTGGGTTAGTTGTGTGTTTGTTAGGTTAGGTGTGTGTTTGCCTAGGTCAGGTGTGTGTTTGCTGGGTCAGGTGTGTGTTTGCTGGGTTAGTTGTGTGTTTGCTAGATCAGGTGTGTGTTTGCTGGGCTAGTTGTGTGTTTGTTAGGTTAGGTGTGTGTTTGCGGGTTAGTTGTGTGTTTGTTAGGTTAGGTGTGTGTTTGCTGGGTTAGGTATGTGTTTGCTGGGTTAGTTGTGTGTTTGCTAGGTCAGGTGTGTGTTTGCTGGGTCAGGTGTGTGTTTGCTGGGTTAGGTATGTGTCTGCTTTGGGGTTTGTTGTGTATTTGCTGGGTTAGTTGTGTTTGCTGGGTTAGTTGTGTGTTTGCTGGGTTAGTTGTGTGTTTGTTGGTTAGTTGTGTGTTTGCTGGGTTAGTTGTGTGTTTGTTAGGTTAGGTGTGTGTTTTGGGGGGTGGGTTAGTTGTGTGTTTCCTGGGTTAGGTGTGTGTCTGTTGGGTTAGTTGTGTGTTTGTTGGGTTAGTTGTGTGTTTGCTGGGTTAGTTGTGTGTTTGCTGTTAGTTGTGTGTTTGCTGGGTTAGTTGTGTGTTGCTAGTTTAGTTGTGTGTTTGCTGGGTTAGTTGTGTGTTTGCTGGGTTAGTTGTGTGTTTGTTAGGTTAGTTGTGTGTTTGCTGGGTTAGTTGTGTGTTTGTTAGGTTAGGTGTGTGTTTGCTGGTCAGGTGTGTGTTTGCTGGGTTAGGTGTGTGTCTGTTGGGTTAGTTGTGTGTTTGCTGGGTTAGTTGTGTGTTTGCTGGGTCAGGTTTGTGTTTGCAGGTTGTGTTGTTAGGTTAGGTGTGTGTTGCTGGGTAGTTGTGTGTTTGCTGGGTTAGTTGTGTTTTGCTGGGTCAGGTTTGTGTTTGCTGGGTTGTTGTGTGTTTGCTGGGTTAGTTGTGTGTTTGCTGGGTTAGTTGTGTGTTTGCTGGGTTGGTTGTGTGTTTGCTGGGTTGGTTGTGTGTTTGCTGAGTGTCTGAGTGTTAGAATGAGAAGAATTTGCTTGAATTTTGTTATGATGTTTTGAAGACACTCAGTGAGAGGTCTAGAGAGATCTGTGCCATGGACCTGCACTGCTCTAGTGATGTCCTCCTAAACTTTAAAGGTCTCACTACTACACATACCTTAATTACATTAAGTAATGGACCAACAAATACACACACACACACACACACACACACACACACAGTCTTTGAAGTGCTTATGTTTGCAGGTCTTTTATTTATTCAATCACTTTTCCCTCATTTACTGTGTCCGACCTCTGTCCTTTACAACAACACACACACAGACACACACACACACACACACACACACACAGTGCAGTGGTATAGTGTTTTTTCTAGTGTTATTTCCGTCTCTCAGTACAGACATGTTTCTTCCCATTATACGTTTCTCCTAATCTACAGTATATTGAATATTCTCTCTTGCTCTCACATCGTGTGTGTGTGTGTGTGTGTGTGTGTGTGTGTGTGACAGGATAAATAGTCTCGGGGGAAGTTTCCCTGTGGATCCTCACTTCTATTTGTAACTGTCTTTTTCCTGACAGGTTTCTGGACAGGTGTGATCTCTCTCTGGAAAACACACACAAGTAGTATGTGTGTGTGTGTGTGTGTGTGTGTGTGTGTGTTATATTGTGAGAATGGGTTAAAATGCTGCTTTGTGACTCACACACATTTTGGCCTCGATGTCATTATTTTGGTGTTATGTTGAAGATTTGATAAAGCGAGGAGGGAACAGTGTGTGTGTGGAACAAATAATGATTGTGTGTGTGTGTGTGTGTGTGTGTGTGTGTGTGTGCGCGTGTCCTTCTCAGGGCTGTGCTCATGTGCCGCTAATTGTTCATTAGACTTTCAGCAAGGACAAGACAGGAAACAGCATCAGTGATCTGAGTCTGTCCTAATGGACATGTTAATTAAAATCAGGAATTTGATTGACAGGCAGCTGTCTGAGACTCCTGTGACATCACTCCTGGAGAGATTCAGGATCCATGTAACATACAGTTATAGAGTTCCACAGTAGATATGTATGCTGGGGTAGCTTTCACTATCCTGAGAGAAAGCTGTTTCTCTGATGTTGGATAAATGTGGTGACTGACACTGTCGCTGTCCGTGGTGCTGAATTCACTAAGACTACAGACAAGTAAACTCACTGAACACTCTATTAGGAACACTACACTACCACTGGGTATTCAATTCAATTTAATCATTATAATCATTAAGTTTAATCATCATAAACACTGAGTGTGGGATTATAAATCATTATAAACACTGAGAGTGGGATTATAAATCATCATAAACACTGAGAGTGGGATTATAAATCATCATAAACACTGAGAGTGGGATTATAAATCATCATAAACACTGAGAGTGGGATTATAAATCATTATAAACACTGAGAGTGGGATTATAAATCATTATAAACACTGAGAGTGGGATTATAAATCATTATAAACACTGAGAGTGGGATTATAAATCATTATAAACACTGAGAGTGGGATTATAAATCATCATAAACACTGAGAGTGGGATTATAAATCATCATAAACACTGAGAGTGGGATTATAAATCATCATAAACACTGAGAGTGGGATTATAAATCATTATAAACACTGAGAGTGGGATTATAAATCATTATAAACACTGAGAGTGGGATTATAAATCATTATAAACACTGAGAGTGGGATTATAAATCATTATAAACACTGAGAGTGGGATTATAAATCATTATAAACACTGAGAGTGGGATTATAAATCATCATAAACACTGAGAGTGGGATTATAAATCATCATAAACACTGAGAGTGGGATTATAAATCATCATAAACACCAGAGCATCAGCATAATTTCTGAATTTGTTATAGTGACCGTCCACTGTCTAATGTCCTTTACACATTCCTCAATCTTAATAATCTGGTGTCTCTCATCTGACTTAGCTGAAACATACAGCTGTGTGTCATCCGCATAACAGTGGAAGCTAATACCATGGTTATGAATAATTGCACCAAGGGGTAGCATATATAAGGAGAAAAGCAGAACCTAGAACCAAAAGACAGAACCTTGTGGAACACTGAACATAACCTTGGTATGCATAGAGAAGTCACCATCTAGATCTACACACTGATAACGGTCAGTCAAATAAGACCTGAGCCACTAGAGGGCTGTTCCTTTAACACCAACAACATGTTCTAGCTGATCAAGTAGAATAGCGTGGTCAATGTTGTCAAAAGCTGAGCAAGAGCACAATCAAGTGTAATAGAGCAGGTTATAGTCCATGTGTGCAGAAATACAGAGGTCAAATCTAGCAGAAGGGTGAATGAGTGAAGGTCCGGTGTGAAAACTCTTCCTCTGGTTCTCAGAAGGACAGGAAGTGTTCTCTCAGCCTGGTTATGACATCACACTCACTGCAGCAGAGATGTTCCAGAGTGATGGCTTCATAACGTCTTTACTGATTACTGATGTTACGTTTCTGTCACTTTTCTGTCGCTTCACTCACTTTACTTCCTGCTTAGTGCTCAGAGGAAATGCTGAAAACTTTGTGTCTCTGAGGAGCTGAGAGAAGCTGCAGGAGCAGAACAGACCTCATATTCCACGTCATACAGAAACACACCGCTGTAAATACAGAGCACAAGAACACAGTAAAGCTGTATAGAATGAAGAGAATCTATAAACACCAGAGAGATGAAATGTTCAGCGTCATCAGTGTTCAGTTTCAGCCTGACATCCGGTTGGCAAATATCATTTTTTCTTCTCTGACTGTCTCGAGTCTCCTGTGATGAAGTCTGGGGAGAAATATCTTTACTGTTCCTTCTGTATCAGCTGCTCAAATCTGTCACTCAAGATTTCTCTCTTTTGTTAATGAAGCTTGCCAAAGTGCTCTGCTCCCCGATACCCCAGGACGGATTTCACTTCTGTAAAACCATTTCATTTTCTGTCTTTCTTACTTCTTTTTTTTTTAACAGAGCTCTTTTCTACTCTTTTTGGAGAGTGGCACAGTGAAAGCACCGGTCATTAGGGGACATTGTGTGAAGCTTTTCTTTTCTTTATTGCTTTCTTTCTCAGGTTTTTTTCTCTAAAATACATGAACACGTTATCTGGTCTCTCCTTCAATCCCTCTCGCTCCACGTCAATAAAATGGTGCTGAATTTCAGGATAAACTGTCTATTTAACAAAAACTTTACTGACTTTAAATTCTGATCACAGTTAAGATTTAACATCATTTACCACAAATACATTAGCTCCACATTTACACTTTTATTGTATCTCTCTCTCCCACTCTCTCTCTCTGTCGCTCTCTCTCTTTTTCTTTCTCTGAGTTTCTCTCTTTCTTCCACTTCTTTTCTCTCTCTCTCCATCTCTCTCTCTCTGCCGCCCTACCCCCTGTGTTTCAGCAGTAATGGAGATGTGAGCTGGATGTCGAGCTGCTCTGTGGCTGTGATTACTGAAATGAAAAATTCTGCTGGCTTTCAGGCAGCTCTGCAAAATTCATCCTGATTTAGAAGCTCCTCTTCTCTCATTCTCTCCACACATCCCCTTATCCCTCCATCCCTCCCCCTCCCCCTCCCCATCCCCATCTTGCCTGTGCTGATTGGCTGTCTCATGTCTTCCCTTCCTTTGGGGGATAATTCCATTTTTCGAGATGATCTACAGCACATCTGAGTCGATAATACTGACCCCTCCCAGATTTTCCCATTTTATTATACTCTTTTTTTTTCACTTGCCCAAACTCTCTCGCTTTTTCTCTCTCTCTCTGTCTCTTGTTGTTTTGTTCCTTTGTTATTTAGCTGAGATGGAGGCAGAAAAGGTACAAACCAATTCCTCCCTCTATCTGATCATGTGCTATTGTAATACGAATATATTCATGACATTATTAATAACCGCATCATTCAACTAGAATATAAAACTCACACACAGAGAGAGAGAGAGAGAGAGAGAGAGAGAGAGATCTGAATGTGTGGATGAATGTGAACTGGTTGACTCGAACACTCTGGGTGTGTATTTAACATCGTCAGTCTAACGAGAGAATCAAATTCTTTAGCCTTCAGCATCTGACTCTAATCTGATGGTTTGTTGATTTGACATTCAGTTGCTGCCCTGAGATGTTTGTTTGGACTGTGCTGGATTATCATGAAAAATTTATTGAATCCAAAACACACACTAAGGCTGATCCATGACAACACACAACAACCAGCTAATTATGGGCCTTAATTTCTCCTTTCCAAGCTAATAACATGCTTTAGTACTTATTTATTAATTCACTGATTTAATGATACATTGAGTCACTGACTTACTAATTCACTGACTTATTGATTCACTAATTCACTGATTCACAGATTCACTGACTTACTGATTCACTGACTTACTGATTCACTGACTTACTGATTCACTAATTCACTGACTCACAGATTCACTGACTCACAGATTCACTGACTTACTGATTCACTGACTTACTGATTCACTGACTTACTGATTCACTAATTCACTGACTTACTGATTCAGTAATTCACTGACTCACAGATTCACTGACTTACTGATTCACTGACTTACTGATTCACTGACTTACTGATTCACTAATTCACTGACTTACTGATTCACTAATTCACTGACTTAACGATTCACCGAATAACTGATTCATCTGTTTCAGTGACTTACTGATTCACTGAATCTTCTTCTTGTATTAAGGTTCTCATGACTCTCTCCTGACTGGTATAACTTCAAGTTTAATTGTCTCTCCTTCCACATAACTAAAAAAAAAGTGAAGGCTGGCCAGATAGAAAGGAGTCAGATCACGCAGAGCATCACATCTAGCTGCATACAGAAGCTGCATAGCTGTAGACCATCAGCGTGACCATGCTGACTCCTGTACACCACACACATGAGCAGACCTGCACCTTGGAGCAATGGAAGGAGGCCTGGTCTGATGAATCAGGTTTATGGGAAGAAGGCAGCTAGTGGAGGCACTGGGATGCTCTGGGGAACGTTCTGCTGGGAAACCTTGGGTCCTGCATTCATGTGGATCACTTTTATTACAAATTAATCGAATCTGTGTGTTAATATGTAAAAGTGTAGTCTAATACACACAGCCTTTGGACTAACTACTTAAATTCAGCTTAATCTGGTTCTATCCCAATTCTCTAACTAGATTTCTGAGCAGTTCTACCCTGACAGTTGTCAGGTCTTTTGAAGCTTTGAATGTTCCAACAGGCATTGTGGTCAACACACAAAACCAACCAGACTCTACTTCCTGTAGTGCACACTCGCTTGTTTCCAATCTCATACACACTCACACTTCCCCTTTAAAAGACACTTTCAGTTACTACCAGTTTATGAAGTATACCCTCACTCTGTGTTCTGTTCCATGTTTATCTGGTTTAAATCTGGTTTTATCTTTTTTAATTCAGTTCATTTCAGATGAATTTTATATTTCTCAGTGATTTTAACAGTGGACTTCACAGAAACAAAGCAGCTTTATAGAAATGTTAAAATTTTGAATAAATATTACAAAGTTTAAATGATGATTTAATGATGATCTTAAGAGCAAGCTTGAGGCAATGGTGGCAAGGAAAAATTCACTGAGAGGATAAGAGAGAAGCTCATCCTCATCTGGGTGAGAGTGGAGTGTGAGAACATCAATAATGTCCTCTCTTCAACTCTTTCTAATCAAGAGGAGTTGTGTAACCAAGAGCTTCATTATAGACTTAACATTAATTCCTTACTGCCAAAGTCTTCAGATGTTCACTGGAGTTGTTTTTGTCTAGAGTCTGGACCTAGCCTAGTTTATCCTGTTCCACCTGACATGTGCTGTGATTTGATTCCAAGGTTATCTAGTGTTTTGGACTGTCACCACGGCCAGTGGGCTTCCCCCACATCGTCCCTATGACTGTGCCATAGATCTGTTGCCTGGCATGATGCCCCCCTTGGCCAAATCTACCCCCTGTCCTTAGCTACAAACAAGGCAAGGAGAAATATATCCAGAAAGCTCAAGCAGGGTTAAATAAGAATCCCCACATCTCCAGCGTTAGAAGATTTCTTCATTGTGGCCAAAAAAGGGGGCGGAGGTTGAGAACCAATGCACCATTAAATACCCCTCTCCTTTCCCACTCTTTCCAGTGGCCCTGAAACAACTAAGAAGAGCCCAGTTTTATTTATTTATTTATTTTTATCACTCTTCACTTCCACAGCACCTACACTCTGGTATGTATCTGCAAGGAGGGCCAGTGGAAGACCACTTTCAGCAACTCTAGTGGCTACTACATGTCCTGCACCATGCCACAAAATTTATAAAAAATTTATAGTTGCCTATATCAATGACATCCTGCTCTACTCCCTCCTTATATGAGAGCCATATCTGCCATCTTCTCCAGAGGCCTTTACAGTGTGAAGGGGAGAATTTCACCAGCATTGAAGTGTGTTGAAGGACCAGGCCAAGTTAGAGAGAGTAGTAGACTAGCTCTTTTCTAAGGAGTTGCAGTGTTTCCTGAGGTTCACCAAGTTCTTTCAATGCTTTATTTGAGGATTCAGATTCCTTGCTCTCCCCCTCACCGCCCTCCTGTGATGAAACTCTGAGCACCTAGCCTGAAACCCTGTAGTCCAACAACCCATGTCCCAACAAAGGTGCTTCTAATTTAGCAGCTATCCTCAAGCATCCCAACCTACGTGAGGACGTAGAATAAAAGTGTCTACAAGCATTATATTAGTGATGTACAGAGAGACAGCAGCAGTCAGCTACACATGCTCCGGTTTGTGGGAGATTGCACAATCCGAGGTGAGGATAAACTTGTCACAATGATTGAAATGATCAGAATCATACAGAAATTACATTCACAGCATGGATCAGTGAATAACAGATGTTTATTTCATTTTATTGTTTTTTACTTTTCATTATGACCGGTGAGGCAGACCCTACCTACCCAGGACTCAAACCCAGGTCACAGCAGTGAGAGCGCAGGTCCTGCTGCTGGACCAACAGGGAGCTGCAAATGTTTCATCTAATGATGCCATTTTATTAGAAACATGCTTTTTCAGCAAAATCTGCAAACTCTTTTTATTTTATTTTATGACATACATTATGTGTGTAACAGTGATGGATTCACCCTCAGACTGCTGGCCCACAGCCTGGAGACGTGACAGGGATGTAGTGAGGTGTGTTTGAAATTCACACCAGGTTTGTGCTGATGTCATCTAGCTAAGACGATGTCGAATATGACCTTACAGTAAAACACACACACACACACACACACTGAGAGACTTTGTGCTGACCAATTAACCTTTCTACAGAGAATTAAGGAGAGGTGAGCTGTCACTGTCAAAGTTCAGAAAGAGTGATAGATAGACAGAGAGAGAGAGAGAGAGAGAGAAAGAGGGAGGAAGAGGGAGGGGAGGGGAGGAAGAGGGAGGGGAGGGGAGGCGAGCGAGGGAGGGAGGGAGGGAGGGGAGGGGAGGCGAGCGAGGGAGGGAGGGAAGGAGGGGAGGGGAGGGGAGGGGAGGCGAGGGGAGGCGAGGGGAGGGAGGGGGGGAGGCGAGGGGAGGGAGGGAGAGGGGGAGGGGGGGAGGGAGGGAGAGGGGGAGGGGGGGAGGGAGGGAGAGGGGGAGGGAGGGAGGGAGGGAGGGAGGGAGGGAGGAAGGGAGAGGGGGGGAGGGAGAGGGGGGGAGGGAGGGAGAGGGGGGGAGGGAGAGGGGGGGGAGGGAGAGGGAGGGAGAGGGGGGGGAGGGAGAGGGAGGGAGAGGGGGGGAGAGGGAGGGGGGGAGGGAGGGGGGAGAGAGGGAGGGAGGGGGGAGGGAGAGAGGGAGGGGGGAGGGAGATAGGGGGGGAGGGAGGGGGAGGGGGAGAGGGAGAGAGGGAGGGGGGAGGGAGGGGGAGAGGGAGAGAGGGAGGGAGGGAGGGGGGGAGGGAGGGGGAGAGGGAGGGAGGGAGGGGGGGAGGGAGGGGGAGAGGGAGAGAGGGAGGGAGGGAGGGGGAGGGTGAGAGGGAGGGAGAGAGGGAGAGAATGAGAGAGAGGAAGAGAGAGGAAGAGAGGGAGACACTGGCGCCATAGCTCTGAAAAATATTAGCAGAATATTCCGATGTGTCCCACAGCTGTGAGATAACGCAGCTCTCACTGTGTCCTCTTCATTTTCTCCTCAAACTTAATTAAAATGGAGAAAAAAGATTCCTCTTAAACAGAATACTGCTCTTTAGATGACAATGCCATTTTGTTCAGGTGATATCTGCACTTTCTGTACATTAGCCTCTCAGTAGTGTTCACTACTTAGTGTTTCACACACCCTGAGAACACAGCAAACCCAAAGCATTACTCTTTTTGTGGCATTTCTCCAAATAAAAACACTGTGTGATCAGAATAAAGAACTACGGCTCACGCTGACTTTCTGTTCTGGCAGACCGACAAACCTTCCTCACTGTCCAGACCAAAGCTAAAGCCCAACTCCACCTGCTACACACTCTCACTGCCCAGTGCAGGCTGAGGAAGTGTCCTGCAGCTTAAACTCATTCATGTTTAAATACTGGCCATTAAAAAGTGACCACAGGTCTGACCTTTAACACTAAACTCTCTCACACTTCAAACTGGCCGAAATCTGAATATAGATGTAGATCCTTTGGTCAGAGAGAGTCAGAGGACATCAGCTTCAAACACTCCACTTCCTGTTACTCAGAGACTCTACACCCATCAGCCAAAGTATTCCAGTTTGTTGCACATGGAGCTGAGGATCACCTTGTTTATTAGGACAAAAGTCCAATAAGCAACACCCACTTCTGTCCTGCAGTGGTGTAGTGGTCAGAGCTGTGGACTCTGGTGCATGAGGTTGTAGGTTCAAGTCTGTGTGTTTTTGCTTTAGTGTGCTCTCGGGGTTAATTAGATGAAGGTGAAAAGGTCTATAAGGTGTCCTGTAGGTATGAGTTCCTGTGGCTCATGTGGATGAGCACGGCCTCTGGGTCGAGAGGTTGCTGGTTCGAACCCCAGCCAGGACTCCAGGATTATGAGCGTTGATGGTTCCGGATGAGGAAGGTGCCGGAGGGTGAGAAGGCAAAGAGATGTGGCAGGCTGGAGGGCGTGAATGAGGGGGGGTAATCCGGGCAGCTGCCCCCCCAGGGTCAGAACAGGAGAATAAAGGGGTTATGGAACCAGAAAAGAGAGGTTCGACTTAGTTTTTGCATTAATAGAGAGGATGCTGTAAAAAACCATCACCTCACTTTTTTCTGGTGTTTTTCAACACCAGTTCCCACATCTTACCTTCATGCTCCACCCACTTACCTCTCACAGGCTCCACCCACTCACCTCTCTCATCACTGGACATACAGGGTGTGGTGATGAGCTGGATTTGAACCAGCACCCTCTACTCTGAGAGGTGAAGCCTTTACCACTGCACCACTGAATCTCTCACACACTGCCTCGGCTCCTGGCGTATTTGTCTTTTAAAACCACGCCCACAAAACAAAAACAAAAACAAAAAACAAGAAAAAAGGAGCTGTGTAAAACTAAAACATTCTCATTCCTATGTGTGTGTGCGTGTGTCTCTCTCTCTCGCTGTGTCTCTGTATATGTGTGTGTGTGTTCTCAGTCATGATGTTATATCATTTTCAGACTACAGAGGAGCTAGTGAACACACACACACACACACACACACACACACACACACACACACACACACACACACACACACACACACCCCCCCCTCCATCATTCTCTATACCTTTTATTTTCTCATTCCTCACATCTCTCATTCTTTGTCATTATTATTTCATTTCTTTTTCTCTCTCCTCCTTTATCATTTCTCCCTCATTCTCTCCACCTCTTTTCCTCTTATACTTATTCACTTATTTTCTTCCTTCTCTTCTTTCACTCTCTAACTTCTTCTGGTCAATTTACCCTTTTCATTTTTTTCTCCACTTGTTCATGCACTCCTTTTGCTCTCTCTTCCTTTCTTTCTTTCTTTCTTTCTTTCTTTCTTTCTTTCTTTTTCTTTTTCTCTCTCTCTCTCTCTCTCACACACACACACACACACACACACACACACACAGTTTTTCAGTAATGTATTGTTGTGGATTCTGTCTCCTGCAGAGTAATATAGTGCGAGTGTGTGTGTGTGTGTGTGTGTGTGTGTGTACGCACCCATTAGTGAGGAGGACATTAGCATTAGCGCCACAGGGACCCTGAGAAGAGCTGTGTCCTGAGCAGCTCCTGGTATTAAAGCCGGCTGTAATGGAGGACAGGAGTCATGTTTAAAGATGAGACGACGCCCTGCAGGGGAGCAAATCAAAAGCCACAAATTACACTCTATCAGACTAAAGCAGTCGATCACAGAGCTGACTCGGCCCTCGGGCTACAGCTCACACCATCTACTCCATGCACGGTATACTACAGCACACTGAAAACTCACTAATGCAGTTAAACTCTCATCACCACAGAGTGGGCGGGGCCATTAATCACAACCTGTCCTGAACAACCAATCACAGAGCAAGAAGTCACAAACAGAATACGACGGAAACACAAACACTAATCTTGTTATTAACGATGGAAATACAAGCTAAAGCATATATCATTAACTAACACTAGTGCTAATTATATTTGCTGAGTATAATTAAGGAGGTGGCAGAGTGTGTCCATACAGTGTGAGCAGGAAGTGTGTGTTACCCATAAAACACTGTGAGCAGGAAGTGTGTAAGGAAATAAAGTGTCTGTTATCTGGAATTAAAGCTGGAGGTCTCATGGTTTACTGTCTTTGTGTCCTGCATCAGTATTTACCTAGTTCATGTAGATTGTACACTACTCACTAATTCTCTGATGATCTGAACAGAAAGAGTTCAGTAGTGTAAAGTTCTGACATCAGAATCGAGGGTTTGCCAAACTGCCAACAGAACCACACCGTGTGCCATCTGCGTCTCCAGGGAGCGTTAGCCAAGCCCAGATTTAATCACTCAGTCAGGAGGGCGACGGAGCCGAGTGCCAATCTGATTAGCTCTGCAGCGCTTAAAAGGGACACGGCCAAGTGCCAGGAAGGTAGCAACAGCGCTTTATCAGCAGGTGGATGATGATGAAGAGCGACAGATCACTCGAGCAAAAGCACATGAAAGACCGCTGTAAAGACGGGTGAAATGGCGATGAAGCACCACTCGGGAAAATGAACAGAGCCTGAAAAACTGCTAAAAATCTCCAGGAAAAATAATCCATCACCAAGCTGTGAGCTGTTCAGCACTTCCTCCTCATCCTCAAACAGGAAGGGTAATCCATTACCAAACTCTGAGCTGTTCAGCACTTCCTCACCATCCTCAAACAGGAAGGGTAATCCATTACCAAACTCTGAGCTGTTCAGCACTTCCTCACCATCCTCAAACAGGAAGGGTAATCCATTACCAAACTCTGAGCTGTTCAGCACTTCCTCACCATCCTCAAACAGGAAGGGTAATCCATTACCAAACTCTGAGCTGTTCAGCACTTCCTCACCATCCTCAAACAGGAAGGGTAATCCATTACCAAACTCTGAGCTGTTCAGCACTTCCTCACCAACACATCCACACATCCGCCAACCCGTCCACCAACACGGCCACACATCTACCAACACGTCCACCAACATGTCCACATATCCACCAACACGTCCACCAAAACTTCCACCAACACATCCACACATCCACCAAAAACATCCACCAACATGTCCACACATCCACCAACACGTCCACACATCCACCAACACGTCCACACATCCACCAACACATCCACACATCCACCAACACGTCCACACATCCACCAACACATCCACACATCCACCAACACTTCCACCAACACATCCACATATCCACCAACACATCCACACATCCACCAACACATCCACACATCCACCAACACTTCCACCCAAAAAATCCACATATCCACCAACACATCCACACATCCACCAACACATTCACCAACACATCCACCAACACTTCCACCAACACATCCACATATCCACCAACACATCCACATATCCCCCCCAACACATCCCCCCACATTCCCAAAACCCCCAACCAAAATTCCCCCAACACATCCACATATCCACCAACACATCCACACATCCACCAACACATTCACCAACACATCCACCAACACATTCACCAACACATCCACCAACACATTCACCAACACATCCACCAACACTTCCACCAAAACATCCACACATCTACCAACACATCCACCAACACATCCACCAACACATCCACCAACACTTCCCCCAACACATCCACACATCCACCAACACTTCCACCAACACATCCACACATCTACCAACACGTCCACCCATCTACCAACACGTCCACCAACACGTCCACCAACACGTCCACCAACACATCCACATGTCCCCCCCCCAACCAAAATCCCCCCACGTCCACCAACACGTCCACCAACACGTCCACCAACACGTCCACCAACACGTCCACACATCCACCAACACATCCACCAACACATCCACACATCCACCAACACATCCACCAACACATCCACCAACACGTCCACCAACACATCCACCAACACATCCACCAACACATCCACCAAAACATCCACACATCCACCAACACGTCCACCAACACATCCACCAACACATCCACCAACACATCCACACATCCACCAACACGTCCACCAACACATCCACACATCCACCAACACATCCACCAACACATCCACCAACACATCCACATATCCACCAACACATCCAAAAACACATCCACACATTCACCAAAACATCCACCAACACGTCCACACTTCCACCAAAACATCCACACATCCACCAACACATCCACCAACACATTCACACATCCACAAACACATCCACCAAAACATCCACAAACACATCCACCAAAACATCCACACATCCACCAACACATCCACCAACACATCCACACGTCCACCAACACATCCACCAACACATCTACCAACACATCCACACGTCCACCAACACATCTACCAACACATCTACCAACACATCTACCAACACATCTACCAACACATCCACCAACACATCCACCAACACATCCACACATCCACCAACACATCCACCAACACATCCACACGTCCACCAACACGTCCACCAACACGTCTACCAACACGTCCACCAACACGTCCACCAACACGTCCACCAACACATCCACACATCCCCCCAACCCGTCCACCAACACGTGCACACATCCACCAACATGTCCATCACATCCACCAACATGTCCACACATCCACCAACACGTCCACGAACACATCCACACATCCACCAACACGTCCACCAACACGTCCACCAACACATCCACCAACACATCCACACATCCACCAACACGTCCACCAACACATCCACACATCCACCAACACGTCCACACATCCACCAACACATCCACACATCTACCAAAACATCCACCAACACATCCACACGTCCACCAACACATCCACACATCCACCAACACATCCACACGTCCACCAACACGTCCACCAACACGTCCACCAACACGTCCACACATCCACCAACACATCCACACATCCACCAACACGTCCATCAACACGTCCACCAACACGTCCACACATCTACCAACACATCTACCAACACATCTACCAACACATCCACCAACACGTCCCCCAACACATCCACACATCCACAAACACATCCACATATCCACCCAAAACATCCACCAACACGTGCACACATCCACCAACATGTCCACCAACACATCCACATATCCACCAACACATCCACAAACACATCCACACATCCACCAACACGTCCACCAACACGTGCACACATCCACCAACATGTCCATCACATCCACCAACATGTCCACACATACACCAACACGTCCACGAACACATCCACCAACACATCCACACATCCGCCAACCCGTCCACCAACACGGCCACACATCTACCAACACGTCCACCAACACGTACACACATCCACTAACACATCCACACATCCACCAACACATCCACCAACACGTTCTCATGTCCATCAACACTTCCACCAACACATCCACACATCCACCAACACATCCACATATCCACCAACACATCCACCAACACATCCACACATCCACCAACACGTCCACCAACACATCCACCAACACATCCACCAACACTTCCACCAACACATTCACACATCCACAAACACATCCACCAAAACATCCACACATCCACCAAAACATCCACCAACACATCCACCAACACATCCACACATCTACCAACACATCTACCAACACATCCACCCAAAAAATCCACCAAAACATCCACACATCTACCAACACATCTACCAACACATCCACCAACACATCCACACATCCACCAACACGTCCACCAACACATCCACACATCCACCAACACGTCCACCAACACGTGCACACATCCACCCAAAATGTCCATCACATCCACCAACATGTCCACACATACACCAACACGTCCACACATCCACCAAAACGTCCACACATCCACCAACACATCCACACATCCACCAACCCGTTCACCAACACGTCCACCAACACGTCCACACATCCACCAACACATCCAGCAACACATCCACACATCCGCCAAGCCGTCCACCAACATGTCCACAACACATCCACAACACATCCACACATCCACCAACACATCCACACATCCGCCAACATGTCCACCAACACGTCCACACATCCACACATCCACCAAAACGTCCATCACATCCACCAACACGTCCACCAACACGGCCACACATCCACCAACACGTCCACCAACACGTACACACATCCACTAACATATCCACACATCCACCAACACATCCACACATCCACCAACACATCCACCAACACATCCACACATCCACCAACACATCCACACATCCACACATCCACCAACACATCCACACATCCACCAACACATCCACACATCCACCAACACATCCACACATCCACCAACACATCCACCAACACATCCACCAACATGTCCACATATCCACCAACACATCCACACATCCAACAACACATCCACCAACACATCCACACATATACCAACAAGTCCACCAACACATCCACATATCCACCAACACATCCACACATCCACCAACACGTCCACCAACACATCCACACATCCACCAACACATCCACCAACACATCCACACATCCACCAACACATCCTCACATCCACCAACACGTCCACCAACACATCCACACATCCACCAACACATCCTCACATCCACCAACACGTCCACCAACACATCCCCCAACACATCCACACATCCACCAACACATCCTCACATCCACCAACACGTCCACCAACACATCCACACATCCACCAACACGTCCACCAACACATCCCCACATCCACCAACACATCCACCAACACATCCACACATCCACCAACACATCCACACATCCACACATCCACCAACACGTCCATCACATCCACCAACACATCCACCAACATGTCCACCAACACATCCACACATCCACCAATACATCCACCAACACGTCCATCATATCCACCAACATGTCCACCAACACGTCCACACATCCACCAACGCGTACACAAACACAGCCACACGTCCACCAACACGTCCACACATACACCAACAGATCCACCAACATGTCCACACATCCACACATCCACCAACACGTCCATCACATCCACCAACACGTCCACCAACACGTCCACACATCCATCAACACGTCCACCAACACATCCACCAACACATCCACCAACAAATCCACCAACACATCCACACATCCACCAACACGTCCAAACATCCACACATCCACCAACACATCCCCATATCCACCAACACATCCACCAACACATTCACACATCCACCAATACGTTTTCCCCCAACACATCCACACATCCACCAACACATCCACACATCCTCCAACATATCCACCAACACGTCCACACATCCACCAATACGTCCACCAACACATTCAGCAACACGTCCACCAACATGTCCATACATCCACCAACAAATCCACACATCCACCAACACGTCCATCACATCCACCAATACGTCCACCAACACATCCACACATCCGCCAACAAGTACACCAACACGTCCACACATCCACCAATACGTCCATCACATCCACCAATACGTCCACACATCCACCAACACATCCACCAACACATCCACTAACACATCCACACATCTACCAACACATCCACTAACACATCCACACATCTACCAACACATCAACCAACACATCCACACATCCACCAAAACGTCCACCAACACATCCCCCAACACATCCACCAACACGTCCACCCAAAACATCCACACATCCACCAACACATCCCCCAACACATCCATCAACACATCCACACATCCCCCAACACATCCACAAACACATCCACACATCCACCAACAAGTCCAACAACACGTGCACACATCCACCAACAGGTCCATCACATCCACCAACATATCCACACATCCGCCAACACATCCACCAACACATCCACACATCCACCAACACGTCCACACATCCCCCAACACGTCCCCACATCCACCAACACGTCCACACATCCACCAACATGTCCATCACATCCACCAACACATCCATCACTTCCATCAACACATCCACCGACACGTCCATCACATCCGCCAACACGTCCACCAACACGTCCACACATCCACCAACATGTCCACACATCCACCAACACGTCCACACATCCACCAACATGTTTCCCCCCTCCCCATTTCCCCCAACACATCCACCAACACATCCACACATCCACCAACACGTGCACCAACACATGCATAGATCTACCAACATGTCCACCAACACATCCACACATCCACCAACACGTCCACCAACATGTCCACACATCCACCAACACGTCCACACATCCACCAACACATCCATCACATCCACCAACACATCCACTAACACATCCACACATCCACCAACACATCCACCAACACATCCACCAACACATCCACACATCCCCCAACACGTCCACACATCCACCAACACATCTACCAACACGTCCACACATCCACCAACACATCCACCAACACGTCCACACATCCCCCAACATGTCCACACATCCACCAACATGTCCACACATCCACCAACATGTCCACCAACATGTACACACATCCACCAACACATCCGCCAACACATCCACACATCCACCAACATGTCCACACATCCCCCAACATGTCCACCAACATGTCCACACATCCACCAACACATCCACCAACACGTCCACACATTCAGCAATACGTCCACACATCCACCAACACGTCCATCACATCCACCAACACGTCCACACATCCACCAACACGTGCACCAACACATCTACACATCCCCCAACACGTCCACCAACACGTCCACACATCCACCAACACGTCCACCAACACTCCCCCAAAACGTCCACCAACACATCCACCAACACGTCCACACATCCACCAACACATCCACCCCATCCACCAACATGTCCACACATCCACCAACATGTCCACACATCCACCAACATGTCCACCAACACATCCACCAACACGTCCACACATCCACCAACATGTCCACACATCCACCAACACATCCGCCAACACGTCCACACATCCACCAACACGTCCACACATTCAGCAATACGTCCACACATCCACCAACACGTCCATCACATCCACCAACAAAGTCCACACATCCACCAACACGTGCACCAACACATCTACACATCCACCAACACGTCCACCAACACGTCCACACATCCACCAACACGTCCACCAACACATCCACCAACACGTCCACCAACACATCCACCAACACGTCCACACATCCACCAACACGTCCATTACATCCACCAATACGTCCATCACTTCCACCAACACATCCACCAACACGTCCACACATCCACCAACACGTCCCCCAACATGTCCACACATCCACCAACACATCCACACATTCACCAACACGTCCACACATCCACCAACACGTCCACCAACACGTCCACCAACACATCCACACATCCACCAACACATCCACACATCCACCAACACGTGCACACATCCACCAACACATCCACCAACACGTCCATCACATCCACCAACACGTACACCAACACGTCCACACATCCACCAACACGTGCACCAACACATCTACACATCCACCAACACGTCCACCAACATGTCCACACATCCACCAACACATCCACCAACACGTCCACACATTCAGCAATACGTCCACACATCCACCAACACGTCCATCACATCCACCAACACGTCCACACATCCACCAACACGTGCACCAACACATCTACACATCCACCAACACGTCCACCAACACGTCCACACATCCACCAACACGTCCACCAACACATCCACCAACACGTCCACCAACACATCCACCAACACGTCCACACTTTCCCCCAACACATCCACACATCCACCAACAATTTCCCCAATCCACCCAACACATCCACCAACACCCCCAAAACATCCACCAACACGTCCACCAACCAAAATTTCCCCACATCCACCAACACTCCCCAACACTCCACACATCCACCAACACTCCACCAACAAAAATCCACACATCCACCAAACACCTCCATCCCCCATCCACCAACACTCCACACATCCACCAACACGTCCCCCAACACATCCACACATCCACCAACACTCCACCAACACTCCACACATCCACCAACACGTCCCCCCCAACCAAAATCCCCCCACATCCACCAACACGTCCACACATCCACCAACACATCCACCAAAATCCACACATCCACCAAACGTCCATTACATCCACCAAACTCCACCAAAATTCCACCAACACATCCACCAAAATCCACCAAAAATCCACCAACACGTCCCCCCATTCCACCAAAATTTCCCCCAACACATCCACACATTTACCAACCGTCCCCAAACCACCAAAACGTCCACCAACACGTCCACCAACACCCAAAAATCCACCCAACACATCCACACATCCACCAACACGTCACACATCCACCAACACTCCCCCAACACGTCCACACATCCACCCAAAACGTCCCCACCCAAAACATCCACCAACACTCCACCCAAACCCCCACACATCCACCAAAATCCACCAACACGTCCAAACATCCACCAAAATCCACCAACACTCCACAATCCACCAACACATCCACCAACACTTCCCCACATCCCCCAAACGTCCCCCAAACACATTCACCAACAATTTCCCCCAACACATCCACACATCCACCAACACTCCACCAAAATTCCAAAAATCCACCAACACGTCCACACATCCACCAACACATCCACACATCCACCAAACTCCACCAACACATTTCCAAAACTCCACCCACATTCCCCCCAAAATCCACCAACAAATCCACACATCCACCAACACGTCCACACATCCACCAAACTCCACCAACACTCCACACATCCCCAACAATCCCCCAACACGTCCACACATCCACCAAAGTCCACACATCCACCAAAGTCCACCAAAATTACCAAAACATCCACCAACACATCCCCAACACATCCACACATCCACCCAACACATCCACCAACAATTTCCCCCAACAATTTCCCCACATCCACCAACACATCCACCAACACATCCACACATTCCTACCCAAAAATCCACCAACACTCCACACATCCACCAACACGTCCACCAACCAAAATCCCAAAACCCCAAAACATCCACCAAAATCCACCAACACGTCCACCAACCAAAATCCACCAACACATCCACCAACACGTCCCCCAACACATCCACCAACCCCCCAAAACATCCACCAACACATCCCCCTCCCCCAAAATTTCCCCACATCCCCCCCAAAACTCCACCAAAAACATCCACCAAAATCCACCAACAATCCCCCAAAAACACTTCCCCCACATCCCCCAACAGGGCCACACATCCACCAACATTCCCCCAAAATGCCAAAACATCCCCCAACACATCCACACATTCCCCCAACACGTCCACACATCCACCAACACGTCCACCAAAATCCACCAACACATCCACACATCCACCAACAATTTCCCCACATCCACCAACACTCCCCACTTTCCCCCAACACATCCACCAAAACGTCCATCACATCCCCAACACGTCCCCCAACACGTCCACACATCCACCAACATGTCCCCACATCCACCAACACGTCCACCAAAATCCACCAAAATTTCCCCCAAAATCCACCAACACTCCACACTTTCCCCCAACACATCCACCAACACTCCACACATCCACCAACACGTCCCCCACATGCCAAAGACACCAACATAAAACCACCAACACTCCACACATCCCCAACACGTCCCCCAACAGTCCACACATCCACCAACACGTCCACACATCCACCAACACATCCCCCCTCCCCAAACCACCAACACATCCACCAACACATCCACACATCCACCAACACATCCACCAAACCCCCCAACCATTCCCCATCCACCAAAAACATCCACCAAAACATCCACACATCCACCAAAAAACCCCAAAACATCCCCCCCAACACATCTACCAACACCTTCCAAAACATCCCCCAAAACATCCACCAAAACTCCACACATTCCAACCCCATTCCAAAACATCCACCAACAATTTCCCCCAACAATTCCCCACATCCACCAACACTCCCCAACACATCCACACATCCACCAACAGTCCACCAAAATCCCCCAAAATTTCCCCCAACATGTCCACACATCCACCCAACACATCCCCAACACGTCCACACTCCACCAAAACGTCCACACATTCCCCCAAACTCCACACATCCACCAACCCGTTCCCCCACTCCACCAACACGTCCACACATCCACCAAACATTGGGAAAACCCCCAAAACATCCCCCCCACCAAAATTTCCCCCAACACTCCACCCAAAACTCCACACATCCACCAACACTCCACCAACCCCCATTTCCCCCAACACGTCCACCAACACATCCACCAACACGTCCACACATCCACCAACACTCCACCAACACGGCCACACATCCACCAACAGTCCCCCAACACGTCCCCACATCCACCAACAATCCACACATTCCCCCAACACTCCACACATCCAACCCAAAACTCCCCCCCAACACTCCACCAACACATCCACCATCCACCAAAACCCCAACACATCCACCAACACATCCACACATCCACCAACACATCCACCAACACTCCACCAACCACCAAAACATCCACCAACAATTTCCCCACATCCCCCAACACATCCACCAACACATCCACCAACACTCCCCAATCCACCCAACCCCAATCCAACCCAAAACTCCCCCCACATCCACCAAACCAAAAAGTCCCCCAACACTCCACAATCCCCCCCAACACTCCACCAACACTCCCCACATCCACCAACACTCCACCAACACGTTCCCAATTTCCCCCAACACTTTCCCCCAACACTCCACACATCCACCAACACATCCACCCAACCCCCCAAAACATCCACCAACACTCCACACATCCCCAACAGTCCCCCAACACTCCACACATCCACCAACACGTCCCCCCTCCCCCATCCCCAACACTCCCCCAACACTCCACACATCCACCAACACTCCCACATCCACCAACACTCCACCAACACTCCCCACATCCACCAACACGTCCACCAACACTCCACACATCCACCAACACATCCACCAACACTCCCCACATCCACCAACACTCCACCAACACTCCCCACATCCCCCAACACGTCCACCAAACCCCCCAAAACATCCACCAACACATCCACCAACACGTCCACACATCCACCAACACATCCACCAACAGTCCCCCACATCCCCCAACCAAAAATCCACCAACACGTCCACAATCCACCAACATGTCCCCCAACACTCCCCACATCCCCCCCTAACAAACCACCCCATCCACCAACACTCCACACATCCCCCAACAATCCACCCAACACATCCACACATCCACCAACACTCCACACATCCACCAAAATCCACCAACACTCCACCAACCATCCAAAACTCCACCAACACATCCCCCACATCCACCAAAAAATCCACCAACACATCCACACATCCACCAAACCCAAAAATCCACACATCCACCCAACCCCAAACCCCCAACACATCCACCAACACATTCCCCAATCCACCAAACTCCCCCCACATTCCCCCAACACATCCACCAACACATCCACACATTAAACCCAAAAATCCACCAAAACCTCCAAAATATCCACCAACACTCCACACATCCACCAACACATCCACACATCCACCAAACTCCACCAACACTTCCCAGTCCACCCAAAACCTTCCACCAACAAATCCACACATCCACCAACACTCCACAATCCACCAAACTCCACCAACACATCCACACATCCCCAACAAGTCCCCCAACACTCCACACATCCACCAAACGTCCACCAACCAAAAATCCACACATCCACCAACACATCCACCAACACATCCCAAAACATCCACCAAAACACCCACATCCACCAACACTCCACCAACACATCCACACATCCACCAACACTCCACCAACACATCCACACATCCACCAACACATCCACCAACACATCCACACATCCACCAACACGTCCACCAACACATCCACCAACCACCAAAACTCCACCAAAATCCACCAACACATCCCCCCACATCCACCAAAATCCACCAACACTCCACACATCCACCAACACATCCACCAAACATTTCCCCCAACACATCCACACATCCCCCAAACATCCACCAAAAACTCCACAATCCACCAACAAGTCCAACCCAAAACTCCCCACATCCACCAACGGCCCCCCACCAAAAAACACAGCCAAAACTCCACCAACACTCCACACATCCCCCAACAGAAAACCACCAACAGTCCACACATCCCCCCACATCCACCAACCAAAAGTCCATCACATCCCCCCCAACACTTTCCCCCAACACTCCACCACATCCATCAAAATCCCCAACACTCCACCAACACTCCACCAAAAAATCCACCAACATTTCCCCACATCCACCAACACGTTTCCCCCAAAAATTTCCCCACATCCACCAACACATCCACATTCCACCAACACATCCACCAACACATTCCCCACATCCACCAAACGTCCCCCAAACACATTCACCAACAATCCACCAACACATCCACACATCCACCAACACTCCACCAAAATTCCAAAAATCCACCAACACGTCCACACATCCACCAACACATCCACACATCCACCAAACTCCACCAACCCCAATTTACAACACTCCACCAAACATTCCATAAAAATCCACCAACAAATCCACACATCCACCAACACGTCCACACATCCACCAAACTCCACCAACACTCCACACATCCCCAACAATCCCCCAACACGTCCACACATCCACCAAAGTCCACACATCCACCAAATTAAAAAGTCCCCACATCCCCCAACACATCCCCAACACATCCCACTAACCAAAATTTCCCCACATCCACCAACAATTTCCCCCCAACACATCCCCAACACATCCCCAAAACTCCAAAACATCCACCAACACTCCACACATTCCTACCCAAAACATCCACCAACACTCCACACATCCACCAACACGTCCACCAACCCCCATTCCCCCAACACATCTACCAACCAAAATCCACCAACACTCCACACATCCACCAACACGTCCACCAACACATCCACCAACACTCCACCAACACTCCACCAACACTCCACACATCCACCAACACATCCACCAACACTCCACAACCACCAAAACTCCCCCCAACACATCCACCAAAAACATCCACACATTCCCCCAACAAGTCCCCCCCAACCCAAAACGTCCCCCAAAATCCACCAACAATCCACACATCCACCAACAATTTCCCCACATCCCCAACACATCCACCAACCACCAAAACATCCACCAACACGTCCACACATCCCCCCCAACCAAAAGTCCACACATCCACCAACACATCCCCCCACATCCACCAACATGTCCCCCCACATCCACCAACACTCCATCACTTTCCCCCAACACTCCCCCAAAACGTCCACACATCCCCAACACGTCCACCAACACGTCCCCACATCCACCAACAGTCCACCAAAATCCACCAAAATCCACCAAAATCCACCAACAGTCCACACATCCACCAACACATCCACCAACACTCCACACATCCACCAAAAACGTCCCCCACATGCCCAAATTAAACCCAAAATAAAACCACCAACACTCCACACATCCCCAACACGTCCCCCAACAGTCCACACATCCACCAACACGTCCACACATCCACCAACACATCCCCATCCCCATCCACCAACACTCCACCCAACACATCCCCCCACATCCACCAACACGTCCCCACATCCACCAACACATCCACCAACACGTCCCCACATCCACCAACACTCCACCAACACGTCCACACATCCACCAAACATGTCCACACATCCACCAACAATTTCCCCCAACAGTCACACATCCACCAACACTCCCCAACACTCCACACATCCACCAACATGTCCACCAAAATCCCCCAAAATTTCCCCCAACATTCCACACATCCACCAACACATCCCCAAAACCCAAAACATCCACCAACACTCCCCACATTCCCCCAAACTCCACACATCCACCAAAACCCCAACACATCCACCAACACTCCACACATCCACCAACACACCAAAACATCCACACATCCCCCCCAACACTCCACCAACACTCCACACATCCACCAACACTCCACCAACACATCCACCAACACTCCCCCCAATCCACCAACACTCCACACATCCAACCCAAAACATCCACCAACACTCCACACATTAAACCCAAAAAGTCCCCCAACACTCCACAATCCACCAACACATCCACACATTCCCCCAACACTCCACACATCCACCAACACTCCACCAACACGTTTTCCCCCCCATCCAAAACTTTCCCCCAACACTCCACACATCCACCAACACATCCACAATCCACCAACACATCCACCAACACTCCACACATCCACCAACACTCCACCAACAATTTCCCCACATCCACCAACACTCCACCAACACATCCACCAACCCCCAAAACATCCCCCCCAACACATCCACCAACACTCCTCACATCCACCAACACGTCCCCCAACACTCCACACATCCACCAACACGTCCACCAACACTCCCCACATCCACCAACACTCCACCAACACTCCACACATCCACCAACACGTCCACCAACACTCCACACATCCACCCAACACATCCCCCCCAACACTCCACACATCCACCAACACGTTTCCCTCCCCCCATCCCCAACATGTACCAAAACCCCCAAAACTCCACCAAAAATCCACCAACACGTCCATCAATCCCCAACAGTCCCCAACACTCCACACATCCACCAACCGTCCCCAAACCACCAAAACTCCACCAACACGTCCCCACATCCCCCAACAGTCCACCAACAGTCCACACATCCCCCCACATCCACCAACACGTCCCCACATCCACCAACACTCCACCAACACGTCCCCACATCCACCCAAAACGTCACCAACACTCCCCCCACATCCACCAACAAATCCACCAACACTCCACACATCCACCAACACTCCAAACATCCCCACATCCACCAACACTCCACCCAACCCCCCAAAACATCCACCAACACTTTCCCCATCCACCAAACGTCCACCAAACATTTCCACCAACACTCCACACATCCACCAAACTTTCCCCAAAACCTCCAAATTCCACCAAAAGTTCCCCCATTCCCCCCCAACACATCCACCTGTCCACCAAACATTCCAAAACGTCCACCAACATGTCCAAAACTCCACCAACAAATCCACCTTTCCCCCAACACGTCCACACGTCCACCAAAATATCCACACCTCCATCACATCCACACGTCCACCAGCATGTCCACATGTCCACTAACACATCCACACATCCACCAACATGTCCACATGTCCACCAACACGTCCACACATCCTCCAACACATCCACACATCTAACAACATGACCACATGTCCACCAACACATCCACACGTCCACCAACACGTCCACACAACCACCAACACATCCACACATCTACGAACACATCCACACATCCACCAACACACTATAAAAGACTCACCTACCTATCCATGACAATCTACTATATAAAAGAAATGCCTGCGTTTCCATATGACACTCCACTACATAAGACATGCCCACATTTCCATGACACCCCACTAAACAACAGACATGCCCATACTATACTATATAGAAGACACAGCCACATTCACATATGGCACCCCACTACATAAAAGACACGCCCATGTGAACGTATAAAGTCTCAAAGACATATTTATATGTAATATGCTGATTTTAAAACAGGGGTTAAAATCATACAGTGTGTGTACAGAATTATCCACAAGGTCCTCTGTGTGTGTGTAGTCACAATTAACTCTGGGTGGCATCTGGCAGAGATTAACATGAAATAAAAAGAACAAACCATACACACTCATGGCCACACACACACACACACACACACACACACACACACACACACAGTTCATCTGTCAGTCACACTGCAGGGTTTTCATAATTACGTTTGTTTTTTTTGTTCCAAATCTCCTGCTGCTCACATATTTACATGTTTTACTTTAACTAAACACACACACACACACACACACACACACACACACACACCTGCTGTCAGGTGGCAGAAGCTCAGGCACGCAAACAGTTGCGGAACAAAGGTAAAAAAGTTTAAACTGTCTGTGTGAGTGTGTTTTCTAAGTTTCTGATTGTCTGGTTTAAAATGTTTTCTGCCAAGGTCAACCGTTGATTGACAGCTGATTAGTAATTAACATTAACATTAGCACATTAGCATTAATTAAACAGTTAATTATTATTCAAGGCCATCCCTCATTCTTTGTGCATCGATAAGCGACAGATTCCATCTTCATCCGTCTTTCCTTCATCTCATCATCCGTAGCATTCTAGTGTCCTTTCTGTTTATTGCGAAGGTCTGACAGAGACAGAAAAACACACAAAAGAGAGAGAGAGAGAGAGAGAGAGAGAGAGAGAGAGAGAGAGAGAGAGAGAGAGAGAGAGAATGAATGAATGAATATTACGGTGTCTGAATTAGGGTTTGTGTGTTTGAGTGAATATTCATGTGCTTGAGTGAGTGTTCAGATGTTTGAGTGTTCAGATGTTCAGGTGTTTGAGTGTTCAGATGTTCAGGTGTTTGAGTGTTCAGGTGTTTGAGTGTTCAGATGTTCAGGTGTTTGAGTGTTCAGATGTTTGAGTGTTCAGATGTTCAGGTGTTTGAGTGTTCAGATGTTCAGGTTTTTAGGTGTTTGAGTGTTCAGATGTTCAGGTGTTTGAGTGTTCAGATGTTCAGGTTTTTAGGTGTTTGAGTGTTCAGATGTTCAGGTGTTTGAGTGTTCAGATGTTCAGGTGTTTGAGTGTTCAGATGTTCAGGTGTTTGAGTGTTCAGATGTTCAGGTGTTTGAGTGTTCAGATGTTTGAGTGTTCAGGTGTTTGAGTGTTCAGATGTTCAGGTGTTTGAGTGTTCAGATGTTTGAGTGTTCAGATGTTTGAGTGTTCAGGTGTTTGAGTGTTCAGATGTTTGAGTGTTCAGGTGTTCAGGTGTTTGAGTGTTCAGATGTTTGAGTGTTCAGATGTTCAGGTGTTTGAGTGTTCAGGTTTTTGAGTGTTCAGATGTTCCGGTTTTTAGGTGTTTGAGTGTTCAGATGTTTAGGTGTTTGAGTGTTCAGATGTTCAGGTGTTTGAGTGTTCAGGTGTTTAGGTGTTTGAGTGTTCAGATGTTCAGGTGTTTGAGTGTTCAGGTGTTTGAGTGTTCAGATGTTCAGGTGTTTGAGTGTTCAGATGTTTGAGTGTTCAGGTGTTTGAGTGTTCAGATGTTCAGGTGTTTGAGTGTTCAGATGTTTGAGTGTTCAGGTGTTTGAGTGTTCAGATGTTCAGGTATTTGAGTGTTCAGATGTTCAGGTGTTTGAGTGTTCAGATGTTTGAGTGTTCAGATGTTCAGGTGTTTGAGTGTTCAGGTGTTCAGGTTTTTGAGTGTTCAGATGTTCAGGTTTTTAGGTGTTTGAGTGTTCAGATGTTTAGGTGTTTGAGTGTTCAGATGTTCAGGTGTTTGAGTGTTCAGGTGTTTGAGTGTTCAGATGTTCAGGTATTTGAGTGTTCAGATGTTTGAGTGTTCAGGTGTTTGAGTGTTCAGATGTTCAGGTGTTTGAGTGTTCAGATGTTTGAGTGTTCAGGTGTTTGAGTGTTCAGATGTTCAGGTATTTGAGTGTTCAGATGTTTGAGTGTTCAGGTGTTTGAGTGTTCAGATGTTCAGGTGTTTGAGTGTTCAGGTGTTCAGGTTTTTGAGTGTTCAGGTGTTTGAGTGTTCAGATGTTCAGGTGTTTGAGTGTTCAGATGTTCATGTGTTTGAGTGTTCAGATGTTCAGGTGTTTGAGTGTTCAGATGTTCAGGTGTTTGAGTGTTCAGGTGTTTGAGTGTTCAGATGTTCAGGTGTTTGAGTGTTCAGGTGTTTGACTGTTCAGATGTTTGAGTATTCAGGTGTTTGAGTGTTCAGATGTTCAGGCATTTGAGTGTTCAGATGTTTAGGTGTTTGAGTGTTCAGGTGTTTGAGTGTTCAGATGTTCAGGTGTTTGAGTGTTCAGATGTTTGAGTGTTCAGGTGTTTGAGTGTTCAGATGTTCAGGTGTTTGAGTGTTCAGATGTTTGAGTGTTCAGGTGTTTGAGTGTTCAGATGTTCAGGTGTTTGAGTGTTCAGGTGTTTGAGTGTTCAGATGTTCAGGTGTTTGAGTGTTCAGATGTTCAGGTGTTTGAGTGTTCAGATGTTCATGTGTT
>JAUCMX010000029.1:15686642-15696642 GCA_033459395.1 Hemibagrus guttatus | reverse complement strand
CCTGTTACACACAAACCTGTTACACCTGAACCAATTACACATGAACCTGTTACACGATGACCTGCATGTGTTCCAGCTGCATCACTGCTTGGTTTCAGTGGACCCGGTCAGCCATCTTCCCCTGTCTCACTGACCAGGATCCCTGGTGCTGTGATGGAGTCTGACTGACCTTCACCCTCCCTTTCTTGTGGAATATGAGTAGATGAAAGTAGCATGTTAGCATGAGTTAAATGTTTTATCTGCAAGTTTCACTCACTAATACTGAAGCACAGTGAGTTCTTTTCAGAGGTCAACACATTATCATGGTCAAAAACCAAAAGCAAAAACAACACATTATTATACATAATTATATAAGTCATGTTTTCCATTAAACCAGAATTCAAGCATATTGTTTCTGTCTCCAGTCGCGTTCATGCTGTAGAAGAAAATCTGGCATATCTGAATGGAAAGAAGAACATGAGTGATGTCCAGTTCTGACACTAACGCTACAGAGCCATGATGCTGTTAGACAACGCAGATATATATTTATTCACTGTCCCATTATATTTACTGTCCCGTTATATTTACTGTCCCGTTATGTTTACTGTCCCGTTATGTTTACTGTCCCGTTATATTTACTGTTCCGTTATGTTTACTGTTCCGTTATGTTTACTGTCCCGTTATATTTACTGTTCCGTTATATTTACTGTCCCGTTATGTTTACTGTTCCGTTATATTTACTGTGTCCCGTTATATTTACTGTCCCGTTATATTTACTGTTCCGTTATATTTATGTCCGTTATATTTACTGTCCGTTATATTTACTGTTCCGTTATGTTTACTGTCCCGTTATGTTTACTGTCCGTTATGTTTACTGTTCCGTTATTTTACTGTTCCGTTATGTTTACTGTTCCGTTATATTTACTGTTCCCGTTATATTTACTGTCCCGTTATGTTTACTGTTCCGTTATATTTACTGTGTCCCGTTATATTTACTGTTCCGTTATGTTTACTTTACGTTATATTTACTGTGTCCCGTTATGTTTACTGTCCCGTTATATTTACTGTCCGTTATATTTACTGTTCCGTTATATTTACTGTCCCGTTATGTTTACTGTCCCGTTATATTTACTGTGTCCCGTTATGTTTACTGTCCCGTTATGTTTACTGTCCCGTTATATTTACTGTCCGTTATATTTACTGTCCCGTTATATTTACTGTTACCCTTATATTTACTGTTCCCGTTATATTTACTGTCCCGTTATGTTTACTGTTCCGTTATTTTGTTCCCGTTATATTTACTGTCCCGTTATTTTACTTTCCGTTATATTTACTGTTCGTTATTTTACTGTCCCGTTATGTTTACTGTTCCGTTATTTTATGTTCCGTTATTTTACTGTCCCGTTATTTTACTGTTCCGTTATTTTACTGTCCGTTATTTTACTGTCGTTATTTTACTGTGTTTTTCCGTTATTTTACTGTCGTTATTTTACTGTCGTTAGTTTACTGTCCCGTTATGTTTACTGTTCCGTTATTTTATGTCCCGTTATTTTACTGTCCCGTTATTTTACTGTTCCGTTATTTTACTGTCCCGTTATTTTACTGTCCCGTTATGTTTATGTCGTTATATTTACTGTCCCGTTATGTTTACTGTCCCGTTATTTTACTGTCGTTATTTTACTGTCCCGTTATTTTACTGTCTTATTTTACTGTCGTTATTTTACTGTCGTTATGTTTACTGTCCCGTTATGTTTACTGTCGTTATATTTACTGTCCCGTTATGTTTACTGTTCCGTTATGTTTACTGTCGTTATTTTACTGTCCCGTTATTTATGTTCGTTATTTTACTGTCCCGTTAATTTACTGTCCCGTTATATTTACTGTTCCCGTTATTTTACTGTTCCGTTATTTTACTGTCCCGTTATTTTATGTTCTAGTTTTTCCGTTATGTTTACTGTCCCGTTATGTTTACTGTCCCGTTATATTTACTGTGTCCCGTTATGTTTACTGTCCCGTTATATTTACTGTTCCGTTATGTTTACTGTCCCTTATGTTTACTGTCCCGTTATATTTACTGTTCCGTTATGTTTACTGTTCCGTATTTTATGTTCCGTTATGTTTACTGTCCGTTATTTTACTGTCCCGTTATTTTACTGTTCCGTTATTTTACTGTCCCGTTATGTTTACTGTCCCGTTATGTTTACTTTTCCGTTATGTTTACTGTCCCGTTATTTTACTGTTCCTTATTTTACTGTTCCGTTATTTTACTGTTCCGTTATTTTACTTTCGTTATTTTACTGTCCGTTATTTTACTGTCGTTATTTTACTTTCGTTATTTTACTGTCCCGTTATTTATGTCCCGTTAATTTATGTCGTTATATTTACTGTGTTTTCCGTTATTTTACTGTTCCGTTATGTTTACTGTCGTTATTTTACTGTCGTTATTTTACTGTCGTTATTTTACTGTCGTTATTTTACTGTCGTTATATTTACTGTTCGTTATTTTACTGTCGTTATTTTATGTTCCGTTATGTTTACTGTCGTTATTTTACTGTTCCGTTATTTTATGTCGTTATTTTACTTCCGTTATATTTACTGTCCGTTATTTTACTGTCCCGTTATTTTACTGTTCCGTTATATTTACTGTTCCGTTATTTTACTGTCGTTATTTTACTGTTCGTTATTTTACTGTTCGTTATTTTACTGTCCCGTTATTTTACTGTCGTTATTTTACTGTCCGTTATTTTACTGTCCCGTTATTTTACTGTTCCGTTATTTATGTCGTTATTTTACTGTTCCGTTATTTTATGTCCCGTTATATTTACTGTCCCGTTATTTTACTGTCGTTATTTTACTGTCGTTATGTTTACTGTCGTTATTTTATGTTCGTTATTTTATGTCCCGTTATTTTACTGTCCCGTTATTTTATGTTCCGTTATTTTACTGTCGTTATGTTTACTGTCCGTTATATTTACTGTCCCGTTATTTTACTGTCCCTTATGTTTACTGTCCCGTTATTTTACTGTTCCGTTATTTTACTGTCCCGTTATGTTTATTTCCGTTATTTTACTGTCCCGTTATTTTACTGTCGTTATTTTACTGTTCCGTTATGTTACTGTCCCGTTAATTTACTGTCCGTTATTTTACTTCCGTTATTTTACTGTCGTTATGTTTACTGTCGTTATTTTACTGTCCGTTATATTTACTGTTCGTTATTTTACTTCGTTATTTTATGTCCGTTATTTTACTGTCGTTATTTTACTTGTTTTCCGTTATTTTACTGTCCCGTTATTTTACTGTCGTTATTTTACTGTTCCGTTATGTTTATGTTCGTTATTTTACTGTCGTTATGTTTACTGTCCCGTTATTTTACTGTTCCGTTATTTTACTGTCCGTTATTTTACTGTCGTTATTTTACTGTCGTTATTTTACTGTCCCGTTATTTTACTGTCGTTATTTTACTGTTCCGTTATTTTACTGTCGTTATTTTACTGTCCCGTTATTTTACTGTCGTATTTTACTGTTCCGTTATTTTACTGTCCCGTTATGTTTACTGTTCCGTTATTTTATGTCGTTATTTTACTTCCCGTTATATTTACTGTTCGTTATTTTATGTTCGTTATTTTACTGTCCCGTTATTTTACTGTCGTTATTTTATGTCCCGTTATATTTACTGTCCGTTATTTTACTGTTCCGTTATTTTACTGTCCCGTTATTTTACTGTCCCGTTATGTTTACTGTTCCGTTATGTTTACTGTCCCTTATTTTACTGTCGTTATTTACTGTCCCGTTATTTTACTGTCGTTATGTTTATGTCTTATATTTACTGTCCCGTTATGTTTACTGTTCCGTTATTTTACTGTCCCGTTATGTTTACTGTCCCGTTATTTTATGTTCGTTATTTTACTGTCCCTTATTTTACTGTCCCGTTATTTATGTTCCGTTATTTTACTGTCCGTTATTTTACTGTCCCTTATTTTACTGTCCCGTTATTTTACTGTCGTTATGTTTACTGTCCCGTTATTTTACTGTCTTATTTTACTGTCCCGTTATTTATGTTCCTTATTTTACTGTCGTTATTTTACTGTCCGTTATTTTACTGTCGTTATGTTTACTGTCCCGTTAATTTACTGTCCCGTTATTTTACTGTTCGTTATTTTACTGTCGTTATTTTACTGTCGTTATTTACTGTTCGTTATATTTACTGTTCCGTTATTTTACTGTTCCGTTATGTTTATGTTCCGTTATTTTACTGTTTTTACTGTCCCGTTATGTTTACTGTTCCGTTATGTTTACTGTTCCGTTATGTTTAGTGTTCCGTTATGTTTACTGTCCCGTTATGTTTACTGTCCCGTTATATTTACTGTGTCCCGTTATGTTTACTGTCCCGTTATATTTACTGTTCCGTTATGTTTACTGTCCCATTATGTTTACTGTCCCGTTATATTTACTGTTCCGTTATGTTTACTGTTCCGTTATGTTTAGTGTTCCGTTATGTTTACTGTCCCGTTATGTTTACTGTCCCGTTATATTTACTGTTCCGTTATGTTTACTGTCCCGTTATGTTTACTGTCCCGTTATGTTTACTTTTCCGTTATGTTTACTGTCCCGTTATGTTTACTGTTCCGTTATATTTACTGTGTCCCGTTATATTTACTGTTCCGTTATATTTACTGTTCCGTTATGTTTACTGTCCCGTTATATTTACTGTTCCCGTTATGTTTACTGTTCCGTTATATTTACTGTTCCCGTTATATTTACTGTGTCCCGTTATATTTACTGTCCCGTTATATTTACTGTCCGTTATTTTACTGTTCCGTTATGTTTACTGTTCCGTTATGTTTACTGTTCCCGTTATATTTACTGTCCCGTTATATTTACTGTCCCGTTATGTTTACTGTCCCGTTATATTTACTGTTCCGTTATATTTACTGTTCCGTTATGTTTACTGTTCCGTTATGTTTACTGTTCCGTTATGTTTACTGTCCCGTTATGTTTACTGTGTCCCATTATATTTACTGTCCCGTTATGTTTACTGTCCCGTTATGTTTACTGTCCCGTTATGTTTACTGTGTCCCATTATATTTACTGTCCCGTTATGTTTACTGTTCCGTTATGTTTACTGTCCCGTTATGTTTACTGTCCCGTTATGTTTACTGTCCCGTTATGTTTACTGTGTCCCATTATATTTACTGTCCCGTTATGTTTACTGTTCCGTTATGTTTACTGTCCCGTTATGTTTACTGTGTCCCATTATATTTACTGTCCCGTTATGTTTACTGTTCCGTTATGTTTACTGTCCCGTTATGTTTACTGTGTCCCATTATATTTACTGTCCCGTTATATTTACTGTTCCGTTATGTTTACTGTCCCGTTATATTTACTGTTCCGTTATGTTTACTGTCCCGTTATGTTTACTGTCCCGTTATATTTACTGTGTCCCGTTATATTTACTGTTCCGTTATATTTACTGTGTCCCGTTATATTTACTGTTCCGTTATATTTACTGTTACGTTATATTTACTGTGTCCCGTTATATTTACTGTTCCGTTATGTTTACTGTCCCGTTATATTTACTGTTACGTTATATTTACTGTCCCGTTATATTTACTGTTCCGTTATATTTACTGTGTCCCGTTATATTTACTGTTCCGTTATGTTTAGTGTTCCGTTATATTTACTGTGTCCCGTTATATTTACTGTCCCGTTATATTTACTGTTCCGTTATATTTACTGTCCCGTTATATTTACTGTTCCGTTATATTTACTGTTCCGTTATATTTACTGTCCCGTTATATTTACTGTCCCGTTATATTTACTGTTCCGTTATATTTACTGTGTCCCGTTATATTTACTGTCCCGTTATATTTACTGTTCCGTTATATTTACTGTTCCGTTATGTTTACTGTTCCATTATATTTACTGTCCCGTTATATTTACTGTCACGTTATATTTACTGTCACGTTATATTTACTGTTCCGTTATATTTACTGTGTCCCGTTATATTTACTGTCCCGTTATATTTACTGTTCCGTTATATTTACTGTTCCGTTATATTTACTGTTCCGTTATATTTACTGTGTCCCGTTATATTTACTGTCCCGTTATATTTACTGTTACGTTATATTTACTGTCCCGTTATATTTACTGTTCCGTTATATTTACTGTCACGTTATATTTACTGTCCCGTTATATTTACTGTGTCCCGTTATATTTACTGTCCCGTTATATTTACTGTCCCGTTATATTTACTGTCCCGTTATATTTACTGTTCCCTGTCCCGTTATGTTTACTGTGTCCCATTATATTTACTGTCCCGTTATCTCTCCCCCTTACAGCTGCTCCAGTTTAAATCCCCGCGTCACCGCTACTCTGTACATGCTTGCACGCGCTAACCGGAAGTGACGTTCTAACGGCTGGCACTAACAGCAGACCAGAACAGGGAACATTAGCTAACAAATAGCTAATAAAATCGACTTTGAAATAAATGAATAAAATAAAATAACAAAAACAAGTCCAAGAACCTCCGTGCTGATGTGTGGTGTGAACTTCAGCTGTTGAGCTAACGCAGGCTGCGCACTATAGCATCATTAGCATATGCTAACTTCCCGACATTTCCGGTTTATTTTCATTAAAGCCAAGTGCACTGAACTTAAAAGTACTTCCGCTTCATTAAAAATAATTAGCAGGGTAATAATGAGCAGAGTAGCTATATAGCTTTGTAGCTTTGTATAAAGCTATGTAGCTTTACTGTCCCGTTATGTTTACTGTTCCGTTATATTTACTGTTCCGTTATATTTACTGTTCCGTTATGTTTACTGTTCCGTTATGTTTACTGTTCCGTTATGTTTACTGTCCCGTTATGTTTACTGTTCCGTTATGTTTACTGTCCCGTTATGTTTACTGTCCCGTTATGTTTACTGTTCCGTTATGTTTACTGTCCCGTTATATTTACTGTCCCGTTATGTTTACTGTCCCGTTATATTTACTGTTCCGTTATGTTTAGTGTTCCGTTATGTTTACTGTCCCGTTATGTTTACTGTCCCGTTATGTTTACTGTCCCGTTATGTTTACTGTTCCGTTATATTTACTGTCCCGTTATGTTTACTGTCCCGTTATATTTACTGTTCCGTTATGTTTAGTGTTCCGTTATGTTTACTGTTCCGTTATGTTTACTGTCCCGTTATATTTACTGTCCCGTTATGTTTACTGTGTCCCGTTATGTTTACTGTCCCGTTATATTTACTGTTCCGTTATGTTTACTGTCCCGTTATGTTTACTGTCCCGTTATATTTACTGTCCCGTTATGTTTACTGTCCCGTTATATTTACTGTTCCGTTATATTTACTGTCCCGTTATGTTTACTGTCCCGTTATGTTTACTGTCCCGTTATGTTTACTGTTCCGTTATATTTACTGTTCCGTTATATTTACTGTTCCGTTATGTTTACTGTCCCGTTATGTTTACTGTCCCGTTATATTTACTGTTCCGTTATGTTTAGTGTTCCGTTATGTTTACTGTCCCGTTATATTTACTGTCCCGTTATGTTTACTGTCCCGTTATATTTACTGTCCCGTTATGTTTACTGTTCCGTTATATTTACTGTCCCGTTATGTTTACTGTTCCGTTATGTTTACTGTTCCGTTATGTTTACTGTCCCGTTATGTTTACTGTGTCCCATTATATTTACTGTCCCGTTATGTTTACTGTCCCGTTATGTTTACTGTCCCGTTATGTTTACTGTGTCCCATTATATTTACTGTCCCGTTATGTTTACTGTTCCGTTATGTTTACTGTCCCGTTATGTTTACTGTCCCGTTATGTTTACTGTCCCGTTATGTTTACTGTGTCCCATTATATTTACTGTCCCGTTATGTTTACTGTTCCGTTATGTTTACTGTCCCGTTATGTTTACTGTGTCCCATTATATTTACTGTCCCGTTATGTTTACTGTTCCGTTATGTTTACTGTCCCGTTATGTTTACTGTGTCCCATTATATTTACTGTCCCGTTATATTTACTGTTCCGTTATGTTTACTGTCCCGTTATATTTACTGTTCCGTTATGTTTACTGTCCCGTTATGTTTACTGTCCCGTTATATTTACTGTGTCCCGTTATATTTACTGTTCCGTTATATTTACTGTTACGTTATATTTACTGTGTCCCGTTATATTTACTGTTCCGTTATGTTTACTGTCCCGTTATATTTACTGTTACGTTATATTTACTGTCCCGTTATATTTACTGTTCCGTTATATTTACTGTGTCCCGTTATATTTACTGTTCCGTTATGTTTAGTGTTCCGTTATATTTACTGTGTCCCGTTATATTTACTGTCCCGTTATATTTACTGTTCCGTTATATTTACTGTCCCGTTATATTTACTGTTCCGTTATATTTACTGTTCCGTTATATTTACTGTCCCGTTATATTTACTGTCCCGTTATATTTACTGTTCCGTTATATTTACTGTGTCCCGTTATATTTACTGTCCCGTTATATTTACTGTTCCGTTATATTTACTGTTCCGTTATGTTTACTGTTCCATTATATTTACTGTCCCGTTATATTTACTGTCACGTTATATTTACTGTCACGTTATATTTACTGTTCCGTTATATTTACTGTGTCCCGTTATATTTACTGTCCCGTTATATTTACTGTTCCGTTATATTTACTGTTCCGTTATATTTACTGTTCCGTTATATTTACTGTGTCCCGTTATATTTACTGTCCCGTTATATTTACTGTTACGTTATATTTACTGTCCCGTTATATTTACTGTTCCGTTATATTTACTGTCACGTTATATTTACTGTCCCGTTATATTTACTGTGTCCCGTTATATTTACTGTCCCGTTATATTTACTGTCCCGTTATATTTACTGTTCCGTTATGTTTACTGTCCCGTTATGTTTACTGTGTCCCATTATATTTACTGTCCCGTTATCTCTCCCCCTTACAGCTGCTCCAGTTTAAATCCCCGCGTCACCGCTACTCTGTACATGCTTGCACGCGCTAACCGGAAGTGACGTTCTAACGGCTGGCACTAACAGCAGACCAGAACAGGGAACATTAGCTAACAAATAGCTAATAAAATCGACTTTGAAATAAATGAATAAAATAAAATAACAAAAACAAGTCCAAGAACCTCCGTGCTGATGTGTGGTGTGAACTTCAGCTGTTGAGCTAACGCAGGCTGCGCACTATAGCATCATTAGCATATGCTAACTTCCCGACATTTCCGGTTTATTTTCATTAAAGCCAAGTGCACTGAACTTAAAAGTACTTCCGCTTCATTAAAAATAATTAGCAGGGTAATAATGAGCAGAGTAGCTAACTAGCTGGATTTTAAAGTTAGTTTAGCGTTAGGCAAATAAAATAGAATAATAATAAAAAAAATACACCAACCTCCAATATTTATCAGACATATAATGAATAAACAAGTCAGTCTAATAAAGATTTTAAAGCTAATTCTCATACCTGGCTTTAATGAATGTTTGGAATTATGGGATATATGTAGAGAAACTGCCTCATTAAACAGGTAGATCACACCACAGAGGAGACGTGTACGCCACAAGAAATACATAAATTCATAGCTTCAGTCCTGATGTTACAAAAAACAGTTGGCCACGAGGCTCTAAGTCAGCAGAAAAGCTTCCATCTAAAGATGTTAAGAAAAGTGAAAAGAGAGGAAGTAGACACTTCAGAAAAATAAAATGGTTAAAGCACACAGGTGTCTTCTTTACCTTGTATTTCTCTTCTGTCTCTTCATGAAGGCTTTAAGGGTGATGTCCATAAACATACACTATATTGCCAAAAGTTTTGGGACGTCTGTCTTCACATGCATACGAATATAATATGGAGTTGCCCCGCCCTTTGCAGCTACAACAGCTTCAACTCTTCTGGGAAGGCTTTCCACAAGGTTTAGGAGTGTGTTTATGGGAATTTTTGACCGTTCCTCTAGAAGCACATTTGTGAGGTCAGGCACTGATGTTGGACGAGAAGGTCTGGCTCGCA
>JAUCMX010000029.1:15676642-15681642 GCA_033459395.1 Hemibagrus guttatus | reverse complement strand
ACACTACCTGGATGCTGCCCTCAGAGACCTTGCCCTAGGCGACACTACCTGGGTGCTGCCTCAGAGACCTTGCCCTAGGCGACACTACCTGGGTGCTGCCTCAGAGACCTTGCCCTAGGCGACACTACCTGGATGCTGCCTCAGAGACCTTGCCCTAGGCGACACTACCTGGATGCTGCCTCAGAGACCTTGCCCTAGGCGACACTACCTGGGTGCTGCCTCAGAGACCTTGCCCTAGGCGACACTACCTGGATGCTGCCCTCAGAGACCTTGCCCTAGGCGACACTACCTGGGTACTGCGTCAGAGACCTTGCCCTAGGCGACACTACCTGGATGCTGCCCTCAGAGACCTTGCCCTAGGCGACACTACCTGGGTGCTGCGTCAGAGACCTTGCCCTAGGCGACACTACCTGGATGCTGCCCTCAGAGACCTTGCTCTAGGCGACACTACCTGGATGCTGCCCTCAGAGACCTTGCCCTAGGCGACACTACCTGGGTGCTGCATCAGAGACATTGCCCTAGGTGACACTACCTGGGTGCTGCCTTGAACTGCTGCACTACTGTATATAAATTCTTCACTGAGCTCACTGCTATTTCCTGTCTCTGTGGTTGCTCCAGCACAAGTCCAGTATAAGTAGAATGATGTGTAGTCACCATTTACATCTACAAACTGATACCAGGAGGACTGTTCCTTTAACTCCAACATTTTTTTCTAGAAAACTATATTCTACAAAAACTGCAAAGATAAAGTAACACCAGCAAGGAGACACACCCCTGATCAGAGGCCAGCTTTGGTCATTTACCACTTTAACCAGCGCTGTCTCTGTGCTGTGATGAGGCCTGAATTCTCACTGAAAGACCTCATGATTGGCTTTGCTCTGCAGGTCTGAGATGAACTGCTTAGGTCTAAACTTCTCCAGGCTTTGAATGAATGAGAGGTTTGAGATCAGATAGATGACATGTGTCACACTCAGCTTTTTAATCAGTGCTTAGAATCTTCTGCTATGTTAAAGTGTTAACCTGCAGACTGTGACAAAGCTGATTATTTTAAAATGGTTTCAGATGTGTTACAGAGCACCAGCCACTGTGTGTGTGTGTGTCTGTGTGTGTGACAGACAGAGAGAGCAGTCTGTTGTAGTATTGATTTTCTCCAGCTGGGTTCTGATTGAGCCGGCCGAGCGAGACGGTGAGAGCAACACACTCTCCACAGGACACGCACACATACACACACACACTCCTGTCCATGTCAGTGAGAGCAGCATGCGTTCTACCCAGCAGGTTCTCTTTCTCTCTGTGTGTCATCTGTGTTTTTCGTCTCTGTCTCACATCACTCTTACTCACTTCTCCTCCTCCCGCTGTGTGAGAACCCCGTCATTTAGAGCCCTTACTAGACCTGAGGCCATTTTAAGGCTCATCTTAAACACTAGAACACACTGATTCTGTTCTAATGAGTCTTTTTTCTTGATAGTGGTTAATTGTTTGTATATTACCCAGAGTGCACTCTGAGCAGTCAGTGAAAAACGTGCATCTTTGGGGATTTGTTTATGCATAGTACTAGAACCAGGGAACACAGAACCACAAAACAGAAAGATCACACAAGTAAAAGAATAATTTAAACAAAAATAAAACATGAAACATGACAGAAATACACTACACAGCAGTGAATGATGAGTGGGGGAGGAAAACATGGAGATTTAAAGGCAGAAAATAAGGAGAAAAGAGAAAAAATAAACTAGAAGATGTGAAAGTAAGAAACATGGTTAGAACTAAGATGGAGGGATTATCAGTCAGAGGTGTTGGAATGAAGGGAATGGAGCTTCATTTCACTTTTATTTCTAGGTTGTAGCACTGGACATTGCTTTACATTCTGAGTATAAACTCGCAGCCCTAATGAGGTCAGAGGTCAGAGGCAGCGGTGCTAAGGAGAACTCTCTGAGGAGAACCGGGGACCAGGGCTGGATTTAGGGAACATGGTGAAGGTAGCTAGAATTTTGAAAGTACAACTGGAGAGCAACAGATATGGAAGAGTGAACTTTGAGCTAGAACCTGGAAGAAGAAGATAAACAGATGAAGAGGATAAAGGAAGTAATAATAAAGTGGAAATAAAGGAACGATGGAACACGGAGCTAGAACACATTCCCCAAACTCTTCTACTCTACAGTACGTGGGTCATTAATTAATCTAATTAATGAAAGCAGACTAGTTAATGAATCAATTGAATCAGTGAATCATTTAACGAGTTAAAAACTGCGTAATGTTCTGAGTTCTAATAAACAAACCTACTGAAGAGTAACTGAAATATTTTTCTCTTTCTGATGGTGCTAAATTTTTCTCCAGATTCAAATGGACTCTCTCTCTCTCTCTCTCTCTGTGTGTGTGTGTGTGTGTATTAGTTTACATTCCTCCTGGATTATTTCCCAATAAGGTGCTGTGCTAATTTACACACGTAATTAGCTAGCACATTTCCAATTAGCTGAAACTCCTCATTATCAATCACACACTCCTTTTCCAGTGCTGCTGCTATATGTGTGTGTGTGTGTGTGTGTGTGTGTGTGTGTGTGTGAACAGAAGTAAAGGGGTTTAGACTCCTGACATGAGGTCAGACGCACTGCTGAGAGAATGTGTGTGTGATCAGCTGCTGCTCTGTGTTTAGATGCTCATTATTGTTGTGTGTTTCAGCTCAGTATATAATTCTCACACGTATTGGTCAGGGGGTTCTGGTGTGATGGACAGTGAGGAGGACGGTTTGTTGTGTCTGAGGGAGATGGCCGTGATGGACTAAGCAGTGAGAGTAATAGAGAGATGGGTAACAGGGAAGAGAACATACTGGGATGGTTGATGGAGAGAAATGAAGATGGGGAGAACTTCAGAATGGACACTGGTGAGGATGGAGGATTGATGAGCTGGACAATGGCACAGTGGAGAGCCGAGCGACAGTGACGGGGAAGATGGTGCCATGGATGATGTAACAGAGTGACTGGTGGACGGGAGAATGGAGAGAAAATGACACATCAGGATAGAGAACGGAGAGAAGGACTGGAAAGACGACTAGACTGAGAAGAGAAGAAGATGACGCGAGGATGCTGCGATGGAGGAAGTGGAAATGATGCAACAGCAGCAAGGCAATAAAGCACACGGAGGAAGAGCAGAGTGATGGACCTGAGAAGAAGAGCAAGGCAGAGGAGTGAAGATAACACCTTACTGCAAGAAGAACACAACAGATGATGAAGAGGAAATGCCATGGAGGCTGATGCTGGAGGGAACAGATTGATGGACGAGGAGAGCCATGTGCTGGAGGAGAACCACAAAAACATAGTACACACACACACACACACACACACACACACACACACACACGAATAAACACAAAACGGACCTTCATACAGAAAATAACAGAAATCTCTCTCTCTCTCTCTCGCTGTGTGTGTGCGCGTGTGTGTGTGTGTTGGTATTCCCCCCTTTGTGAGGACCAGACATTGACATCCCACCTTTCTTGTGAGGACCTTTGCCCCGGTCCTCACAAAATTATCACTTAAAACCAAGTCCACTGAGCTTATTTATCATCATAATGAACATTTTTGATAAATCTCTTTTGGTCCTCACTTCTTCTCCTTTCGGCTTTTCCCTTCAGGGGTCTCCACAGCGAATCATCTCTCTCCACCTATCCCTATCTTCTGCATCCTCAACCCTTGCACCCACTAGCTTCATATCCTCATTAATTCCATCCATATACCTCCTCTTTGGCCTTCCTCTTTGCCTCCTGCCTGGCAGCTCCATGTCCAACATTCTCCTACCAATATACTCACTCTCCCTCCTCTGAACATGTCCAAACCATCTTAATCTGGCCTCCCTAACTTTGTCCCCCAAACGTCCAACATGATCTTTTGGTCCTCACATTAGTGGTTAACTTAGACATTTTGGAGTGTGTGTGTGTGTGTGTCCAAGCCTCTGCACTCTCCTAATCTGTTACATTTTTCTCAGTGGAGGAATTTTTCTCATTGGCCAATTTAAATTTGAGAGGGAAAATCGCAACCAGGAAATTGGGGGCGGGGTTTAGACTTGGAGGAGGGGAAATGTAAATCACTATAATGTTTTTAGCCAATCATGAGTGACCTGACCATGTCCATTAGACTCAATTAAAAACTATTTAATTTTTTTTTTTTGCACATTGCATAGTCCCTGGTGTTATGTAGATATACACATTAGTTTAATTTTTATCATCACTTCATGTGTGACTATTAAACATATCAACAAATTTAATGCAAAATTTAATTTACACAAGGTTTTATTATTATTTATTTATTTATTTTTACATTTTTGGAGGGAAAGTTGGTTTATGGTAAAAGGAGGAAGAGTGTCTTATTTTGTCATTAAATGAAAAACACATGGCTTTAAAAGGCTTGCCTGTGAATTACTGTGTAATTACAGTTACAGTAATCACAATTAATGTGTACAAGTAATTTAATATTACTAAAATTATATAAATACTGTTTTATTATTTATGAGTGTTTGATATGTAAGATTCCAACATTCAGACTTTCAGCCAGTGAAGGAACAGAGATAACCAGAATAATATTACAGCAGTTTAAATGATTTAGTTTGAGGTGAATATTACAGTGAGTTAAGGGGTTGCAGTGTCTCCATCATTATTATGAACAGACAATATTACTTTACGACATACTGCTATCGGACATTACCTGGGATAGCGGGAACTACGTGGATCACGTTGTCCTGGCTTTATTGGCCCACTTCTCCCTGACTGCGCTTCTGGAATACAAAGAGACATTTCATCATTTTAAATGTACATAATCATTTTACAACATTCTGATAAATATAAGATTTTAAAACTAATGGTCACCACATACCATCGTCAGTGTCTGCTTTACTTCCACTGTCCGGAGGTGTAGCATCAGTGGGTCCAGCCATGCAGCTGGGGTCTAGATATTGGAAAGCAGCATAAGAAACAGTAACTGAACTGATTTCAGTCCTCATACATTTGG
>JAUCMX010000029.1:15660150-15676142 GCA_033459395.1 Hemibagrus guttatus | reverse complement strand
GTTACAGAATGAGAGTAGGTGTGTACACACACACACACACACACACACACTATCAGTAGATAAAGGGAAGAGAGAAGTTGGCAGGCTTCCCGAACATCATGGCGCTCTGAGACTCAGGGATCAGGATTAGCTACTAAAGACTAAACTGTCCTTGGGAACAAAGCCATATACTGACACACACAGAGAGAGAGAGAGAGAGAGGGAGAGAGAGAGGGAGACACACAGAGAGAGAGAGAGAGAGAGAGAGAGAGAGAGAGGGAGACACAGAGAGAGAGAGAGAGAGAGAGAGAGAGAGAGAGGGAGACACAGAGAGAGAGAGAGAGAGAGAGAGAGAGAGAGAAAACACACACAGACACACACACAGACAGACAGACAGACAGACAGACAGAGAGAGAGAGAAACAGACAGACAGACAGAGAAAAAGACACAGAGAGAGAGACACAGAGGGGGGGATGTTTGTAATACATTTGTTTTAATACAAATACAGTTATAGAAAACATAGTGAACACACAGTGCACTACACAGGGTGTAGGGTATAGGGTGTAGGGTATAGTGTATAGGGTGTAGGGTATAGTGTGTAGGGTGTAGGGAATAGGGTATAGGGTATAGTGTGTAGGCTGTAGGATATAGGATGTAAGGTGTAGGGTATAGTGTGTGGGGTATAGGGTACAGTGTGTAGGGTGTAGGGAATAGGGTATAGTGTGTAGGGTATGGGGTACAGTGTGTAGGGTGTAGGGAATAGGGTATAGTGTGTAGGGTGTAGAGCATAGGGTATCGTGTGTAGAGTATAGGATGTAGGGTGTCAGGTATAGGGTATAGTGTGTAGGGTATATCGTATAAGGTGTAAGATGTAGGGTGTAAGGTGTAGGGTAAAGTGGGAATAGGGTATAGTGTGTAGGGTGTAAGGTGTAGGATATAGGGTGTAAGGTGTAGGATATAGGATGTAAGGTGTAGGGTATAGTGTGTAGGATATAGGGTACAGGGTACAGTGTGTAGGGTGTAGGTTATAGGGTATAGCGTGTAGGGTATAGAGTGTAGTGTGTAGAGTATAGGGTGTAAAGTATAGTTTGTAGGGCATAGTATGTAGGGTATAGTGTGTAGTGTGTATAGGGTGTAGAGTATAGTTTGTCGGGTATAGTGTGTAAGGTATATGGTATAGTGTGTAGGGCGTAGAGTATAGGGTGTAGAGTATAGTTTGTAGGGTATAGTGTGTAGGGTATAGGGTATAGTGTGTAGGTTATAGGGTATAGTATGTAGAGTATAGGGTGTAGAGTATAGTTTGTCGGGTATAGTGTGTAGGGTATACGGTATAGTGTGTATTGTGTAGAGTATAGGGTGTAGAGTATAGTTTGTAGGGTATAGTGTGTAGGGTGTAGGGTATAGTGTGTAGTGTGTAGAGTATAGGGTTTACAGTATAGTGTGTAGGGTATAGGGTATAGTGTGTAGAGCATAGGGTGTAGGGTATAATGTATTTATGTTCATTAAAGCTGCTTTGAGACAATGCTCTTTGTTAAAAGCGCTATACGAAGAGTAGAGTATAGGGTGTAGAGTATAGTTTGTCGGGTATAGTGTGTAGGGTGTAGGGTATAGTGTGTAGTGTGTAGAGTATAGGGTGTAGAGTATAGTTTGTAGGGTATAGTGTGTAGGGTGTAGGGTATAGTGTGTAGTGTGTAGAGTATAGGGTGTACAGTATAGTTTGTAGGGTATAGTGTGTAGGGTATAGGGTATAGTGTGTAGAGCATAGGGTGTAGGGTATAATGTATTTATGTTCATTAAAGCTGCTTTGAGACAATGCTCTTTGTTAAAAGCGCTATACGAAGAGTAAAGTATAGGGTGTAGAGTATAGTTTGTAGGGTATAGTGTGTAGGGTATAGGGTGTGGGGTATAGTGTGCAGGGTATAAGGTGTGGGGTATAGGGTGTAGGGTGTGGGGTATAGTGTGTAGGGTATAGGGTATAGTGTTTAGGGTATAGTGTGTAGAGTGTAGGGTATAGGGTGTCCCCTTCCCCAGACTAGCCCCACCCCTTCTCCAGACTAGCCCCACCCACTAGAAATACTGCTGTGTATGAAGGGGAATGTGTATCTTCTGTTTGTGTGATGATACAGGTGGTGTATATATATACACACACACACACCCTCACCCTCAGTGTGTGTGAGAAGTTTCAGAGCCAACATCAGCTCCATCTGCTCTCCAGCTCCCCATTATACACATCACTCTGTGTCTGTGTGTGTCAGAGGCAGTTACGGTGACAGACTGCAGTTGAGGAACAGCCCAATGACTTCCAATTCTCTGCTTTACTAACTTCACTCCTCATTTTCTCTCTCTCTCTCTCTCTCTCTCTCTCACACACACACACACACACACACACACAGTGCAGTTACTCTGTGATGTGCAAGTGATAAATATTTTTAAATTAATACCCCAGCTCTACCCACCAGAACACTAGACCACATCATAAAAACTAACATGACAATACTCACACACATTGTCATGGTAACGCTGTATGGGTCATTAAGACATGTGCTCTTCTTCACTGTGGCTGTGTTTTAATCAGAGGTGTGTCACTCGGTGGGTTTGACACACAGCCAACAGAAGAGCTCCAAATGAGGATTTAATCAGAGTAGGAGAGCTGCTACCTGATGATGAGTGTGTGTGTAAATTTGCATAACATTGTTTGAAAAATTCAGGATGTTTTATTCTGCATGTTTAGATATAAAAGCATTTTCATGTTTCATGTTTCAATACTTCTGGAGCTGAGTACAGACCTGAGTTACAGAGAGCAGAATTACAAGAGCACACACACACACACACACACACACACACACACACACACACCTTTTGATTCTAAACATGAAACAGTGTGAGATTGGATCTCTAATCGCCAGAGCACTGAAACCATTTTCACTCCCTCTCTTCTATTAATCCATCACACACACACACACACACCTGAGAGAGAGATTAAAATATAATCACTTGTTTCACCTGTATTTCATGACTCAGTTGCTGTCTCTCTCTCTCACATACACACACACACACACACACACACACACACACACACTCAATTATGCGAGTGGCTCAGTGGGGCTGAATATAAAAGTACACCAATGATACAAGCTCCAGCTCCAAGCAGAATGTGAACCGTAATGTCAGTCTTTACCTTTCCTCTCTGAGATCTCACCTGCCTCGGGTTTGTCTCTTTCACTTCTCTCTTTTCGTCTTTTCACGTCCTTCGTTTTTTTTTTTCCTTCATTAGGGTCTTCGTGTCATGAGCATGGAGTTTTGTCTCCCTCTATTGGCAGAAACAATTGTGTAGTGCATTAGCTCACATCAGTGTAAACGTCATCATGTGCCTGACACACACATTACTCAATTTAAATACACTATATTGCCACAAGTTTTGGGACACCCCTCCACATTGAGTTCAGGTGTTGTGTTTCAGGGGTTGGGCTCGGCCCCTTAGTTCCAGTGAAAGGAACTCTTAATGCTTCAGCATACCAAGACATTTTGGACAATTTCATGCTCTTTGTGGGAACAGTTTGGGGATGACCCCTTCCTGTTCCAACATGACTGCACACCAGTGACCAAAGCAAGCTCCATAAAGACATGGATGAGTGAGTTTGGTGTGGAGGAACTTGACTGGCCTGCACAGAGTCCTGACCTCAACCCCATAGAACACCTTTGGGAAGAATTAGAGCGGAGACTGCGAGCCAGGCCAAAAGTTTTAGGACATCTGCCTTCACATGCACATGAATGTAATATGGAGTTGTCCCGGTAAGGTTGTCATTGGTAAGCTGAAGCATTGAGTTCCTTTCACTGGAACTAAGGGGCCGAGCCCAACCCCTAAAAACAACACCTGAATTCAATGATGTGGGGGGGTGTCCCAAAACTTTTTGGCAATATAGTATACATTTTATAACTAATCATCACACATACTCACAGTAATGTTTTTGTTCTATTCTGTAAACTATTGCAAACATTCCCCCAGATGCAGTGTCCTCAAACTTTAAATGATGTAAAGTAAGCAGGTTCATATTTATTTTTAAACAGCAGTGTTAATGTTTAAAGTGAGGAAGAGGTCAGGAATCAGTATTTGGTTCGGTGTTTGCTGCTGGGCGACTTTGTGGTGTCAAAAAAAAAAAATTTGTGACCAAATCTTCCTCTCCATCATGTTCCAGAGGTTTTCAGTGCAGTTCCTCCACCTGGTTGTGTGACATGGGGCATTGTCCTCCTGGAAACTCCTATCCTCAGAAGGATGGAACTTTTTAATAACCCTGCATGTCACTTGATTCATGCATCATTTACGCGTCCAAGATGAATCCAGCCGTGCTGAAGCACCTCCAGATCCTCACCGATCCTCCACCAGACTCCACAGTGAGACACGGTCTTGTAGGAATCTCCATGCATCCTGGATTTTAAACAATTTATATTTTCCTTATTTTATTGTTTGTATGCGTCATGGTGTTTGTGTTTTCCATCTCTCACTTTACTCGACTGTTTCTATCTATTTCTATGAGGCTGCAGCTATCGATGCTAATACTAAGGCTAACGCTAAAGCTAATGCTAGTGGCTGCAGACAAGAAGAGAATGCCAACACCGAAAATGCATTCATTATCTCCGAGCATGATGTGAGGAGAGCCTTCAGGAGAGTGAACACCAGGAAAGCAGCAGGACCAGACGCAGGTCGAGTCTTCAGAGCCTGCGATGACCAGCTAGCACCCGTGTTCACGGAGATATTCAACCTCTCCTTAACCCAGTCGGTAATACCCACATGCTTCAAAGAGTCCATCATTGTTCCTATCCTGAGGAAAGCCCATCCTGCTTCCCTCAACAACTACCGCCCTATATCCCTGACCTCAACAGTGATGAAGTGCTTGGAGCGACTGGTCAGACTTCATCATCTCTTCACTACCTGACACACTAGATCCACTACAGTTTGCCTACCATCCGAACCGCTCCACAAATTATGCCATTTCTCACATCACTCACTCACCTGGACAAGGGGAATTATGTTAAAATGCTCCTTGCTGACGATAGTTCAGCATTTAACACTATAATTCCCTCCACACTCACCCCCAAACTGCAGCACCTGGGACTCCTCCCATCTCTGAGTCGGTGGATCTCCAATTTCCTGACCAGCAGACCACAGGCAGTAAGGATGGGCAGACATGTCTCAGCCTCCCTCACCCTCAGCACTGGAGCCCCCCAGGGTTGTGTTCTGAGCCCCCTGCTGTACTCATTGTACACTTCAATTCAATTCAATTCAATTCAATTTTATTTGTATAGCGCTTTTAACAAAGAGCATTGTCTCAAAGCAGCTTTACAGAACATAAGAAACAATAAACATACAAACAAACAGTCCTAGATGTTAGACAAAATTATCCCCAGTGAGCGAGCCTGAGGTGACTGAGGCGACTGTGGCAAGGAAAAACTCCCTCAGATGGAATTAGGAAGAAACCTTGAGAGGAACCAGACTCAAAAGGGAACCCATCCTCATCTGGGTGACACACGGAGAGTGTGATATGAACAATGTCCTTTCTGCATTAGTTGTGTGATGCAGATACAGCATGTGTAGAATGTTGTGTGTAAAATGTCCACATAGTGTTGGCGATGCTGCTTCGCTTTCTCCAGTCCTCAGAAAGCAGAACCCGGCTGGAGCCGGTCCATCTCTGGAGGCCCCCGGAGCTGACACAATCTCTGTGTGACTCGGGGGTGGGTAGAAGAAGGGAAACAAATGGAAAGGGATTAGCGTAGCTGCTATCCATAATATTAGCAGGCACTAGATGATGATGTGCATTTAATCGGACGTATTGGAGCACAAAGTTATGGGATGTATTACGTGTATGCCTGGCTAAAGAGATATGTCTTTAGTCTACGTTTGAACTGGGAGACTGTGTCTGAGCCCCGAACACTGTCAGGAAGACTGTTCCAAAGTTTAGGAGCTAAAAACGAAAAAGCTCTACCCCCTTTTGTAGACTTTGATATTCTGGGAACTACCGGAAGTCCGGAGTTTCGAGATCTTAGGGAGCGTGATGGATTGTAATGTGTTAGAAGACCGGCTAGATACGTGGGAGCTGAACCATTTAGAGTCTTGTATGTAAGTAGAGCTAGTTTATAATCAACTCTAAATTTAACAGGTAGCCAGTGCAGGGATGATAATATTGGGGTTATATGGTCATACTTTCTTGACCTGGTAAGGACTCTGGTGGCTGCATTCTGGACTAACTGTAGCTTGTTTATTGAAGATGCAGGACGACCACCTAGTAATGCATTACAATAGTCCAGTCTGGAGGTCATGAACGCGTGAACTAGCTTTTCTGCATCAGATACAGATAAAATGTTCCTAAGCTTGGCGATATTTCTGAGGTGGTAGAAGGCTATTTTTGTAATGTCAGAAATATGTTTTTCAAAGGACAAGTTGCTGTCTAATATTACGCCCGGGTCTTTCACTGTAGAGCTAGTAGTAATAGAACATCCTTCTAAGTACAGGTTGAATTGTGAGAGCTTCTGTGTACTGGTTTTTGGACCAATCAGTAATATCTCCGTCTTATCAGGATTTAGTAATAGAAAATTATCAGTCATCCAGTCTTTAATATCTTTAACGCACTCTTATACACGTATGACTGCATGGCCATTACCAACTCCACCACCGTCATCAAGTTTGCTGACGACACAGTCGTGGTCGGACTGATCTCTGACAACAATGAGACAGCCTACCTGGAGGAGATTAGGAATCTGGAGAACTGGGGCCAGAGGAACAACCTCCTCCTTCACATCAGCAAGACAAAGGAGCTGATAGTGGACTTCAGCACGAAGCAGGAGAGGAACTACCAGACCCCCGTGATCAACAAGAGCCCATTGGAGAGAGTGGACAGCTTCAGATACCTCAGTGTTCACATCACGCAGGACCTGTCATGGTCCTGTACATCATCACCGTGGTGAAAAAGGCCCGGCAGCGACTCTACCACCTCAGACGCTTGAGAGACTTTAGACTGCCCTCTAAGGTGCTCAGGAACTTTTACTCCTGCACCATAGAGAGTATCCTGATGGGAAACATAACGACCTGGTTCGGGAACAGCACCATGCAGGACAGACGAGCTCTTCAGAGGGTGGTGCAATCAGCTGAACGCATCATCCATACCAAGCTCCCTGACCTGCACTCAATCTACAGCAAGGCCAGGAAGATCGTGAAGGACCTCAGCCACCCCAACAATGGACTGTTCTCTCTGTTGCGGTCAGGAAAGTGCTTCCGCTCCTTGAAGGCCAACACAGAGAGTCTGAGGAGAAGCTTCTTCCCACAGGATGTACAGACTCTCAACCAAAACTCCACATAGGACTAAACTGATTGGACTTTCATGTTTCCTTCACACACGTGTTGGAACACACCAACCAACCCGAACATTTACACACTGCACATAACACTTTGAACATTGCACACTGCTACAGCTCCACTTTTTTTTTTTTTTTTTTTTTACATTTTTTATATATTTTTTCATCTCTAATTTAATTGTAGATTTTTATTTTATATTTATTCTCTTCTTGCCTTATTCCCTTCTTCCTTCTATTTATTTTCTTTTCAAGGTCACAACAGTTGTGTGAGCATTTCACTGACATCGTACTGTGTATGGTTGTGTATGTGACCAGTAAAAATTTGAATTGGTTTCATCGATTCACTTCCTGTTTTAATGAGTGGGACGTCTTCAACTGAACAGCCGGTTTTAGTGGAACGTTCCTGATCGATTCCCGCTGCTGGTCTAATCAGATCCAGTCTTCTGGGAGGTTCTCCACTAGATGTTGGAGTGTGTGTGTGGGGATTAGTGATTATTCAGCTGCAGGAGCATTAGTGAGATCAGACTCTGGTGTTAGTGAGGAGGTCTGGGGGTCAGTGTGTGGTCAGTGGGGTTGAGTCAGGGCTCTGTGCAAGATACTCCAGTTCATGGTCATGGACTCTGAGCTCCAGTCAAAGTGTAAAGCTCCACACACACACACAGATCTTCTGTACACCTGTGTGACTTGTGGGAACAGTTTGGTCAGCGGGTCACTTACTTTTCACCTTCCAGCATAATGACAGCAGAGAAATGAGTGAGAATTCCAGAGGTGTGGTCAGTTTCAGTCGTTTATAATTCAGTAAAATCTACTGGAATACAGAGTACAACAAAATAGAGTGTACAATTCTAATGTTCAATATACAAACACCATCAAAGCATTCTGCTGCCCCAGACCTAGGACACACACACACACACATACACACAAACAGTAGATGAGGAAAAAAAAGGAAGATGGTGAACAACTTAAACTTTAACCTTTAAAACAGCATCAAGTGTGAGGAGCTGTCTATAATACTGCGTTTGGTACAAAACACACACACACAAAACGCGCGTGCGCGCGCACACACACACACACAGAGCTTAACACTCCACTGAAATAATAATAATAATAATAATAATAATAACTACATGAGCTTTGTGAGCAGGACTCAAACTCTCCCTCACACACACACACACACACACACACACACACACACACATATTCCCTTTTCCTCACGTCCTCATTCCCTTCTTTTTCCTCACCTCTGTCCTGACCCCCACTCAGTCCATTCCCTCCATCCTGTGACATCATCACAGTGATAGTCCAAAATGCTGGTTTTGGATCACAAATCCCCCCCAAAAAAAGTATCAACTCTCTGTACAGGTATAAAAGTGAGTATGTACACACACACACACCTCTGTGCTGTGTGTACAGTCATGTTCACACGTGTCCTTTGTAGTGTTCTTCCTGTCTGTAGTGTCCTTCACTGCGGCCTCACGCTGGTCCCTGGAACAGTCTGACTGACCGCTCGGTCTGTGTGTTTTTCATGAACGTGTCCTTTTTAGCTCTATATCTCTGTGCTATTAACTTCCTGTCTATGCATTTCCACTTCCTGTTTGGCTGGCATGTGTTTTGTGTGTGAGAGAAAGAGAGAGAGAGAGAGAGAGAGAGAGAGAGAGAAGGAAACTGCTTCCACCTTTAGCTGTGTGTGTGAGCAGTGACTTCCTGTGTGTGTGCCTCCACTTCTTGTTGGATAAGTTCTGTGTGTGTCATGTGACTGTCAGACTGTATATGGATCTGCACAGGAAGCTGACTGGTGGGGGCGGAGCTGTGTGTGTGAGAGTGGGCAGGGTCTGTGCCAGGGGGCAGGGCAAGAGTAATAGGTGTGATGGTGATGATTTTGGCGAGCTGTAGCGTGATCTTATCGCTGTTCTCCACAGCCGGGACTGTTTGGATCAGAACCTTAGAGGTGGAGGCTCCGGTTGCCGTGGTAACGCTGGAGGGAGGTGGGGTTGCTGTTGGCATGGCAACCGGTGAGATCTTCTGACCTAGGGGCGTCGTCATGACAACAGGGACTTGCATAGCAACTCGGACAGTCCTGCAGATGGAGACGAGATTTCAAACACACACACGCACAATGTAATCAGACAGTATACACACACGCACAATGTAATCAGACAGTATACACACACGCACAATGTAATCAGACAGTATACACACACGCACAATGTAATCAGACACAGTATACACACAAGGAAAACACACACGCACAATGTAATCAGACAGTATACACACACACAAACAATGTAATCAGACACAGTATACACACAGAGAAAACACACACTCACCTGGGTGCACTGGTGTTGGGAACAATGGTGGCATGAGGCGGCTCTGTGGGTGTGGAGATGGTCACAATGCGCTGAATGGGTGTGACAGTGGGTGAAGGCTTGGCTTTGGGAGAGGCGGGGCTTATAACTGACCCTGCCCCTCTCAGAATGCCCGAGGTTTTGGAGAGGTCAGCGGCTATGACATGCTCATAAGCCCCACCTAGATCATCAGCTTCACACTTGTCATCATCAATGACCACAATGTCTTTAGGCATTTCCTTAAACTGGTACACTAACCTCTGACCTTCAACCTTAGACAGGATCCCCCTCTGATAGTAATACCTACAGGGGGGGGGGGGGGGGGGGGGGGGGGAGTGTTCAGTAAAGTGAAAGAAACAGATATGTAGACAGACATCATGTCCACTAGAGAGTGCTGTAAGCAATACCAGAGAAACAGGTATGGCCTTATCTCAAATGCCCCTGACCCCTACACCCTAGCTCTGACCCCTATACCCTTCAAACCCTGTGCCCTAGCTCTGAGTCCAGCTCTCAAACCCAACGCTCTTAACCCCTACACGTTAGCTCTCAACCCTTACTTCCTAGCTCTGAACCCTACAATCTAGACAGAAAAAACCCTGTGCCGTAGTGCTCTTGGTCTAACTCTCAATGCACCCCTACGCCCTTGACCCCTATATTATCCTAACACCTAATATTTAACTCCTTGTATTTAACTCATAATTAATTTACAACTAATCCTAAATCTTTACACCAACAACCCCTAACCTTTACCCAGCACTCACCCCTAGGGTTGAACCTGCTGGCCCTATGCCCTACTCTGGAGCCTTGCACCCTGGGCTGGACCCTTAACCCCTGTCCACTACTGCAGAACTTTTAGAGCGTAACACACTGACCCTTTAAACCCTGCTCCTAAGCCTCAAATCTTTAATGGTCAGAGTCTGTGTGGTGGATGTTCACCTGAGGGCACGTCCCATGGTCTCGTAGTTCATGTCAGGCTTGTTCTTGTGTTTGCCCCACAGCTTGGACACAGCTTTAGAGTCCACCAGCTTAAAGATGCCTTTTTCCCGCTGAGTCCATTTAATGTACCTGGGACAGGTGTTCTTATCCTGCAGCAGGTCCAAAAGGAACTCCCACAGGTACGTACTGCCTACAGCATACACATACAATCTTCATCATCCTCTTCCTCCTCACACACACAGGAAATCATCATACACACTCAGCACCATCATTCACACAAACATTCAGACTGACCTTTGCCATCTCTTGATTTCTTCTTGATGCCTAAATCAGGGGAGCCGTTGGGGATAGGATGGGGCTTACTGGGCTTCCTCCCAGCTACAGAAGACACACACACACACACACCCCTTATATACAGACATCACGCCAGTAAATAAATGCTGACGGTGACGGAACAAATCCACGAGTCCCAGAAGGCAGAACACGGAGGGCGGGGCCGAGCATCAAACAGCTGAGCTGATGTGCTTCTTGTGTGAAAGGGAAATCTCCGTCATGTGGACACAGCCAGCAGGGGGCAGTAATAAGTTTGTGGTTGTGTGTATGTAGGTGCGTTTGCTCTTACTTTTCTTCTTCCTGCCATCTCTCTCCATCACTCTCGGCTCCTTGATTAAAGTCACCACCTCAACAGGCTCCGCCTCCTCCGTGCTAACCTCCACCACTGTTTCCGTGACAACATCAGGTCGCATGGCGGCGTGCAGGAACTCCGGAGTGGACATGCATGGAGGAACAAATACCTCTATACACACACACACACACACACACACACACACACACACACACACACACACAGCATCCTGAGGATGGAATGGGTTTCATCACAAGTGCCCTGCAGACACATTTCTGAACACACACACGTCTGGAAAACTAATCCTGTACAAACAGCACATATTAGTGTGTGTGTGTGTGTGCGCAAATACCTGGACTGCGGTCTCCCCGTAAGCTGCATGGCGAGTCCATATGTAAAAGAGCTTCTGCTGCTTCAATTGTTTTATCAGTGCAGTGAACATTGGAGCCTCCATGTACTGACGCCTCCACTGTAACACACACACACACACACACACACACACACACACTCTTAACAAAACTACAAGATAAGCATGTGTACCACTATATCTCGTATGTGTAACTGAACACACACACACACGTTCTGAATGTTCTACAACACGGTTACGGTTCAGAGACAGTGCATGTGTGTGTCCCAGTGAGACTGTAGGGTGATGAGTGCTGCGATGAGAAGAACGATTTAATACACCTACAACACTTCACCTGTACACTACACACTAGATCAGTAACACTTCACCTGTACACTACACACTAGATCAGTAACACTTCACCTGTACACTACACACTAGATCAGTAACACTTCACCTGTACACTACACACTAGATCAGTAACACTTCACCTGTACACTACACACTAGATCAGTAACACTTCACCTGTACACTACACACTAGATCAGGAGCACTACAGTAACACTTCACCTGTGATGAATGTTATGAGGGACATCATATCAGTACATGACTATGTCACCTGTCTTATTTTATCACACAATGACCCACAGCTTGACCCCCATTCCCTTACCGCTAACCCACACACACCCCTGCCTTGGTGCACTCGACCCCCTCCCCCCAATCACCCCCTCCACACCTGTTGCTGTCCATCCCTCCCTCCTCTTACACACTCCTGCACTGGCCATGTTTGGACATGAGTGCCTTCCATCATACAGGGGCTATCTTTAGTTATTACACACACACGCTTACGTCTGCCCAACAGTAAACTTACACGGTTATACACTTGCCAGGAACTACACCAATACACACTCTCTCTCTCACACACACACACACACAACCTTTATCTACAACATGGGAACTTTGGCTCGCCCGTTTATCCAAATGCCAAAATAATTGTCTCAAACTTCCCCTACTTTACGCACACAGCCCATATTTCACATATATGGTGCAGTTTTAAGGAACAGAGCCTGGTTTAAAACACGTGTGTGTGTGTGTGTGTGTTTGTGTGTGTGATCTCAGAATAGCAGCGCTGCTCTCCACTTCCCTGTTTACACACTTTCCCTCCACTTCGCTTCCTGCCCATTATGCCCCGCCCTCCGCTCGGATTGGACGGTTGTGATTGACGTATACAGAAAGCGTAGCTGGGAGTGGTCGTGCTGAGAATTTCGAAAGCATTTTGTTTTTCTATTGGACAGACCTTGAGTCAATCAAACGGTAAGTCACGCCCCCTTGTAGAACGGCAACGCTTCCGCCATCAAAAGTGTTATGAAAAATAAATCTTCAGCGCGCAAAAATAAACGATTAGCTTCGATCGTTTTAAACACACAGCGATTTAAAGTTATTAAAAATATGACAGGAAAAAAATAAAAATTTTATATGAAGAAAAAACATGACGCTTGTGTTAGGTGGGTTAGATAACGGGGCTAAGGCGATATTTTTTGGGGGGGAGGGGTAGGTAGCTAAAATAATCAACTAATTTCTCTAAACGTACGTTACATTTTTTAAATATAATTTTAAGTATAAATTTAGGTAGTGTGACATGTTAATTACATTTATTAAATCCAAGTAAGAGCGAGTAACATCGCAGGCCTGTGAACAACACGCGATAATTATAAATATAATATTTTATTATCAGAGATTCATTAAAAGAATGAAATTAAAAGCCCAGTGTGTGTCCTTCCTGTGTAAGACAGCGTGGCAGAGACGGAGGCGAGACAACACGCGCCACATCCAAAATCCATCACTACTCAGCACGTAGGACACTACATAGGACACTACATAGGGGACATGCGTCATTGCGTCACACAAGACGTAGTGCACGTGTGTGAGCACTGGGCAGCCGTTTGGGATTCGGCCTCGCGCGCTTACACTTCCTGGTTTAGCCTCCAAGCCCGTTATTTTACAACCCCATCAACAAACACACTATTACGCCATCGCTGCACATTTTTCAAATACCTGCAAAACAAATATATGCATTTAAAAAACCCATACAAAAATATTAGAAATGCAGCCGCCATGCAGGCTTTACACACCGAACCGAACCAAGGTGATCCACTTCCTGCAATATGCCCTCCGCTAACTTCACAACTGCACCGGCGACCAACAACTTCAGAAACACACAAAAAAAACACACATTACCCTGAATGTGGAAGCTGCTTTTAGATCGTTGTACAAGCGTTACCTGCACGGATGAGTAAATCCAACTGGTTAACGGCTCCCTCATGAAGCGACGTCGCCATGTTTAGGTTCACGTTCATACACATTGACTCGCGTTATTTTCTTTCTTACCCACCCGCTCTCCGGCAGCTCCCGCCTCCCGCGCCTGACGATAGCCCAGCCCTCCTGTGCTGGGATTGGCCAGTAGCTCATATTCAAGAGCCGTCAGCCAATTACAGCACAGGAAGGCGTGACTGGTCGGAATATGGGTGAGAGGAAAAACAACGCCGTTGACTCGCATGCTAAGCGCTGGAAAAAAGAGAGATCACACCGCCACTAATAGCGCCAAAGCACCGCATCAGATCCTTCCGCAGCGCACGTCTCCGTACTATACGAAGCCTTTAGTTCAGAATTAACTTCTTTACATCATTATTTCAGTATAACCTACACACTTTTATTCATTAAATACACAGTTTATATATAACATATCTCTCACAACCCTGAAATTATCCACCAGCTACAGAAGATTCACCTCAGAATGCAGTAGGAATCTTCTAGAAGTTGAAAGTCATTTCTGAACTTTATTAAGTCTATTTTTTCTTCTGCTTCTATATTTTAATAAAACTCTTACCAGTGCTTCCAAACCTCATAACCCTCATCACTAGTCCAAACCTTGAATGTAAAAAATATACCTGCATATTTTCACTTCCAATTAGTTCCAGGTGTGGCCATTGATTATATTTATGCACAGATAAAAAAATTTTTTTTTAATATTTTGGTGAGGCAAGTACAAGTCATATCTCCATCATCCACAAATTAGAGAGGAAAAAAGATGAGAAGCTCAGTGGATATTTTATAGTGTTATAAATCAATTAAATGATTTTTAAATTATTTGATGTCTGACAGACTGAATTACTGACTGAGTTACTGACTGAGTTACTAACTGGGATAAAGACTGAATTACTGACTGAGCTACTGAGTTACTGAGTTACTGACTGAATTACTGACTGAGCTACTGAGTTACTGACTGAATTACTGACTGAGCTACTGAGTTACTGACTGAGCAACTGACTGAATTACTCAGTTACAGACTGAATTACTGACTGAGTTACTGACTGAATTACAGACTAAGCTACTGACTGAATTACTGCGTTACTGACTGAGCTTCTGACTGAGTTACTGACTGAGTTACAGACTGAATTACTGACTGAATTAGACAGCTACTGACTGAGTTACTGACTGAGTTACTGACTGAATTACTGAGTTACTGACTGAGCTACAGACTGAATTACTGACAGTTACAGACTGAATTACTGACTGAGCTACTAACTGAGCTACTGACTGAGTTACTAACTGAGCTACAGACTGAATTACTGACCGAGTTACTGACTGAATTACAGACTGAGCTACTGACTGAATTACTGAGTTACTGACTGAGCTACAGACTGAATTACTGACTGAATTACAGACTGAGCTACTGACTGAATTACTGAGTTACTGATCGAGCTACTGACTGAGTTACTAACTGAGTTACAGACTGGATTACTGACTGAGTTACTGACAGCTACAGACTGAATTACTGACAGTGTTACTGACTGAATTACTGAGTTACTGACTGAGCTACTGACTGAGCTACTAAATTACTGATTGAATTACTGACCGAGTTACTGATTGAGTTACTGACTGAGGTACTAACTGAATTACTGAATGAGGTACTGACTGAATTACTGACTGAGCTACTGACCAAGTTACTGAATTACTGACTGAATTACTGGCTGAGTTACTGACTGAGCTACTGACTGAGTTACTGAATTACTGACTGAGTTACAGACTGAGTTACTGACCGAGTTACTGACAATTACTGACTGAATTACTGAGTTACTGACTGAGCTACTAAATTACTGACCGAGTTACTGACTGAGGTACTGACTGAATTACTGAATTAATGACTGAGGTACTGATTGAGTTACTGAATGAATTACTGACCGAGCTACTGACTGAATTACTGACCGAGTTACTGACTGAATTAGTGAATTACTGACTGAGGTACTGACTGAGTTACTGAATGAATTACTGACTGAGCTACTGACTGATTTACTGAAATTACTGACTGAAATACTGAATTACTGACTGAACTACTGACTGAATTACTGAACTA
>JAUCMX010000029.1:15628396-15640896 GCA_033459395.1 Hemibagrus guttatus | reverse complement strand
TTCTCTCTTTAAACAGGAAGGCCATTTAAGGTCAGGGGTGTGTTCTCTCTTTAAACAGGAAGGCCATTTAAGGTCAGGGGTGTGTTCTCTCTTTAAACAGGAAGGCCATTTAAGGTCAGGGGTGTGTTCTCTCTTTAAACAGGAACTCCATTTAAGGTCAGGGGGCATGTTCTCTCGTTAAACAGGAAGGCCATTTAAGGTCAGGGGTGTGTTCTCTCTTTAAACAGGAAGGCCATTTAAGGTCAGGGGTGTGTTCTCTCTTTAAACAGGAAGGCCATTTAAGGTCAGGGGTGTGTTCTCTCTTTAAACAGGAAGGCCATTTAAGGTCAGGGGTGTGTTCTCTCTTTAAACAGGAAGGCCATTTAAGGTCAGGGGTGTGTTCTCTCTTTAAACAGGAAGGCCATTTAAGGTCAGGTTATATTTGTTAATCATATGTCTCTGTTCTTAAATTAAATACTACAAACATTCATCCTTTAATGTTTTATATTTTTGTAAAACACTTGAACGCTACACTGCATTTTGAATGAAAGGTGATACATTTACAAAGGTTATAAAGTTTTTTATTATTATTAATATTATTATTATTCAGCGCAGTTTATTCGCTTTGTTGGGGAACGAAGGGAATGAGGAGGACAACAGGAACGCTAGGATAATATCCTCTTCTTACAGCTTAGACTCCTCCTACAAACACACTGAATAATCACAGCTGAATCCGCCCACCACCACACCCATTGGATGTGGCCCCACCCACTTGTCACTGCCCTCTGTGCTGTGGTGTGACCAGTATTTAACAGAAATTGGAGTATAAACCAGTTTAAACCGGTTCCAGTGAGTTATCACTCAGTCTGTGTTAAATCTGTCTCTCTCTCTCCTTCCTGACAGGGAGCCATTTTAACCACACTGCTAGTCACCAGGAACTTTTCAGGTGTGTGTGTGTGTGTGTGTGTGTGTGTGTGTGTGTGTGTGTGTGTGTGTGTGTGTTCGTTCCCTACACCTTCTTTCTCTCTTTCAGTTACTTTAGTTCAGTGAGACATTATGTTTTTTTTCTTCCTCTTGGTTATTTTCCCTCCTTTTTGGTGGGCGTGTCTTTGGAGGTAAGACTGATTGGATGTGAAACTTTCTGACCAATCAGGTGCATGGAATTTTGAGTGAGCACTGGACTGCATGGCAGTGGAAAGATTACATTCAGAAAGTGTTGAAACTAAACTTTCCCTTCATGTCAGCTTAATGTTTAATTCAGTTCCTGCTTTCTGAATGGAATCGTATGGAATGTTCCAGCAGGAGGATTGTGGAGAGAGCGTGATGTAGTTTATATCAGAACAACACAAACATACCTGTGTCTGAGTTACACCTCCATATTAAGCTTCCTGCTGCATGTCTGTGTGTGTGTGTGTGTGTGTGTGTGTGTGTGTGTGTTTAAAATAACTGTTCTCATTTTAATTTAACAGCAGCTAAGAGTTTACTGAACAAGAAGCCGGACAGCGTGAAGGTGTGTAAGATATTATTGATGCTAATATTTAATATTCATGTTAAAAACACACATATTATGTGATATTATTATAATTATTCTAGATTTTAAAGCTTGCAATAATCATTTCCAGTGCATATTTTAGCAATAAGCTGTTTGTAGCTTATAACTTTCTCTGCATTTATGTCGTCACTGCTGGTTATTTGTAAAATAAATGAATTCTTGGCTAATGTTAGCACTAATAACTAATGATTAATTGTTAATACTGAGACTATTAAGAATTTTGTGAATATTTAAGCGTTTGTTTTTTGAGCTGCTTTCGTCATGTTTGTGTAAGAGTTACTTCTGAACTCTTTATCGCTGATAATTAAAAGTTACTCAGTTGTGTGAGATTTGTTTCTCTGAAAGTCTGTGACTGTGTTGCTTTTTATTTCACGGTCAGTTGTGTTTATCTGTAGAGTCTTTACTACAAAACTTCTCTGATGTTTCAGACTGTTGCTCTTTATAAAGCGGATTTTTCTCCTCGTACCCCTACAGGTCAACAACAAGACCAACAAAGACACAGGCACTGCCCTTGCACTGGTACGCAGCAGACTCCGCCTCCTCTAGCATGACATCACTGTCACTGAAAGCTCTGATCTCGATCATCTCTAACACTGAGCTCATGTCTTCAGACTGTACTGTATATATTATAATCATTATATACATTTAACATATAAATATCTAGCAATATTAATTATATAATGACATCTATTCCTCTGTGTGTGTGTGTGTGTGTGTGTGTGTGTGTCAGGAACCTCAGACGACTGTTATCCACAATCCAGTGGATAGAAACAAGGTCTGAGAATTTCACCTATTATTCATCATATTAATGTTTACATAATGTTTACACACACACACACACACACACACACACACACACACACACACACACACACACACACACACACACACACACACACACAGTGTCCCCTCGAGTGGGTAGACAACATGTCTGTTCCTGAAGTTCCATGATGCTTGTTTTTGTTTCAGGACTCAACAGAGAGCAACAACACAACTATAGAGGACGAAGATATAAAAGGTGTCTGTCTGTCTGTCTGTCTACCTGTCTGTCTGTCTACCTGTGCGACCACCTATCTGTCTGTGTGACCACTTGTCGGTCTGTCTATATCGGTCTGCCTGTATGACTGCCTGCCTGTCTGTCTGTATGGCTGTCTGTCTGTCTCTCTGTATGACTGTCTGTCTGTGTGTCTGTGTGCCCACCTGTCAATCTGTTTATCTGTCTGTCTGTGTGACTGTCTGTCTGTCTGTCTGTCTGTGTGACTGTCTGTCTGTGTGACTGTCTGTCTGTGTGTGACTGTCTGTCTGTCTGTGAGACTGCCTGTCTGTCTGTCTGTGTGCTTGTCTTTGTGACTGTCTATCTGTGTGACTGTGTGTGTGTGTGTGTGTGTGTGTGTGTGTGTGTGTGTCTGTCTGTCTGTGTCTATTTGTCTATCTGTGTGACTGTATGTTTGACTGTCTATCTGTCTGTCTGTCTGTGTCTGTCTGTCTATCTGTCTGTGTGTCTGTCTGTTTATGTGTCTATCTGTCTGTGTGTCTATCTGTCTGTCTGTGTCTATCTGTCTGTGTGTCTGTCTGTCTGTGTGTATATCTGTCTGTATGTCCATCTGTCTGTCTGTGTGTCTGTCTGTCTGTGTATATGTCTGTGTGTCTATCTGTCTGATTTAAATTGTCTACAGTGGTGTGAAAAAGTGTTGGCCCCCTTCCTGATGTCTTATTTTTTTGCATGTTTGTCACACTTTAATGTTACAGATAATCAAACACATTTAAATATTAGTCAAAGATAACACAAGTAAACACATCATGCAGTTTTTAAATGAAGGTTTTTATTATTAAGGGAAAACAAACTCCAAAACTACATGGCCCTGTGTGAAAAAGTCTTTGCCCCCTAAGCCTAATTGTTACGGGTAGCAGGGCTGAGGTTGAACCACTAGGGGGCTCTCAGCATGGGGTTGGTTATGTCATGTCTGTTTTTGTTTACTTCGGCCATGTGTCAGTTAAGCCCCGCCCTGTCCTATTGTGTCTTGATTAATGTTCACCTGTACCTAATGTTTCTATGATTACGTTTCCTATTTATAGTCCTGTCTTTGTCTGCTTTAGTTGCTAGTCCTCGTTCGTGTGTAGGCCGATGTAGTGTCGCGGTGTTTGTTCCATGGCCTTGTTTCATGTTTTGTGTTAAATAAACCCCACGTTCGTGTTAAGCTTCGCGTTGGGTCTGTTATATCCTGCCGGACACTACCGGCCGTAACACTAATAACTGGTTGGTCCACCCTTAGCAGCAACAACTGCAATCAAGCGTTTTCCATAACTTGCACTGAGTCTGTTACAGCGCTGTGGAGGAATTTTGGCCCACTCATCTTTGCAGAATTGTTGTAATTCAGCCACATTGGAGGGTTTTCGAGCATGAACCACCTTTTTAAGGTCATGCCACAGCATCTCAATGGGATTGAGGTCAGGACTTTGACTCGGACACTCCAAAGTCTTCATTTTGTTTTTCTTCAGCCATTCAGAGGTGGACTTGCTGGTGTGTTTTGGATCATTGTCCTGCTGCAGAACCCAAGTTATACACAGGGCCATGTAGTTTTGGATTTAGTTTTCCCTTAATAATAAAAACCTTCATTTAAAAACTGCATGATGTGTTTACTTGTGTTATCTTTGACTAATATTTAAATGTGTTTGATTATCTGAAACATTAAAGTGTGACAAACATGCAAAAACATAAGAAATAAAACTTTTTCACACCACTGTATTTTTCACTCTGAATGTTCTTTAAAGCTGCTGTGAGACAATGTACATTGTTAAATGTGTGTTACAAACAAAATTAAATTGAACTGACTGTGTGTGTGCGTGTGTGTGCGTGTGTGTGCGTGTGTGTGTGTGTGTGTGTGTGTGTAATGATTGATTTCTGCCCTACAGCTTGTCAGGTTGTCAGTAAAGGTGAATAAATCATTGTCATCTTTAAAAGCAGCAATAAAGTATATAAACTATTGTATTTACGTTTTAATAAATATTATTTCTTTATTTTTTATTATTTATTTTTTCAGCCCGAAAGCAGGAGATCATTAAAGTCACTGAGCAGCTGATTGAGTCCATCAACAACGGAGACTTTGAAACTTACTCGTGAGTGTGAATGCACACACACACACACACACACACACGCACACACACACACTATTATTATATAAACTATTATTTTAACAGTTGTGTGTTTAAGGAGTTTAGTAAAGTTTAGTAAAGTTGTGTGTTTAAGGAATTTAGGATCTACTGTCAGTGTGAGTGAAGACTATATACAGAATTGTGTGTGTGTGTGTGTGTGTGTGTGTGTGTAGTAAGATGTGTGATCCCGGTCTGACATCTTTTGAACCCGAGGCTTTGGGGAATCTGGTAGAAGGACATGATTTCCACCGGTTCTACTTTGAGCACGGTAGAGAACATCATTATTTCATCATCATTAATAATGAATGAATTGATGTAATAATTAGGATGGAGATGATAGCGGTATAGCAGAGTACGAGACGTGTCCTGACCCCGGCTTCATTAGTACTGGTCATACAGACTGGCCCTAGTAGCACTGCAGCGTCACTGCCCTGTATGTTGAGAAAAGAATTTATGATATAAAATATACTATTTCTGTATTATTAAAAAGGATGAAGTCATAAATGTGTAGATTGTGAATGCAGCGGATTTACCCTTTAACGCTAACACTCCACATCATCCAGCACAGCACACAGTCTTCGAGTTAGCTCACATTTAGTTTACTCACGTTTAGTTTACTCACGTTTAGTTTACTCATGTTTAGTTAGCTCACGTTTAGTTTACTCACGTTTAGTTAGCTCACGTTTAGTTTACTCACGTTTAGTTAGCTCACGTTTAGTTTACTCACATTTAGTTTACTCACGTTTAGTTAGCTCACGTTTAGTTTACTCACGTTTAGTTAGCTCACGTTTAGTTTACTCACGTTTAGTTAGCTCACGTTTAGTTTACTCACGTTTAGTTAGCTCACGTTTAGTTTACTCACGTTTAGTTTACTCACGTTTAGTTTACTCACGTTTAGTTAGCTCACATTTAGTTTACTCACGTTTAGTTTACTCACGTTTAGTTAGCTCACGTTTAGTTTACTCACGTTTAGTTTACTCACGTTTAGTTAGCTCACGTTTAGTTTACTCACGTTTAGTTAGCTCACGTTTAGTTTGCTCACGTTTAGTTTGCTCACGTTTAGTTAGCTCACGTTTAGTTTACTCACGTTTAGTTAGCTCACGTTTAGTTTGCTCACGTTTAGTTAGCTCACGTTTAGTTTACTCACGTTTAGTTTACTCACGTTTAGTTAGCTCACGTTTAGTTTACTCACGTTTAGTTTACTCACGTTTAGTTAGCTCACGTTTAGTTTACTCACGTTTAGTTAGCTCACGTTTAGTTTGCTCACGTTTAGTTAGCTCACGTTTAGTTAGCTCACGTTTAGTTAGCTCACGTTTAGTTAGCTCACGTTTAGTTAGCTCACGTTTAGTTTACTCACGTTTAGTTTACTCACGTTTAGTTAGCTCACGTTTAGTTAGCTCACGTTTAGTTTACTCACGTTTAGTTTGCTCACGTTTAGTTAGCTCACGTTTAGTTAGCTCACGTTTAGTTAGCTCACGTTTAGTTAGCTCACGTTTAGTTAGCTCACGTTTAGTTTGCTCACGTTTAGTTAGCTCACGTTTAGTTTACTCACGTTTAGTTTACTCACGTTTAGTTAGCTCACGTTTAGTTAGCTCACGTTTAGTTTACTCACGTTTAGTTTGCTCACGTTTAGTTAGCTCACGTTTAGTTTACTCACGTTTAGTTAGCTCACGTTTAGTTTGCTCACGTTTAGTTAGCTCACGTTTAGTTTACTCACGTTTAGTTAGCTCACGTTTAGTTTACTCACGTTTAGTTTACTCACGTTTAGTTAGCTCACGTTTAGTTAGCTCACGTTTAGTTAGCTCACGTTTAGTTAGCTCACGTTTAGTTTACTCACGTTTAGTTAGCTCACGTTTAGTTAGCTCACGTTTAGTTTACTCACGTTTAGTTTACTCACGTTTAGTTTGCTCACGTTAGTCTCTCTCTCTCTGTGTTAGCTCTGTCAAAGGTCACTAAACCGGTTCACACGATCCTGTTAAACCCTCATGTCCACCTGATCGGCGAGGACGCCGCGTGCATCGCGTACATCCGTCTCACTCAGTATTTAGACTCTGGCCGTCCGAGAACCGCCCAGTCTGAGGAGACGCGAGTGTGGCATCGCCGTGACGGGAAGTGGCAGAACATCCACTACCACCGCTCTGGAGCACCCAGTGCCAAGTACCAATAACTAATCACCAATTATCCATTATTAATAATCAGCAATCATCAATAACTTATACTGAATCATTAATAATCAGCTCCCACTGCTCCACACCGTGTCCACTTAGCTCAGTCTGTGTGTGTGTGTGTGTGTGTGTGTGTGTGTGTGTGTGTGTTGCAGCTGAAGTGAGCCTGCTTGTGTATGATCAGCTGGAGGTCGCGTCCTCTCCATCAACTCACTGCAAGCCCCTCCCCCTTATTAACATATACCTGCACATGGATGAGAGATTTGAAAAAGACATCACAGTCTCTCTCTCTCTCACACACACACACACACACACACACAGACACACACACAAACAATGAAAATGATGAAAGGAAGGTGTGTTTTTACCAGTTAATTTAATGTTTTGCTTATAATGACATAAACATGATCTGTGTGTGTGTGTGTGTGTGTGTGTGTGTGTGTACATACATTATGTGATTATTAAAAAAAAATTCAAACAAATGTACAGAAAAATGCAAAATTATGGTTAAGGATTTGTTTACACACACACACACACACACACACACACACACACACACACACAGTGTTTATTAATACGATTATATACATTAAATAAAGTGTATACGCTGTGAGAATGTAGCATAAAGCACATGAGCTGTGCATGCAGATTATTCTAGACCTCATTAATATTCATGTTAACTAATGTTTATTCATATCTAAACTTTATGGGTCCAAGCACATTGTTTTTCTTATAGTTCTTCTTACTCTTATTATTATTATTATTATTATTGTTGTTGTTGTTGTTGTTGTTATTGTTGTTATTGTTGTTGTCGTTAGCAATAGTACTATAGGATTTATTTATTTTTTGGTGTTGAAGCACAGTGAGGAATAAAACTGTATAAAAATATAGAAATGTAGCAGGACAGTGACATGTCCAGTCCCATCCGCACATCACCTTGAAGGTACAGAGCAGGATTCGGACATTTTGGCTCCACCCACTTTCATTGTGCGTTATTTTTCTCTGCACTGTGTTTGCTTTATAAGATCCACAGATGATGTAGGAAAAACCTGAGCTGTACACGTGGCTGTATTTATATTTATTTCCATTTCTCCTTGTTTATTGATTCTTATAAAGATCTTTTCTTTGTATTATTAACAGCTTCCTTTTCCCTGCTGTACTTCCTGCAGTGCTTTCTGCTTATTTATTTCTTTGTTTATTTCTTCATGCTTGTTAAAGACGTCACTGTGGACGTGTAAAGCTGACTGGTTAGAGGTGTGGCATTCTGGCACATGGCCCGGGTGTACTTCTTTAGGTGATGATGTCATCAGTGATATCATAACAGAACGGTCTTCCTCAAGGAGAAACCTCATCACTTCTCAACTATGCCAATCATCACATTTCTGGGAATTATTATCATGAGCCTACTTCTTCTTGTTAATTGCTCTGCTGAAACCTCACTATAGAGAAATTAGGAAAGATTAATTTATCACCATGGCAACACTATAATAAAAATATTATAACATGTATAATAATGCTTGTGTGTGTGAGGAAAATCTGTCTTTCTCTTTATAGCTGTCTGTCTGTCTGACTGTCTGTCATTCTGTCAGACTGTCTGTCTCTCTGCCCTTCTGTCTGTCTCTCTCTCTCTCTCTCTGTCTGTCTGGCTGTCTCTTTTTTATTACATATATGCAGTTTGTCTGTAAGTTGTGAAGAAACAGAACACAGAAGAATGCTTTGATAAATATTTTAATTTCAGCCCCACACACACACACACACACACACACACACACACACACACACACACACACACACACAGTTGTACAGGGGTTAATGCTCTATAATAAACTAGAACACATGCTGTTTATAGAATTTATATTAGAATTCTAATAATCAGGTGTTAATGAGAATCACAGTGAAACACAGCAGCGGGTTCAAAGTTTACACACACACACACACACACACACACACACACACACACACACACACACACACACACACACAGCTCTTCTTGCCTTTGGATTAAGGGAACAAATAAATAAGTGATTATGATGTCATAAATACTGTTTAATATTTGCTACATTTTTAAAACAACTCCTTATGCCCTGTTACAATAGTGTCACACTTCCCCTTGACCATTTTCCCTTTAAACCGAGTTCTGCCTTAAGATTTTATTTGAATGTTAAATGAGTCACTGTAGCATTTAGCATGTTGGCTAGTGATACACACTTCTAAGTAGAGAGGGGAAAGTGGACAAGGGAATGTCTTGACCAGTATTAAAGCAGGGTGTGAAGTACACAACAAGCAATGATATAACACGACGACAAACACAGACATAGAGTGAGACAGGAACAGCAGACAGACAGACAGGTGAGTTTAAATAGCAGGGATATAATATGTTATTATTAAATGACTGGTGCTAATCATGCTAATGCTAATTTCTCTTGCAGTGGTTAATGTGGTTATTATATACAGATTAGCATGAAGATGTCACTGAGTGATGATGTCACTGAAGTGAGACACAAGAACACGATTAGCTGAGCTTTTATAAATAACAGCAGCTCACAGCATTGTTATGATGTAAATGTAAAGGTGAGATATTTATCCAGAAGATAAACGAGTGATGAAAATGGACCAACATCCTGAAAGTTTCCCCATGAGGATGTTGTGTCACTACGTCAAACTAATTGAGCTCATTTAATCAATAAAACACTGGCTAACTGTTAAACCCAGCTCAATAAGCTAACCAGGAACATCAGTAATATTATTAGGAAAACCAAACAGCTGATCTCTCACTGAGGTAATGAAATGCTTTTTCCTTTTTTCATCATTGATTGTTGAGTTTGGTTTTGTCAGTGTTGATTGTTCAGTTCCTTCTACAATTATGACATCATCAGGGAGCACCACTGGTATGTCTTTAACTTGGACTTTTTTAAACTTCACCCTAATACATTTCAGATAGACAAACAAACAAATAAACAAACAAATAAATAAATATATAAACGGCTCACAAGAAAAAAAAACAATATGAAATGAATATGTCGACAAAGCAGACATAAACAAATAACATCGAAGCAGGAAGACCTGTAAAACAGGAAGGGGAGAGAATGGGAGAGAGAGAGAGAGAGAGAGACATAGAGAGAGAGAGGTGCGTTCTGGGATTGCTTGAGCATTCTTAGTGCAGAGAAAAGAGGCATCGTTCATCATTGTTCCTCTAAATGAAGCAACGGGATGCTGAAGGTCATCGTCACGGTGATATCAGAGGTCATGTCCTATAAACCGGCTTCCTTCCTCCTGCACCCTTCTGTGGAGTGCATTTCAGAAAGCTCGTGTTCTTCATCTCTGCTCTGGAACGAGAGAATCAGGTTGAGCATGATGCTAATGTTAATGGCAATAGATAAGACTTTGACAGCTCACCTGTGTGATGTCATCATGGATGATAGCCTGGTGTGTGTCCAGGTGAGTTTTTTCAAATTGGTTTCCAGTGTTACTGACCGTCTCACCGACCATCTCACTGACTGTGTTGTTAACCACTCGAACCACAGCAGCACCGCACTGCTCAGTAAACATCACCTGAACAAGTTAGCCAATCAGAATAAAGAGCATTAGTAAACAGAATGAGGAATATTGTCCAATCTGAATGAAGACCGCTATAATGACACGTACCTCTGTCTCATCGCCATCACTCTTCACCACTGTTCTCCTCACCGCTTTGGAGGCAGTGCAGCATTCTTTTCTGTCCTCTGCCGATGCACGCCGCCTGACCACTGCCCTCTGACTCACCTGTACAGGTAACACATAGTTACATATACACATAGTTGTGTTTAGTGTTAGGGTTGTGTTTAGTCTTAGGGTTGTATGTAGTGTTAGGGTTGTATGTAGTGTTAGGGTTGTGTGTAGAGTTAGGGTTGTGTTTAGTGTTAGGGTTGTGTTTAATGTTAGGGTTGTGTGCAGTGTTAGGGTTGTGTGCAGTGTTAGGGTTGTGTTTAATGTTAGGGTTGTGTGCAGTGTTAGGGTTGTGTGCAGTGTTAGGGTTGTGTTTAGTGTTAGGATTGTGTTTAGTGTTAGGGTTGTGCGTAGTGTTCAGGTTGTGCGTAGTGTTCAGGTTGTGCGTAGTGTTCAGGTTGTGCGTAGTCTTAGGGTTGTGCGTAGTGTTCAGGCTGTGCGTAGTGTTATGGTTGGGTGTAGTCTTCAGGTTGTGCGTAGAGTTAGGGTTGGGTGTAGTGTTCAGGTTGTGTGGAGTGTTAGGCTTGTGTCTATTGTTAGGGTTGTCTGGAGTGTTAGGTTTGTCTGGATTGTTAGGGTTGTGTGTAATGTTAGGGTTGTGTGTAGTCTTCAGGTGGTGCATAGTGTTAGGGTTGTGTTTAGTGTTAGGGTTGTGTGTAGTGTTCAGATTGTTTTTAATGTTAGGGTTGTGTGTAGTGTTAGGGTTGTGTGTAGTGTTAGGCTTGTGTTTAGTGTTAGGGTTGTGTGTATTGTTAGGGTTGTGTGGAGTGTTCGGGTTGTGTGGAGTGCTTGGGTTGTGTGTAGTGCTTGGGTTGTGTTTAATGTTAGGGTTATGTGTAGTGTTAGGGTTATGTGGAGTGTTAGGCTTGTGTTTAGTCTTAGGGTTGTGTGTAGTATTAGGGTTGTGTGAAGTGTTAGGGTTGTGTGAAGTATTCGGGTTGTGTGTAGTGTTCAGGTTGTGTGGAGTGTTAGGGTTGTGTTTAGTGTTCAGGTTGTGTTTAATGTTAAAGTTGTGTGTAGTGTTAGGGTTGTGTGGATTGTTAGGGTTGTGTGGAATGTTAGGGTTGTGTGTAGTGCTTGGGTTGTGTGGAGTGTTAGGCTTATGTTTAGTGTTACGGTTGTGTGGAGTGTTAGGGTTGTGTTTAGTGTGAGGGTTGTGTGTAGTGTTAGCGTTGTGTTTAATGTTAGGGTTGTCTGTAGTGTTAGGGTTATGTGGAGTGTTAGGCTTGTGTTTAGTGTTAGGATTGTGTGTAAAGTTAGGGTTGTGTTTAGTGTTAGGGTTGTGTTTAATGTTAGGGTTGTGTGTAGTGTTAGGGTTGTGTAGAGTGTTAGGCTTGTGTTTAGTGTTAGGCTTGTGTTTAGTGTTCAGATTGTTTTTAATGTTAGGGTTGTATTAAGTGTTAGGGTTGTGTGTAGTGCTTGGGTTGTGTGTAGTGTTCGGGTTGTTTTTAATGTTAGGGTTGTATTAAGTGTTAGGGTTGTGTGTATTTTTAGGGTTGTGTGTAGTCTTTAGGTTGTGTGGAGTGTTAGGGTGGTGTGTAGTGTTAGGTTGTGTTTAGTGTTAGGATTGTGTGTAGTGTTAGGGTTGTGTTTAGTGTTAGGGTTGTGTGTAGTGCTTGGGTTGTGTGGAGTGTTAGGCTTGTGTGGAGTGTTAGGGTTGTGTGAAGTGTTAGGTTGTGTTTTTTGTTAGGGTTGCGTGTAGTGTTAGGGTTGTGTGGAGTCTTAGGGTTGTATGTAGTGTTAGGGTTGTGTATAGTGTTCAGTTTGTGTGTAGTGTTAGGGTTGTGTGGAGTGTTAGGGTTGTGTGGAGTGTTAGGTTGTGTGGAGTGTTCAGGTTGTTCAGTAGCTTCTCCATTTGAGCTGCCCAGCTCTTTTCCAGTTCTCCTTCTCTTTTTGGTTGTGCTTTGACTTATCCCCATCACTCATCCCCTCTTTATCTGCTCACT
>JAUCMX010000029.1:15570896-15618396 GCA_033459395.1 Hemibagrus guttatus | reverse complement strand
ATAATAAGTCAGATGATGGAAGTGGAGATCAGAGGTCAGTTGGAGGGCACTGTAGGATATAAACACTAAACAGTCTCATCATTTCACACGCTAGTGTTTCATGTAACCTTTCTGCAAAATGTCACGAATGAAAGTGAAGGACAGAAATCTGTCCGCAGTGTTAAAATGTCTGATATTAAATGCAGTGCATTAAACTAGAATTCCTGTCACTCAAAATTCGAGCTGAAATGATGTACTACACCCTCACACCATGAGCTGGTGGTGTAACCATGCTAACATTAACAGTAAATAAATCAGGAGATACTTCAAGCTAGAAGCTTCATTTAGTTTAACAATTCATGATAAACCTGTCTTAGTCCAGCTCACTATACCCGTCTCAGTCCAGCCCACTAAACCCATCTTCGTCCAGCCCACTAAACCCATCTTCGTCCAGCCCACTAAACCCATCTTCGTCCAGCCCACTAAACCCATCTTCGTCCAGCCCACTAAACCCGTCTTAGTCCAGCCCACTAAACCTGTCTTAGTCCAGCCCACTAAACCCGTCTCAGTCCAGCCCACTAAACCCGTCCTATGTTAACCCACTAAACCTGTCTCAGTCCAGTTCACTAAACACATCTTAGTCCAGTCTACTAAACACACATCTTAGTCCTATACTTTACATAATCCCAATAACCTAGTGTAATGTTAATGCTATGTGTTTCAGATGATGGTGATATTATATAGTGCTCAAACGTCATTTAAAACACTTAAACTCAATACATTCATCTGTACAAATAAAGAGACTTACTGGTGCTTGTGGAGGCAAATGTGTTGAGTTGGTTTCACGCTGCTGACATGCCCACACATCTCTGAAATACACACCAGCAATGCAGCAACGTGTTAAAGCTAACTACACTTATACACGTGAAATATGACACAGTCACGTGATTACTAAAAGTTACATGAAACGTGTGATTTACTCCATTTCAGGATTGTTATAATAATAATAATAATAATAATAATAATAATAATAATAATAATAATAATAAAGGACTCACTGTGTGACCTCCAGCTCCTCTAGCATGTCTCCATGGATACTCTCAGAGTGGGCGTGGCCTACAGGCTCTGCCCAGGAAGGAATGTCAAGCAGGGAGGCCACGGATAGGTCCTCCTCTGACACTGCAGCCGGGGGCTTCTGGGAAATGTCCACTTTCCTCACCATCCGGGGACTCACCTCCTGTACTGAGGACATAGCTGTACATGCACACACACACACACACACACACACACATACACATGTATATACACATATACATACATACATATATATATATATATATATATATATATATATATACATATACACACAGTGGGGCAAAAAAGTATTTAGTCAGCCACCAATTGTGCAAGTTCTCCCAGTTAAAAAGATGAGAGAGGCCTGTAATTTTCATCATAGGTACACTTCAACTATGAGAGACAGAATGAGAAAAAAAAATCCAGAAAATCACATTGTCTGATTTTTAAAGAATTTATTTGCAAGTTATGGTGGAAAATAAGTATTTGGTCAATAACAAAAGTTCATCCCAATACTTTGTTATATACCCTTTGTTGGCAATGACAGAGGTCAAACGTTTTCTGTAAGTCGCCACAAGGTTTTTACACACTGTTGCTGGTAGTTTGGCCCATTCCTCCATGCAGATCTCCTCTAGAGCAGTGATGTTTTGGGGCTGTCGCTGGGCAACATGGATTTTCAACTCCCTCCAAAGATTTTCTATGGGGTTGAGATCTGGAGACTGGCTAGGCCACTCCAGGACCTTGAAATGCTTCTTACGAAGCCACTCCTTCGTTGCCCGGGCGGTGTGTTTGGGATCATTGTCATGCTGAAAGACCCAGCCACGTTTCATCTTCAATGCCCTTGTTGATGGAAGGAGGTTTTTACTCAAAGTCTCACGATACATGGCCCCATTCATTCTTTCCTTTACACAGATCAGTCGTCCTGGTCCCTTTGCAGAAAAACAGCCCCAAAGCATGATGTTTCCACCCCCATGCTTCACAGTAGGTATGGTGTTCTTTGGATGCAACTCAGCATTCTTTCTCCTCCAAACACCACAAGTTGAGTTTTTACCAAAAAGTTCTATTTTGGTTTCATCTGACCATATGACATTCTCCCAATCCTCTTCTGGATCATCCAAATGCTCTCTAGCAAACTTCAGACGGGCCCGGACATGTACTGGCTTAATCAGGGGGACACGTCTGGCACTGCAGGATTTGAGTCCCTGGCGGCGTAGTGTGTTACTGATGGTAGCCTCTGTTACTTTGGTCCCAGCTCTCTGCAGGTCATTCACTAGGTCCCCCGTGTGGTTCTGGGATTTTTCCTCACCATTCTTGTGATCATTTTGACCCCACGGGGTGAGATCTTGCGTGGAGCCCCAGATCGAGGGAGATTATCAGTGGTCTTGTATGTCTTCCATTTTCTAATAATTGCTCCCACAGTTGATTTCTTCACACCAAGCTGCTTACCTATTGCAGATTCAGTCTTCCCAGCCTGGTGCAGGTCTACAATTTTGTTTCTGGTGTCCTTTGACAGCTCTTTGGTCTTGGCCATAGTGGAGTTTGGAGTCTGACTGTTTGAGGTTGTGGACAGGTGTCTTTTATACGGATAACCAGTTCAAACAGGTGCCATTAATACAGGTAACGAGTGGAGGACAGAGGAGCCTCTTAAAGAAGTTACAGGTCTGTGAGAGCCAGAAATCTTGCTTTTTTGTAGGTGACCAAATACTTATTTTCCACCATAACTTGCAAATAAATTCTTTAAAAATCAGACAATGTGATTTTCTGGATTTTTTTTTCTCATTCTGTCTCTCATAGTTGAAGTGTACCTATGATGAAAATTACAGGCCTCTCTCATCTTTTTACGTGGGAGAACTTGCACAATTGGTGGCTGACTAAATACTTTTTTGCCCCACTGTATATATATATATATATATATATATATATATATATATATATATATATATATATATATATATATATATGTGTGTGTGTGTGTGTGTTGTTTATCGTAGTGTTTATACAGATACTGAAAGACCTCAATAACCGAGTCAGATTCTGATACATAGTGAGAGAATATAAAGAATTACAGAGCGTGTGATCCTGGCACACCTCCATTGCTCTGTGTGTGTATCTGCATATGTGTGTGTGTATATATATATATATGTATGTCTGTATGTATATATGTGTAGTGTACCGAACCTTCACTGTGGTCCAGTGTCTTCTCAATCTCAGCATATGTTCTGGACGTTTGTTCCTGCGCTGATTTGTTGAGCTGAGTCTTGATGAGGTGGACGATGTCCATGCGGTTTATTTTAGTCAGTTTCTTTAACAGAGAGTCCTCTGAACACACACACACACACACACACACACACACACACACACACACACACACACACAGTATTAATGGTGTACACTACAGGACTGTAATTAAAGCTAACAGATAAAGAACTGACCAGTGGCGTGTTTGCCTTCTCGCTCAGTCCAGCGCTGTAGAAGTGCAGTACTCTGTTCCTGCAGTGAGTTTGGGTTCTCTGCTCGAACCTGCTGAACTTCGTTCTCATTGAATTCCAACTCTTTAGCTAACTCTATAAATGATGACACAGCCAGAGATTGTCCTTTAGAACTGATTAACTTATTTATTAGGATAGATCAGGAAAAAAACCTAATAAACTAATTAAGCAAAATTCATTCATTCATTGTCTACCGCTTATCCGAACTATTCTCGGGTCACGGGGAGACTGTGCCTATCTCAGGTGTCATTGGGCATCAAGGCAGGATACACCCTGGACGGAGTGCAAACCCATCGCAGGGCACACACACACTACGGACAATTTAGAGATGCCAATCAACCTACCATGCATGTCTTTGAACTGGGGGAGGAAACCGGAGTACCCGGAAGAAACCCCCGAGGCACGGGGAGAACATGCAAACTCCACACACACGGCGGAGGCGGGAATTGAACCCCCAACCCTGGAGGTGTGAGGCTAACGTGCTAACCACTAAGCTACCGTGCCCCCAAGCAAAATTCAATTGCTCATAAAAAGTAGAACAGTTTGGAGATGGGAATTTGAGACACAACTGTCTTGGCTGATCGTTTACTTTCACTGAACTTGTCCTGCACCTGATGATGTCACAGCTAACTTGAGTTCATAACTCACCTGTCCAGCTAAACCCGAGAAGATCGGCAATGATGGACAAAATTTCTTCTTTACGATCGGCATCATTGTTCCAGTCCACTGTGAACATCAGGCATTAAGTTTTTTTATTATCAGATGTATTACTGCACATTAATGTAACAGGGTGTGACATAAGTTTATATAAAATGCTAACAGTCTGAGGTATAACAAAAAGATGTTATTTAAAAATATATTAAGTAAAACATGATTTTAAAAAATAATTACTGAGTGAAACTAAAAAAAAATATATTCAAATGATAGAATCCATGCTAAAATGATGGAAATTATTACAGTGTAACAACAAACCCTGAAATATATCAGATGTTCTGTTTAAGTATCTTTAAGTATTTAAGCCAATCTTGAGATTTGAACATTTATATGAATATGTGCATAAAAAAAGCCCAAAAATAGACAGGATATAGCACACGCATCACTCCACAAACAGACACAAGAGCACAAGGGATGATACAAACGCCACAGGACAGGACAGGACAGTACAGGACAGGACAAGACAGGACAGGACAAGACAGGACAGGACAGGACAGGACAGTACAAGACAGTACAGGATAGGACAAGACTGGTACAAACAAAAAGTGAGGGAGGATCTAAGGGTTAATCTTTAAGGGTTGGAAAGGAGGGGCCATAAACCACGTAGGTACCTTTACTCTGATCTGGACTACTGCTGTCTGAGAGTCGCTGCATCTGTGTCTCTACACAATCCTCCCAGTTTGGTCTGGTTTCAAATATGTCATCTCCTACAGAAGGGGTTTGGAAATGTGTTGACCTTCTATATCCATCAAGGACAGTTCGGGGACTGCTCTTTTCATCTGGAGACTTTTCAGCACCACTGCCTTCATGAGTGTGTTGAGGTTGATCTGAATGAAGTGCACCTGATGATATGTGTTCTACAGACACAGGTATTTTGGATCCATGAGACATTGGTTTCACTGATGAAGAATGCACACTACTGATGAAGTCTGAGAGGCCGATATCCGCCTCCGATTTTGGCCTTTGGTTTTGTTCAGTAGAACCACCTTTCCCCAAAATGTGGTTAAAGCTGTTTGCTTTCACTGGAATCTTTGATTTTGATTTCCTGCTTTCAAGTTCTGAAGCAGGATCTTTGGGTGAGCTGAGAACAGAGTGTGATGATATCTGTGATGTCTCTCCACTAGGGTGCACGAGTGCTTCGTGAGTAGGTGTAAGAATTTCAATAACTGAATGCTGATCGTCCTCTCCTGATGAATCAGATGATTCCATATCCTGCTCAGAGTAGATGGATCGGGTCACTGTAGATGTGGCAGTATCAACATCAGCTATTGATGAATCAAATCCCAGTACTTTCTCTTTTGGACTGTCTGAGTCACTGTGACTTTCTGAATCTCTGGCATCATCTAAAAGACCAGAAATATCCTGAGGTGAATCTTCCTTTTCTGAATCTATTGAAACTTCCTGTGAGGTTTCCCTTTCCCTGACTTGCTCACAGGGAATCTCCTCAGAAGGATCCTCACTAATGGGGAAAAAGACAAATACATCCCGCTCTTCCTCCGTGCTCCTTCTGCTCATATCGATAGCACCACCTCTTGTCATTTCAAAGAGTTTCCCCTCCTGGAACAGGAAAGGGTTCGGCTGTCCATTTTCTGTAGGAGTCTGAGCAGCAGGCATTTCAGGTGTAGACTCCTGAGACCGAGTGTCTGTGGACTGGGAATGAATTTTCAGCTCTTCAGCCTCAATCTGTGAGTTAAAGCTTTCATTCTCCTCCAACTCTGCACTCCAAGGAACTAACTCTTCCTGAAACAGTTCTGAAATTCCTTGTGATTTCCCTCCATGATCCTCTTCATATGGTTGTGGCAGATATTCTTCCGTAGCTTTCCCATCATTTACAGGACACACATTGTCTATAACAGACTGAGGCATTTCTACAGTTTTCCCATTGATGATGTCACACTCAGTATCAGAGTTGCTATCAGGTTTGTTGTCCATTAACACTGCATCTGAATCCTTAGCCAAAGCCATCATTGTGTCGTCCTTGTCTTCTATAATGAGGCACTCAGGAGAAAAGTCTTCATGGCTCAGCTGCTTTTTGTCAATGTGAATTTGCATAGGTAACACTTCCATCTCCATCTCACCAACCTCTGAGGTCCTATGTTCATGGCTGTAAGTACACTCTGAAATCTGACTCAGGGCTTGTTCAGGCTCATCTTGTGGTAGTTCGGTTAGTGGTGAGTCATTGTGCTGCACTGAGTGTTGATATGAAGCAGTACTGGACTCAGGTCCACACTCCTGTTTTGTGTCTTCCTCTTCATCATATAGTGGAGTTCTGTCACAGGACTGAATCTCTTCTTCCTTTTCCTTCAGTTCATCACCTCTCTCTTGGGATGAAGTGGTGAAATCAAATCTAACCTTTCTCATTTTGGTGTCCTTTTCAATTTCATCAAAGACTCGGATTTTTGCTGCCATCTTGAACATCTTTTCTTCGGGAGTGAACTGTTTTTTAACTTCACTGATCTCCTGATCCTCATCATTTCCCTCTAGAGATGGCTGTAAAGGCACTGATTGTTTAATTTCAGGAAGTTCATTATCCTCATTTTGATTTTCAGCTTCTCTTTGAATTGTAATTTCATTATTAAGTTCCAGCTTAATGTTTTCTGTCAAGCTGTCTACATCCTGAATGTTTGGCGAGTCATTGTTGGTTTGATATAAAAGCTCTGGGCTTTTGGAGTCTGGCCTCTGGTCTGTGGGACTTGATTCTAAAGAATCTGGACATGGAATGTCCTTGGTTGGACTTGGCTCAATGGAGTCAGGAGACTTATGAGAAGACAAATCCTCCTCCTCCAGTGAATCTCTTTGGCATACACGTTTAGGATCACTCATCATTACAGGCATTAGGTCCACTAAATTGTCTGGTCTAGACATTGTTTGTTGAATTTCCTGAAATCTTTCAGACTTGGCAGTTTCTACAGAGTAAACATCACCATTATCTCTCATCTGTTCAGCTTCTTGACCTGGAGAAACTTTGTCGCTGTCATGCAGACCTTGAGCTATATGGTCTGGACTTTTTGAAGATGACAAGTTTTCTAAAACAGTCATAAACCCAAGGTGGTCTTCCACCTCTGTCTCATGTAAATAGGTTTCCTCAAGTACTGTTTGGACTGGAATTTTGATTTCTATTGATGAATGCTGCACCGAGTCAAGCTCTTTAACAGACACTGTGTTTTGGGTGTCTACCTGGCAGACATTTTCAGGATCACTCATCATGACAGGTGGTAGGTCACAAAGGTTATCATTATAGAACCTTTGCTGAATTTCCTGAAAGTCATCAGACTCAGCAGTTTCCTCAGAAGAAATCTCACAAATATCTCTAGTCTGTTGAGTTTCCTTAAGTGCACAAACTTGATGGGTGTCCTGCAGATCCTGAACTGGACTATCCACTCCCACATTAACACTTATTTCCTGCTCTGTCTGGATTTCTGCTTGGGTTTCAGTAGGTGAATACCTTTCTGCTGTAGTGTCATACCCTTGCTTTTCATCTTCCTTTGTCTTAAGTAAACCTGTTCTCTCTGTTTGGACCGGAGTTTCATTTTCTATGGATGATAGCTGCACAGATTCAGGGGACATTTCACTAGAGAAATCCTCAATACCAGGTGTCAATTCCTGCAAGTCTGATTTACAGCCAATTTCAGGATTACTGTTTACGAGCTGTAAGTCATCGAAGGTGTCAGGGCTAGATGTAGACAATGTGGAATGGGGCATTTGCTGAATTTCCTGAAATTTATCAGAGGAAATCTCATAAATTCCTTTAATCTGTTCAGTTTCCTCAGGACCAAGAGCCTCAGAGGTGTTATCCAGATTCTGAAATGAAATACCAGATTCAATACTTTCAGGACCACTCATCATTACAGGTTGTAGGTCATGAAGGCTAACAACATTAGACAACTTTTGCTGAATTAGCTCATGTTCTTCAGACTCAGCAGGTTCCTCAGAAGAAATCTCATAAATATCTCTAGCTTGTTGAGTTTCCTTAAGTGAATAAGCCTGATGGGTGTCCTGCAGATCCTGAATTGGACTATCCACTCCCACATTAACAACAATTTCCTGTTCTGTCTGGATTTCTGTTTGGATTTCTGTAAGTGACAACTCTCCCAAAGTAGTCTTATACTCATGATCATGGTCTTCTTCTGTCTCTTCTAAACGTGTTCTCTCTGTTTGGATTGGACTTTTGATTTCTCGGGATGAAACCTGCACCGAGTCAGGGGACAGGTCAGTACAAAAATTCTCTTTACCTGGTGACAACCCTGGTGAGTCTGATTTGCAACCACTTTCAGGATCACTTGTTACGTGCTTTAGGCCATCGAAGGTGTCAGGGCTAGATGTGGAGATTGTGGAATAAAGCATTTGCTGGATTTCCTGAACTTCGGAGAAAATATCATTACATCCTCCAACATGTTTAGTTTCCTGAGGGACAGGAGCCTCGTAGCTGCCTTCCAGATTCTGAACTGAAATACCAGATTCAAAAGTACAATCTATTCCCTCCATTGCACGAGAGTGTGTTTGTGTTTCTGTAACAGTCGTCTTTTCCACTGTAGTCATATACACATTCTGGACCTCCTCTGTTTCATCTACAAGGGTTTCCTCAAGCTCTGATTGGAATGTTTTGATTTCTGTTGATGAAAGCTGCACCGACTCAAGAGGCTTATGAGAAGAGAGCTCCTGCTTATCAGGTGTTATCTCAGGCAAGTTAAGATCACTTATTGTTACAGGCTGTGGGTCTTCCAGGACATGTGGTCTAGATGACAGTTCTTCAGGCTCAGCAGTTTCTACAGATGAAACCTCATCGCTGCATATATCCTGACTTAGATGGTCTCTTTCAATCTGAAAACTGATTTCCTGCTCTTTTTTGATATCACTGGGTGACTTTTGCACAAACTCCAGCTCTGTTTGGACTGGACTTTTGATCTCTGTGTAAAATGTCGTTGAATGAATTGTGTCTTTATCAGTCTCTTGTGTTTCTTCAACTCTTGTTTGGTTGGCACTTGTGGTTGGACTTCCACTTTCTGGGTATGCTAATTGCATTGCTCTCTTCTCCTCAGGCTGGTATTCTGGCTCTGTTGTTGATTTTACCTTCTGGTGACTTTCTATTAGATTTTCGGGACTTGTTTGTGCAGTTTCTTTATCTTCTTCATAAGCTTCATACTCGCCTAAGCTTGTTCTCGGTGTCCCGCTCCTGAACATAATGTCAGTAAAATCTCCACCTCCTTGCACCCTCCTCTGAAGTTTTTCATTCATTTCCTCATTGTCAATTACAGTTGGAATAAATTTTTCACTCTGCACCACTGTGGTAGCAAATCTGACTGCTGGCTTTGGTTTGTATGATTGGTGTTCCACAGCTGCATGCTCTACCTGATTACTATCTTGTATAATGTGCATCTTGCTGTATGATGTGATTGGCGATGGATCTGCTGCCTGGATAAATAGTTGATACTCTGGACTCTCCTCTAGTTCTTCCTTTATAACAGCACTGAAGTCTTCAGAAGGTTTCCGGTTTGGACTAATCTGTGGTTCTTCAGATGTTCTCCGTTCATGGCTGGTGCTTAGTTTTTTATAGTGCAGTATTTCAGGACCACACTCTTCTTCCTCAAGGTGCCATACTTCCACAGTTACTGCTGAGTCTTTAGCTTGTATTTCCTCTTGACACAGTACCTTAGAGCATTGTTTATTTTGTATGATTTTATCTTCACTGATTAATATCTCTTCTTTACTCTGTTCCTCATAACCAGATGACACATTTGAAGTTTCTCCTTGCTCACCACACTGAAGTTTGTGGTGATCTGGTGCTGGATGTAGTTCTTCACTAACACTAACCAGTGTGTTCTCACTGTTCAACCTGCTCGGTCTAAAGGAGATGTTACTTTCCTCTGTATCCTCTGATGTTCTTTGTGCCTGCTCCTGTATAATTTCATCACTAATCATTATCTTATTTTGTTGATATTGGTCAAGGATGATTGGTGATGATTGTCCTGTGATGTTCTGATAATTGATCTCAGATATCTGAGCCTTTTTAGAGTCCTCAGAAACATCTGTAGATGTGAGCACCAGACTAGTAATCACTTTATGTTCAAAGAGTCCAGATTTGCCCTTTGATGGGTCCTGTCCAGTTTGAAATGCTTTCATGAGCTCCTTCACAGACATTGAGTGCTCTATTCTCTCAGTCTGAGACCGAGGGGATTTTGGAGATTTAGGAGGTGGAGTATATTTTTCTCCATTTTCTTTCATAGTCAGAAAAGTTTTGCTTTGGACAGCAGTCGCTCGTATCACCTCTCTGGCTTTGACACTCTCCTCCTTTTCCTCCTCTTCCACTTTCCTCTGAAGTGCTTTGACTCTGTCTTTGATGGACCCAATGGGAGTCTCAACAACTTTAGGAGACACAGGTGGCACTTCAAGCTCAGAGTCTCCAAGAAGCGTGTCTCCATCGAGTGATTCCTCAGAGCTCATCCTCTCCAGCTCATCTTCAGAGCTACAGCTTACAAACTCTCTCTCTTTAAGCTTCTTTCTAGCAGGTTTTTTTATTCGTGGAGGATGACATTTCCGAGGTAATACAACTTCTGTAAATATCTCTTCAGCGATATTCTCTTCTTGGGCAGGATGAGCAGTCACAGGCAGGTGCTGGAGATAGTGCTCCAAATCTGTACTAAGATGTGAAACCATTTCAGATGCATCCTTTTGGGGTGCAGAACTGCAGTCAGTGGCTCTTGTGATTCTGACCTCTCTCAGTAAAGGCTCAGTCACCTGGCTTTTCTCTTCTGCTGCCTCTTTATCTCTACACTTAGATTTTTCAGTTTCTTTAACAAAGTTTCCAACACCTAGAATCTGTTCCACCTTCTCCAAGTCCTCTTTGACCTTTTCGACTATCTCAAATGGCTCTTCTTCATCTTCTACAAAGTATTTTAATCCATCCACCAGAGACGGCTCTGAAACCTCTTTGGTCAGGAAGCCAGATATTTTAATAAGGTCCTGCTTCATATCCGAAACATCTGAGAGGAGATCAGGACTGGCAAGCGTTGCTGGATCATGAACCATGTGTGTGTGCAGTGTGGAGAAATCTGTTGATTCAGTTTCATCCTCATCTTGAATGAGACAGATTTATAGAACAAAAGGGAAATGAAGGGGACAAAAGACATTGGATAACTGGTCAGCGCAGGTGAAATACAGTCAAATGTGGCGTAAATTCCATTAATATTTACATAAATAAACTATTATATCACAGCGATGAATCCAGGGATTTATGGATAGTAGCTAAGCAAAGCTAAATAAAGATAATATGCCAGAACACATTTTGCAGGAAATAACTTGCTTAAACATTTGAGATAAATTTTAAGTTTTCATATACCCACAAAAGAGAGAAGAAGAAGAAGAAGAAGAAGAAGAAGAAGAAGAAGAAGAAGAAGAAGAAGAACCTGAAAATAAACGTCCATGAAAAACAAAGTGAAACATAGACAATCTCAAGATTGTTCAGGCACAGAAACACACACACACACACACACACACACACACACACACACAATACCCAATGATTTAACATGGAGCCCTTGCTATATTATTATTATTATTATTATTATTATTATTAATAATAATAATAATCATATCTCTTTTGATTGAGTGAGAAAATGAAGTATTAAAAAAAGTGATGATTGATGTGTAAGACGAGTTATTTCCATGCATAGCAACAGATGAGTGTTCATGCAGTTACAGATGAAATAAATAATTAATGAAAAATAAAATATCTTCAATTTCCATTTAATCCATCCATTTAAGTGAACAGCAGAGGTGTGTTGAGTGTGTGAGATGTGTTTCTTATGTTTGATGTGTGTATGTGTGCAGTGTGTATGTGTGTATCTGTGCAGTGTCTGTGTGTACTGTGTATATGTGCAGTGTGTATGTGTATAGTATTTGTGTGCAGTGTTTGTTATGTATGCAGTGTGTGTGTGCAGTGTGTATGTGTGCAGTGTGTTTGTGTGCATTGTTTGTTATGTGTGCAGTGTGTATGTCTGCAGTGTGTATGTGTGTAGTGTGTATGTGTGCAGTCTTTATGTGTGCAGTGTGCATGTCTGCAGTGTTTATGTGTGCAGTGTGAATGTCTGCAGTGTGTATGTGTGTAGTGTGTATGTGTGCAGTCTTTGTTATGTGTGCAGTGTGTATGTCTGCAGTGTGTATGTGTGTAGTGTGTATATGTGCAGTGTTTGTTATGTGTGCAGTGTTTATGTGTGCAGTGTGTATGAGTGCAATGTTTGTTATGTGTGCAGTGTGTATGTGTGCAGTGTTTGTTATGTGTGCAGTGTTTGTTATGTGTGCAGTGTGTATGAGTGCAGTGTTTGTTATGTGTGCAGTGTGTATGTGTGCAGTGTTTGTTATGTGTGCAGTGTTTGTTATGTGTGCAGTGTGTATGAGTGCAGTGTTTGTTATGTGTGCAATGTGCATGTCTGCAGTGTGTATGTGTGTAGTGTGTATGTGTGCAGTGTGTATGAGTGCAGTGTTTGTTATGTGTGCAGTGTGCATGTCTGCAGTGTGTATGTGTATGAGTGGAGTGTTTGATATGTGTGCAGTGTGTATGTGTGTAGTGTGTATGTGTGCAGTGTTTATGTGTGCAGTGTGTATGTGTGGAGTGTGTATGTGTGCAGTGTTTGTTATGTATGCAGTGAGTATGTGTGCAGTGTTTGTTAAGTGTGCAGTGTGTATGTGTGCAGTGTTTGTTATGTGTGCAGTGTTTTTTATGTGTGCAGTGTTTGTGTGCAGTGTTTATGTGAGTGTGTATGTCTGCAGTATGTGTTGTGTGCAGTGTGTATGTATGTATGTATGTAGTGTGTATGTGTGCAGTGTGTATGTGTGCATGTGTGCAGTGTTTGTAATGTGTGCAGTGTTTATGTGTGCAGTGATTGTTGTGTGCAGTGTTTGTTATGTGTGCAGTGAGTATGTGTACAGTGTTTATGTGTGCGGTGTTTGTAATGTGTGCAGTGTTTATGTGTGCAGTGTTTGTTATGTGTGCAGTGTTTATGTGTACAGTTTATGTGTGCAGTGTTTGTTATGTGTGCAGTGTTTATGTGTGCAGTGTTTATGTGTGCAGTGTTTGTTATGTGTACAGTGTTTATGTGTGCAGTGTTTGTTATGTGTGCAGTGTGTATGTGTGCAGTGTTTGTTATGTGTGCAGTATTTGTTATGTGTGCACTGTTTGTTATGTGTGCAGTGTTTATGTGTGCAGTGTGTATGTGTGCAGTGTTTGTTATGTGTGCAGTGTGTATGTGTGTAGTGTGTATGTGTGCAGTGTTTATGTGTGCAGTGTGTATGTGTGCAGTATTTGTTATGTGTGCAGTGTTTGTTATGTGTGCAGTGTTTATGTGTGCAGTGTGTATGTGTGCAGTGTTTGTTATGTGTGCAGTGTGTATGTGTATGTGTGCAGTGTTTATTATGTGTGCAGTGTTATGTGTGCAGTGTGTATGTGTGCAGTGTTTGTTATGTGTGCAGTGTGTATGTGTGTAGTGTGTATGTGTGCAGTGTTTATTATGTGTGCAGTGTTATGTGTGCAGTGTGTATGTGTGCAGTGTTTGTTATGTGTGCAGTGTATGTGTGCAGTGTTTGTTATGTGAGCAGTGTGTATGTGTGCAGTGTTTGTTATGTGTGCAGTGTTTATGTGTGCAGTGTGTGTTATGTGTGCACTGTTTGTTATGTGTGCAGTGTGTATGTGTGTAGTGTTTGGTATGTGTGCAGTGTTTGTTATGTGTGCAGTGTATGTGTGCAGTGTTTGTTATGTGAGCAGTGTGTATGTGTGCAGTGTTTGTTATGTGTGCAGTGTTTATGTGTGCAGTGTGTGTTATGTGTGCAGTGTGTATGTGTGTAGTGTTTGGTATGTGTGCAGTGTTTGTTATGTGTGCAGTGTATGTGTGCAGTGTTTGTTATGTGAGCAGTGTGTATGTGTGCAGTGTTTGTTATGTGTGCAGTGTTTATGTGTGCAGTGTATGTTATGTGTGCACTGTTTGTTATGTGTGCAGTGTGTATGTATGTAGTGTGTATGTGTGCAGTGTTTGTTATGTGTGCAGTGTGTATGTGTGCAGTGTTTTTATGCGTGCAGTGTGTATGTGTGCATTGTTTGTTATGTGTGCAGTGTGTATGTGTGCAGTCTGTATGTGTGCAGTGTTTGTTATGTGTGCAGTGTGTATGTGTGCAATGTTTGTTATCTGTGCAGTGTGTATGTATGCAGTGTGTGTGTGCAGTGTTTGTTATATGTGCAGTGTGTATGTGTGCAGTGTTTGTTATGTGTGCATTGTTTATGTGTGCAGTGTTTATATGTGCAGTGTGTATATGTTCAGTGTGTATGTGTGCAGTGTTTGTTATGTGTGCAATGTGTATGTGTGCAGTGTTTGTTGTATGTGCAGTGTTTGTTGTGTGTGCAGTGTGTATGTGTGCAGTGTTTGTTGTGTGTGCAGTGTGTATGTGTGCAGTGTTTGTTATGTGTGCAGTGTGTATATGTGCAGTGTTTGTTATGTGTGCAGTGTGTATGTGTGCAGTGTTTGTTGTGTGTGCAGTGTGTATGTGTGCAGTGTTTGTTGTGTGTGCAGTGTGTATGTGTGCAGTGTTTGTTATATGTGCAGTGTGTATGTGTGCACACACCCAAATGAGAAGAAAGTGACTCTGAGTGTCCCCTGTGCCGCTCTAATCTTATATAATGTTTACAGTTAAAACCCGGGTCAGTGTGTCCTGAACCGCGCTGAGAGGATTCACGCTCACATTACGTCCCTTAAATGAACTAGAGGAATAATGCTGAAAACATCACAAGCGCTAACATTTCACTTCACGTGTGGTAAAGGGACTGAACTGGTCGCTTCATTACAAATCTGAGTCTGATGAATGTCCCGTGTTGCTGTACTGTTTTAAACATCGGCCTCCCCATGATTCATTGTGTGTGTGTGTGTGTGTGTGTGTGTGTCTGTGTCTCCCACATTACCCACTTTATTTACATGTAAAGGCAGAGAGTATGGATGTATATCTCTCTGAGGCTGTGGACTAATCATCAGAGAGAAACAGGAGCTCATTTCTGAGCCGAACCTCACTGCAGGGTTGGTCCAGATCTCTCTCAGGTGTGTGTGTGTGTGTATGCTAAGTCAGGATGTTAGCCAGGCAGCATGCTTATTAGATTACATCAGCTGTAGATGTTAGAATGCAGTGTTTAATAAAAATAACTGGGTAAAGAAGGGGAAGTGGTCCTTAAAGCAGTATATGAACAAGGCCACGTTTAAAATGACATCTTTACATGTCATGTTGTTGGGAGTTCTGAGTAAAAGAGAAAAGAAACGTGAGGAAAGTGTGTGTCAGCCACAGCACACTAGTCAAGGATCCATTGGAACACACAGTGTTAGCATCAGTCTGAAAATGACCATTTATATTCACAGTCTCTAACATTCACAGAATAAAGGTTCATTTAGAGAGTAAAAGGCTCACATTTCTCGTGTGTCTTCTCACTCTGTAAAGGAAAAAAAACATTTATATAAGACTTACACAAACACACACACATACATTTTATCTGATGGATATGTAATGAAGGTTTGATGTGATTTTACCTCTTCATCGGCATCCTGATCTGAATCAGAGTCCTAAAACAGAGAATGTATAATATATACACATGAAGAGGTGAGCAATCGTGTTATTACTCTACACAGAGAGAGAGAGAGAGAGAGAGCGAGAGAGAGAGAGAGCAAGAGAGAGAGAGAGAGAGAGAGAGAGAGAGAGTGTGTGTGTGTGTGTGAGAGAGAGTGTGTGTGTGTGTGTGTGTGTGTGAGAGAGAGAGAGAGAGAGAGAGAGAGAGAGAGAGAGTGTGTGTGTGTGTGAGAGAGAGAGAGAGAGAGAGAGAGAGAGAGAGAGAGAGAGAGAGAGAGTGTGTGTGTGTGTGTGTGTGGGGAGAGAGAGTGTGTGTGTGTGTGTGTGTATGTGAGAGAGAGCGAGAGAGAGAGAGAGAGAGAGTGTGTGTGTGTGTATGTGTGTGAGAGAGAGTGTGTGTGTGTGTGTGTGTGTGTGAGAGAGAGAGAGTGTGTGTGTGTGAGAGAGAGTGTGTGTGTGTGTGTGTGTGTGTGTGAGAGAGAGAGAGAAAGAGAGAGAGAGAGAGTGTGTGTGGGGTGTGAGAGAGAGAGAGAGAGAGAGAGAGTGTGTGTGTGTGTGTGAGAGAGAGAGAGAGTGTGTGTGTATGTGTGTGTGTTACCTTTGAGTAAACAGGAAGTGTGATGTTCAGGTTACAGATAGCATTGTGGTTCAGACTGCGATAAGTTCTTGGCTCTTTGGTGAATGAAAGTCGACCACATGGCTCCTGTGCACTGTCACGGATCTGAAAATCAATCATCAATCAATCACTCACTCACTCGCTCACTCACCACCCCCCACTCACCCACTCACCCACTCACCCACCCACTCACTCACTCACTCACTCACTCACCCACCCACTCACCCACCCACCCACTCACCACTCACTCACTCACCCACTCACCCACCCACTCACCCACCCACTCACCACCCACTCACTCACCCCCCCACCCACCACTCACCCACCCACTCACTCACTCACTCACTCACCCACTCACCCACTCACCCACCCACTCACCACCCACCCACCCACTCACTCACCCCCCTCACTCACCCACCCACCACTCACCCACCCACCCCCCTCACTCACTCACCCACTCACTCACCCACTCACCCACCCACTCACCCACCCACTCACTCAATCACTCACTCACCCACCCACTCACCCACCCACTCACTCACCCACCCACTCACTCACCCACCCACTCACCCACTCACTCAATCACTCACTCACCCACCCACTCACCCACCCACTCACTCACCCACCACCCAACTCACCCACCCACTCACCCACCCACTCCCCTCCCCCCCACCCACCCACTCACTCACCACCACTCACTCACTCACCCACTCACCCACTCACTCAATCACTCACTCACCCACCCACTCACCCACCCACCCACTCACTCACTCACTCACTCACCCACCCACTCACCCACTCACTCAATCACTCACTCACCCACCCACTCACTCACCCACCCACCCACTCACTCACCCACCCACTCACCCACTCACTCACTCACCCACTCACTCACTCACCCACTCACTCACCCACTCATTCACCCACCCACTCACTCACCCACCCACTCACTCACCCACCCACTCACCCACCCACTCACTCACTCACTCACCCACTCACCCACTCACCCACCCACTCATCCACCCACTCATTCACCCACCCACTCACTCACCCACTCACTCACCCACCCACTCACCCACCCACCCACTCATTCACCCACCCACTCACTCACCCACCCACTCACCCACCCACTCACTCACTCACTCACCCACTCACCCACCCACTCACCCACCCACTCACCCACCCACTCATTCACCCACCCACTCACCCACCCACTCACACACCCACCCACTCACTCACCCACCCACTCACTCACCCACCCACCCACTCACTCACTCACTCACTCAGCTGTAGGTCTGTATTAGCAGTGTATTAGTAGGGTTGTGATTGGATGGTGAGGTCAGAGCGCTCCTGGTCAGGGGACTGTACCTTGATGAAGAGAGCGAGACGGTTCTCCTTGAAGGCGTAAAAGCTGAAGACATGATGCTGTCCACTTTTGGTCAGAGGAACAAGATTTCCAAAACAATCCACAAAAATGGGCTTTCCTTCCAGAACCTGAAATACAGTGCAGCGTCCATCTGAAACCACTCACTGACCCAAAGCCCAGATTACACCACTGACCTCTCTACACACACACTCTACACACACACACAGACACTCCTCTACACACACACACACACACACTCCTCTCTACACACACACTCCTCTCTAAACACACACACTCCTCTCTACACACACTACACTACACTACACACACACTCCTCTACACACAAACTCCTCTCTAGACACACACTCCTCTCTACACACACACTCTTCTCTACACACACACTCTTCTCTACACACACTCACTCCTCTCTAGACACACACACTCTTCTATACACACACTCACTCCTCTCTACACACACACTCCTCTCTACACACACACTCTTCTCTACACACACACACTCCTCTACACACACACACACACACACACTCCTCTCTACAAACACTCACTCCTCTCTACACACACACTCCTCTCTACACACACTCACTCCTCTCTACACACACACACTCCTCTCTAGACACACACACTACACTACACACAGTCCTCTCTACACACACACACTACACTACACACACACTCCTCTACACACACACTCCTCTCTACACACACTCACTCCTCTCTACACACACGCACTACACTACACACACATTCCTCTCTACACACACTCACTCCTCTCTACACACACACACACTACACTAGACACACACTCCTCTCTACACACACACACTAAACTACACACACACTCCTCTACACACACACTCCTCTCTACCCACACACAGTCCTCTCTACACACACTCACTCCTCTCTACAGACACACACTACACTACACACACACTCCTCTCTACACACACACACTACACTACACACACACTCCTCTACACACACACTCCTCTTTACATGCACACTCCTCTCTACACACACACTCCTCTCTACACACACACACACTCCTCTCTACACACACACACATTACACTACACACACACACAGTCCTCTCTACACACACACTCCTCTCTACACACTCACTCCTCTCTAGACACACACACTCCTCTCTACACACTCACTCCTCTCTACACACACTCACTCCTCTCTACACACACACACACAGTCCTCTCTACACACACACTCCTCTCTACACACTCACTCCTCTCTACACACACTCACTCCTCTCTACACACACACACACACTCCTCTCTACACACACACTCCTCTACACACACAGACACACACACACACACACACTCCTCTCTACACACACACTCCTCTCTACACACACACACACTCCTCTCTAGACACACACACTCCTCTCTACACACACACTCCTCTCTACACACACTCCTCTCTACACACACACTCCTCTCTAGACACACACACTCCTCTCTACACACACTCACTCCTCTCTACACACACACTCCTCTACACACACACTCCTCTCTACACACACACTCCTCTCTACACACACACTCCTCTCTAGACACACACACTCCTCTCAACACACACACACTCCTCTCTAGACACACACACTCCTCTCTACACACACACTCCTCTCTACACACACACTCCTCTACACACACACACACTCCTCTCTACACACACTCACTCCTCTACACACACACACTCCTCTCTACACACACACTCCTCTATACACACACACTCCTCTATACACACACACACTCCTCTCTACACACATTCACTCCTCTCTACACACACACACTCCTCTCTACACACACACACTCCTCTCTACACACACACTCCTCTCTACACACACACTCCTCTACACACACACACACTCCTCTCTACACACACTCACTCCTCTCTACACACACACTCCTCTCTACACACACACTCCTCTATACACACACACTCCTCTATACACACACACACTCCTCTCTACACACATTCACTCCTCTCTACACACACACACTCCTCTCTACACACACACACTCCTCTCTAGACACACACACTCTTCTATACACACACACACTCCTCTCTACACACACACTCCTCTCTACACACACACTCCTCTCTACACACACACACTCCTCTCTACACACACACTCCTCTACACACACAGACACACACACACACGCTCCTCTCTACACACACACTCGTCACTACACACTCACTCCTCTCTACACACACACTCCTCTCTACACACTCACTCCTCTACACACACACTCCTCTCTAGACACACACACTCCTCTCTACACACACACTCCTCTCTACACACTCACTTTTCTCTACACACACACACACACACTCCTCTCTACACACACACACACACACACACTCCTCTCTACACACACTCCTCTACACACACACACACTCCTCTCTACACACACTCACTCCTCTCTACACACACTCACTCCTCTCTACACACACACTCCTCTCTACACACACACTCCTCTCTACACACTCACTCCTCTCTACACACACTCACTCCTCTCTACACACACACTCCTCTCTACACACACACACACACACACTTGTCTCTTCACACACACTCCTCTACACACACACACTCAGCTCTACACACACACACACACACTCCTCTCTACACACACACACACTCCTCTACACACACTCCTCTCTAGACACACACACTCCTCTCTACACACACACTCCTCTCTACACACTCACTCCTCTCTACACACACACTCCTCTCTAGACACACACACTTTTCTATACACACATTCACTCCTCTCTACACACACACACTCCTCTACACACACACTCCTCTCTAGACACACACACTCCTCTCTACACACACACTCCTCTCTACACACTCACTCCTCTCTACACACACACACTCCTCTCTAGACACACACACTCTTCTATACACACATTCACTCCTCTCTACACACACACACACTCCTCTACACACACACTCCTCTCTAGACACACACACTCCTCTCTACACACACACTCCTCTCTACACACTCACTCCTCTCTACACACACACACACACACACACACTCCTCTCTAGACACACACACTCCTCTCTACACACACACTCCTCTCTACACACACACTCCTCTACACACACACACACTCCTCTCTACACACACTCACTCCTCTACACACACACACTCCTCTCTACACACACTCACTCCTCTCTACACACACACTCCTCTCTACACACACACTCCTCTATACACACACACACTCCTCTCTACACACATTCACTCCTCTCTACACACACTCCTCTCTACACACACACACTCCTCTCTAGACACACACACTCTTCTATACACACACACACTCTTCTATACACACACACACTCCTCTACACACACACTCCTCTCTACACACACACTCCTCTCTACACACACACACTCCTCTCTACACACACACTCCTCTACAGACACAGACACACACACACACGCTCCTCTCTACACACACACTCGTCACTACACACTCACTCCTCTCTACACACACACTCCTCTCTACACACTCACTCCTCTCTACACACACTCACTCCTCTCTACACACACACTCCTCTACACACACACTCCTCTCTAGACACACACACTCCTCTCTACACACACACTCCTCTCCACACACTCACTCCTCTCTACACACACACACACACACTCCTCTCTACACACACACACTCCTATCTACACACACACACACACACACTCCTCTCTACACACACACTCCTCTACACACACACACACACTCCTCTCTACACACACTCACTCCTCTCTACACACACACTCCTCTCTACACACTCACTCCTCTCTACACACACTCACTCCTCTCTACACACACACTCCTCTCTACACACACACTCCTCTCTAGACACACACACTCCTCTCTACACACACACTCCTCTCTACACACACACTCCTCTACACACACACTCCTCTCTACACACACACACACTCGTCTCTTCACACACACTCCTCTCTACACACACACTCCTCTCTACACACACACACTCCTCTCTAGACACACACACTCCTCTCTACACACACACTCCTCTCTACACACTCACTCCTCTCTACACACACACTCCTCTACACACACACTCCTCTCTACACACACACTCCTCTCTACACACACACACACACTCGTCTCTTCACACACACTCCTCTACACACACACACTCAGCTCTACACACACACACACACACTCCTCTCCACACACTCACTCCTCTCTACACACACACACACACACTCCTCTCTACACACACACACTCCTCTCTACACACACACACTCCTCTCGACACACACACTCCTCTCTACACACACACTCCTCTACACACACACACACACTCCTCTCTACACACACTCACTCCTCTCTACACACACTCACTCCTCTCTACACACACACTCCTCTCTACACACACACTCCTCTCTACACACTCACTCCTCTCTACACACACACTCCTCTACACACACACTCCTCTCTACACACACACTCCTCTCTACACACACACTCCTCTCTAGACACACACACTCCTCTCTACACACACACTCCTCTCTACACACACACTCCTCTCTACACACACACTCCTCTACACACACACTCCTCTCTACACACACACTCCTCTCTACACACACACACACTCGTCTCTTCACACACACTCCTCTCTACACACACACTCCTCTCTACACACACACACTCCTCTCTAGACACACACACTCCTCTCTACACACACACTCCTCTCTACACACTCACTCCTCTCTACACACACACTCCTCTACACACACACTCCTCTCTACACACACACTCCTCTCTACACACACACACACACTCGTCTCTTCACACACACTCCTCTACACACACACACTCAGCTCTACACACACACACACACACTCCTCTCTACACACACACACACTCCTCTACACACACTCCTCTCTAGACACACACACTCCTCTCTACACACACACTCCTCTCTACACACTCACTCCTCTCTACACACACTCACTCCTCTCTACACACACACACACACACACTCCTCTCTAGACACACACACTCCTCTCTACACACACACTCCTCTCAACACACACACACTCCTCTCTAGACACACACACTTTTCTATACACACATTTACTCCTCTCTACACACACACACTCCTCTACACACACACTCCTCTCTAGACACACACACTCCTCTCTACACACACACTCCTCTCTACACACACACTCCTCTCTACACACTCACTCCTCTCTACACACACTCACTCCTCTCTACACACACACACACACACACTCCTCTCTAGACACACACACTCCTCTCTACACACACACTCCTCTCAACACACACACACTCCTCTCTAGACACACACACTTTTCTATACACACATTCACTCCTCTCTAGACACACACACTCCTCTCTACACACACACTCCTCTCTACACACTCACTCCTCTCTACACACACACACTCCTCTCTAGACACACACACTCTTCTATACACACATTCACTCCTCTCTACACACACACACACTCCTCTACACACACACTCCTCTCTAGACATACACACTCCTCTCTACACACACACTCCTCTCTACACACTCAGTCCTCTCTACACACACTCACTCCTTTCTACACACACACACACACACACACACACACACTCCTCTCTAGACACACACACTCCTCTCTACACACACACTCCTCTCTACACACACACTCCTCTACACACACACACACTCCTCTCTACACACACTCACTCCTCTACACACACACACTCCTCTCTACACACACTCACTCCTCTCTACACACACACTCCTCTCTACACACACACTCCTCTATACACACACACTCCTCTATACACACACACACACTCCTCTCTACACACATTCACTCCTCTCTACACACACACACTCCTCTCTACACACACACACTCCTCTCTAGACACACACACTCTTCTATACACACACACACTCCTCTACACACACACTCCTCTCTACACACACACTCCTCTCTACACATACACTCCTCTCTACACACACACACTCCTCTCTACACACACACTCCTCTACACACACAGACACACACACACACGCTCCTCTCTACACACACACTCGTCACTACACACTCACTCCTCTCTACACACACACTCCTCTCTACACACTCACTCCTCTCTACACACACTCACTCCTCTCTACACACACACTCCTCTACACACACACTCCTCTCTAGACACACACACTCCTCTCTACACACACACTCCTCTCTACACACTCACTTTTCTCTACACACACACACACACTCCTCTCTACACACACACACTCCTATCTACACACACACACACACACACTCTCCTCTCTACACACACACTCCTCTCTACACACACACTCCTCTCTACACACACACTCCTCTACACACACACACACTCCTCTCTACACACACTCACTCCTCTCTACACACACTCACTCCTCTCTACACACACACTCCTCTCTACACACACTCACTCCTCTCTACACACACTCACTCCTCTCTACACACACACTCCTCTACACACACACTCCTCTCTACACACACACTCCTCTCTACACACACACTCCTCTCTACACACACACTCCTCTCTACACACTCACTCCCCTCTACACACACACTCCTCTCTACACACACACACACACTCGTCTCTTCACACACACACACTCAGCTCTACACACACACACACACTCCTCTCTACACACACACACACTCCTCTACACACACTCCTCTCTAGACACACACACTCCTCTCTACACACACACTCCTCTCTACACACTCACTCCTCTCTACACACACTCACTCCTCTCTCTACACACACACACTCCTCTCTACACACACACTCCTCTCTACACACACACTCCTCTCTACACACTCACTCCTCTCTACACACTCACTCCTCTCTAGACACACACACTCCTCTCTAGACACACACACTCTTCTATACACACATTCACTCCTCTCTACACACTCACTCCTCTCTACACACTCACTCCTCTCTACACACACTCACTCCTCTCTACACACACACACACACACTCCTCTCTAGACACACACACTCCTCTCTACACACACACTCCTCTCTACACACTCACTCCTCTCTACACACACACTCTTCTACACACACACACACTCCTCTCTACACACACTCACTCCTCTACACACACACACACTCCTCTCTACACACACTCACTCCTCTCTACACACACACTCCTCTCTACACACACACTCCTCTATACACACACACTCCTCTATACACACACACTCCTCTATACACACACACACACTCCTCTCTACACACATTCACTCCTCTCTACACACACACACTCCTCTCTAGACACACACACTCTTCTATACACACACACACACTCCTCTACACACTCACTCCTCTCTACACACACACTCCTCTCTACACACACACTCCTCTCTACACACACACACTCCTCTCTACACACACACTCCTCTACACACACACACACACACACACACACACACACGCTCCTCTCTACACACACACTCGTCACTACACACTCACTCCTCTCTACACACACACTCCTCTCTACACACTCACTCCTCTCTACACACACTCACTCCTCTCTACACACACACTCCTCTACACACACACTCCTCTCTAGACACACACACTCCTCTCTAGACACACACTCCTCTCTACACACTCACTCCTCTCTACACACACACACTCCTCTCTACACACACACACTCCTATCTACACCCACACACACACACACACACACTCCTCTCTCCACACACACTCTTCTCTACACACACTCACTCCTCTCTACACACACACACACTCCTCTACACACACACTCCTCTCTACACACACACTCCTCTCTACACACTCACTCCTCTCTACACACACACACACTCCTCTACACACACACTCCGCTCTAGACACACACACTCCTCTCTAGACACACACTCCTCTCTACACACTCACTCCTCTCTACACACACACACACACTCCTCTCTACACACACACACTCCTATCTACACCCACACACACACACACACACACACTCCTCTCTACACACACACTCTTCTCTACACACACTCACTCCTCTCTACACACACACACACTCCTCTACACACACACTCCTCTCTAGACACACACACTCCTCTCTACACACACACTCCTCTCTACACACTCACTCCTCTCTACACACACACACACTCCTCTACACACACACTCCTCTCTAGACACACACACTCCTCTCTACACACACACTCCTCTCTACACACACTCCTCTCTACACACACTCACTCCTCTCTACACACACACACACTCCTCTCTACACACACACACTCGTCTCTACACACACACTCCTCTACACACACACACTCCTCTACACACTCACTCCTCTCTACACACACTCACTCCTCTCTACACACACACACTCCTCTCTACGCACACACACTCCTCTCTACGCACACACTCCTCTACACACACACACACACACATACACACACACACACTCCTCTCTACACACACACACACACTCGTCTCTTCACACACACTCCTCTACACACACACACACTCAGCTCTACACACACACACACTCCTCTCTACATACACACACTCCTCTCTACACAAACACACACACTCCTCTACACACACACACTCCTCTCTACACATATACACTCCTCTCTAAACACACACTCCTCTACACACACACTCCTCTCTACACACATATACTTCTCTCTACACACACACACACTCCTCTCTCCACACACACACCTCTCTCTACAAACACACCTCTCTCTACAAACACACTCCTCTCTACACACACACTCCTCTCTTCACACACACTCCTCTCACCACACACACACTATACACTCCTCTCTCCTCACACACTTTCACCACATACTCCTCTCTCCTCACACACACTCCTCTCTACATACACACATCACACACTTCTCTCTCCTCACACACCTACCTCCACGTCTCGGCTGCGTGCCACCTCAGTGAAGTTCTCCTGCTGTTCCAGAGTCTTGTCCATCTTATCATCGGTCATGCAGAAACAGCGAAGCCGTGCCTCCACTGGGTCCAGTGTCTTGGCGAAGATGACGAACTTGGCCATGTAGGGAACACAGATGATCTCCCGATACAACTGCGTGCAGAACATCACTGACTCCTGAGCCTGACGGCAGTCTATCAGCCAGAACCTGAGAACCGTCCCCAGGAGAACAATCACCATCAGCTCTGTGCTTCTGCCATCACCACAAGGGTGTAGGTTCTAATCCTGATACTTCCTCATTATTCTTATTAATGTCTGGAACCTGGAACTAGGGACTAAAACTAGGGAACCTGGAACTAGGGACTAAAACTGAAACCTGGAACTAGGGAATAGGGAACTTAGAACTAGGGACTAAAACTAGGGAACCTAGAACTAGGGACTAAAACTATGTAAACTGGAACTAGGGACTAAAACTATGGAAACTGGAACTAGAGATTAAAACTAGAGAACCTGGAACAATGGACTAAAACTAGGGAACCAGAAATAAGGGACTAAACCTAGGGAACCTGGTAATAGGGACTAAAAATAGGGAACATGGAACTAGGGACTAAAACTAGGGAATCTGCAATTAGTGACTAAATCTAAAGAACCTGGAACTAGGGACTAAAACTAGGGAACCTAGAACAAGGGACTAAAACTAGGGAACGTGGAAATAATGACTAAAACTATGGAACTTGGATCAAGGGACTAAAACTAGGGAACCTGGAACTAGTGACTAAAATTAGGGAACCAGGAGCTAGGGGCTAAAACTAGAGAATTTAAAACTAGGGGCTAAAAGTAAAGAACCTGGATCTAGTAACTAAAACTAGAGAAACTGGAACTACGGACTAAAAATAGGGAACCTAGAACAAGGAACTGAAACTAGTGAACCAGGAATTAGTGATTGAAACTAGAGAACCTGGAACTAGGGAATAAAAATTGGGAACCTGGAACTGGGGACTAAATCTAGGGAATCTGGAACTAGGGACTAAATCTAGGGAACCTGGAACAATGGAACAAACCTAAGGAACCTGGAATAAGGGACTAAAACTAGAGAACCTGGAACTATAGACTAAAATTAGAGAACTTGAAAAAAGGGACTAAATATGGGGAACCTGGAAAAAATGGACTAAGACTAGAGAACCTGGAACTAGAGACTAAAACTAGGGAACCTGGAACAAGGGACTAAAACTAGGGAACCTGGAACTAGGGACCAAAACTAGGGAACCTTGAACAAGGAACTAAAAAGAGGGAACCTGGAACTAGGGACTAAAACTAGGGAACCTGGAACTAGTAACTAAAACTAGAGAAACTGGAACTAGGGACTAAAACTCTGGAACCTGGAATTAGGTGCTAAAACTAGAGAACCTGGAACTAGAGATTAAAACTAGAGAACCTGGAACTAGGGACTAAAACTAGGGAACCTGGAACTAGGGACTAAATCTAGGGAACCTGGAACAAGGGACTAAATCTAGGGAACCTGGAACTAGGGACTAAAAATAGGGAACCTGGAACTAGTAACTAAAACTAGGGAACCTGGAACAAGGGACTAAATCTAGGGAACCTGGAACTAGGGACTAAAACTAGGGAACCTGGAACTAGGGACTAAAAATAGGGAACCTGGAACTAGGGACTAAAAATAGGGAACCTGGACCTAGGGACTAAAAATAGGGAACCTGGACCTAAGGACTAAAAATAGGGAACCTGGACCTAGGGACTAAAACTAGGGAACCTGGAACTAGGGACTAAAAATAGGGAACCTGGAACTAGGGACTAAAAATAGGGAACCTAGACCTAGGGACTAAAAATAGGGAACCTGGACCTAGGGACTAAAACAAGGGAATCTGGAACAAGGGATTAAATCTAGGGATCCTGGAACAAAGGAATAAACCTAGGGAATCTGGAACAAGGGACTAGAGGAACACAGAAGATTAAACTGGAAACTGCTGAGACATGTTGAGAGGAGACACTCACCGTGCTGAGACGTTGGTGGTGAAGGAGACACACTGATTAATGAAGGTGAGAGGAGTCGAACCAGTGATGTCCTCCCACTGCGCTGGAGTGGTACCTCCTACACACACACACACACACTTGTCTTTTCACAGAACTCTAACCACAGACTAACACACACACACACACACACACACACACACACACACACACACCTGTGATGCTGCAGAGTAAACGCAGAGTGGGTGTCTCCCCCAGCATGTCGCTGCTGCCCTGATTGGTGCAGGTTTTGGGAATGGGTATCGTCATAGTGATGGGTTTGTGGAATTTGCGTCTCCGAGGCTCAAGAGTGATGATAGGGCTGAACGTCGCCCTATTACCCATAATCCTCTTCACTACCTCAGCACCTACTGGCTGAGCCTGTCACACAATGCACAGAAAGAGGAAGAGCTTATGTGTGTGTGTGTTTCTGTGTGTCTTTGTGTGTGTGTGTGTGTGTGTGTGTGTGTGAGCGCTACCTGTAGTCCAACACGGATCCTCTTGGTCAGAGCACCTTCAGGAAACACGGCCTGCACCTGAGGAACCAATGAGCTGCTGAGAACGCCCCCCTCTGGGCCAATCAGGTGACTGTCCTGCCGTATCCGAGACACCACCGCAAAGAACTGTGGGAAATCACGAGTGATGATGCGGCAGATTCGCTTCTTCTCCAGCTCCTCGGGTGAGTCCAATTCTGAAACAGCACAACAACAGTTACAACAGTTACTAAGAGTTACTAAAGCAGATACAAAGCACATTGTCTCGGGGTTACATCCTCACTAATGGTGCTGGGCTCCTGTACGTCTGTGACATTAATAATGTTTAGGGATTAGTGAGTGTTTATTTAGGGATTATAGGATGTAGTGTACAGGGTGTAGTGTATAAGGTGTAGTGTGCAGGCTGTAGTGTATAGGGTGTAGCGTACAGGGTGTAGTGTATAGGGTGTAGTGTGCAGGGTGTAGTGTGTAGGGTGTAGCGTACAGGGTGTATTGTGTAGAGTGTAGCGTACAGGGTGTATTGTGTAGGGTGTAGTGTATAGGGTGTAGTGTGTAGGGTGTAGAGTATAGGGTGTAATGTGCAGGGTGTAGTGTATAGGGTGTAGCGTATAGGGTTTAGTGTATATGGTGTAGTGTATAGGATGTAGCCTATAGGATGTAGTGTATAGGGGGTAATGTACAGTATGTAGTGTATAGGGTGTCCCCTATAGGATGTAGTGTATAGGGTGTAGTGTACAGTATGTAGCATATAGGGTGTCCCCTATAGGATGTAGTGTATAGGGTGTTTAACAGGGTTTTAGAGAGTGAGAAGATGCCTGAGGAATGGAGAAGTGTGTTAGTGCCGATCTTTAAGAATAAATGTGACGTGCAGAGCTTCAGCAACTATAGGGGGATAAAGTTGATGAGCCATACAATGAAGCTATGGGAAAGAGTAGTGGAAGCTAGGCTAAAATAGGTAGTGGAAATTTGTGAGCAGCAGTATGGCTTCATGGCCAGAGATAGCTTCATGCTCAAAATGCTCTGAGAATTTTGATGGAGAAGTATAGGGATGGTCAGAGGGAGTTGCACTGTGTGTTTGTAGACTTGGAGAAAGCGTATGACAGGGTGCCAAGAGAAGAGCTGTGGTACTGTATGAGGAAGTCAGGAGTAGCAGAGAAGTATGTCAGAGTGGTGCAGGACATGTATGAGAGGAGCAGGACAGTGGTGAGGTGTGCTGTAGGTCAGACAGAGGAGTCCAAAGTGGAGGTGGGACTGCATCAGGGATCGGCTCTGAGCCCCTTCCTGTATGCTATAGTGATGGACCAGTTGTCAGAGGAGGTCAGACAGGAGTCTCCTTGGACAATGATGTTTGCAGATGACATTGTGATCTGTAGTGAGAGCAGGGAGCAGGTGGAGGAAAACCTGGAGAGGTGGAGGTTTGCGCTGGAGAGAAGAGGAATGAAAGTCAGTGGTAGTAAGACAGTGTGTAGGGTGTAGCGTATAGGGTGTAGTGTACAGTGTGTAGCATATAGGCTGTAACGTATAGACTGTAGTGTATAGGGTGTAGTGTGTAGGGTGTAGTGTGTAGGGTGTAGTGTATAAGGTGTAGGGTGTAGTGTGTAGGGTGTACTGTTTAGGGTGTAGTGTATAGTGTGTAGTGTATAGAGTGTAGGGTGTAGTGTATAGGGTGTAGTGTATAGGGTATAGTGTTTAGGGTGTAGTGTGTAGGGTGTAGTGTATATGTTGTAGTGTGTAGGATGTAATGTATAGGGTGTAGTGTATAGGGTGTTGTGTGTAATGTATAAGGTGTAGTGTATAGGCTATAGTGTATAGGGTGTGGTGTATAGGGTGCTGTGTGTAGGGTGTATTGTGTAGGGTGTAGTGAATAGGGTGTAGTGTATAGGATGTAGTGTATAGGGTGTAGTGTACAGTGTGTAGCATATAGGCTGTAACATATAGGCTGTAGTGTATAGGGTGTAGTGTGTAGGGTGTGGTGTATAGGGTGTAGTGTGTAGTGTTTAGGGTATAGTGTATAGGGTGTTGTGTTTAGGGTGTAGTGTACAGGGTGTAGGGTGCAGTGTATAGAGTGTAGTGTATAAGGTGTAGGGTGTAGTGTGTAGGGTGTGGTGTATAAGATGTAGGGTGTAGTGTGTGGTGTATAGGGTGTGGTGTATAGGGTGTAGTGTTTAGGGTGTAGTGTGTAGGGTGTGGTGTGGAATTAATGAGGATATGAAGCTAGTGGGTGCAAGTGTTGAGGATGCAAAAGATAGGTGGAGAGAGATGATTCGCTGTGGCGACCCCTGAAGGGAAAAGCCAAAAGAAGAAGAAGAAGTGTAGGGTGTGGTGTATAGGGTGTAGTGTGTAGTGTATATGGTGTGGTGTATAGGGTGTTGTGTGTAGGGTGTAGTGTTTAGGGTGTAGTGTATAAGGTGTAGTGTATAGGGTGTGGTGTATAGGGTGTAGGGTGTAGGGTGTAGTGTATAGGGTGTAGTGTATAGGTTGTATTGTGTAGGGTGTAATGTATAGGGTGTAGTGTATAGGGTGTAGTGTGTAGTGTATAAGGTGTAGTGTATAAGCTATAGTGTATACAGTGTGGTGTATAGGCTGTAGTGTATAGGGTGTTGTGTGCAGGGTGTAGTGTATAGGGTGTTTAGGGTGTAGTGTATAGGGTGTAGTGTATAGGGTGTAGTGTGTAGGGTGTAGTGTTTAGGGTGTAGTGTATAGGGTGCAGTGTATAGGGTGTGGTGTATAGGGTGTAGGGTGTAGGGTGTAGTGTATAGGGTGTAGTGTATAGGTTGTATTGTGTAGGGTGTAATGTATAGGGTGTAGTGTATAGGGTGTAGTGTGTAGTGTATAAGGTGTAGTGTATAAGCTATAGTGTATACAGTGTGGTGTATAGGCTGTAGTGTATAGGGTGTTGTGTGCAGGGTGTAGTGTATAGGGTGTTTAGGGAGTAGTGTATAGGGTGTAGTGTATAGGGTGTAGTGTGTAGGGTGTAGTGTTTAGGGTGTAGTGTATAGGGTGCAGTGTATAGGGTGTAGTGTATAGGGTGTAGGGTGTAGTGTATAGGGTGTAGTGTATAGGGTGTAGTGTGTAGGGTGTAATGTAAAGGGTGTAATGTATAGGGTGTAGTGTGTAGTATATAAGGTGTAGTGTATAAGCTATAGTGTATACGGTGTGGTGTATAGACTGTAGTGTATAGGGTGTTGTGTGTAGGGTGTAGCGTATAGGGTGTTTAGGGTGTAGTGTATAGGGTGTAGTGTGTAGGTTGTATTGTGTAGGATGTGGTGTATAGGCTGTAGTGTACAGTCTGTGGTGTATAAAGTGTAGTGTGTAGGGTGTAGTGTATAAAGTGTAGTGTTTAGGGTGCAGTGTATATAGTGTAGGGTGTAGGTTGTAGTGTGTAGGGTGTAGTGTATAGGGTGTAGTGTGTAGGGTGTGGTGTATAGGGTGTGATGTATAGGGTGTAGGGTATGGTATGTAGGGTGTAGTGTATAGGGTGTATAGGGTGTAGTGTATAGGGTGTAGTGTGTAGGGTGTAGTGTTTAGGGTGTAGTGTATAGGGTGCAGTGTATAGGGTGTGGTGTATAGGGTGTAGGGTGTAGTGTATAGGGTGTGGTGTATAGGGTGTAGTGTACAGGCTATAGTGTATAGGGTGTGCTGTATAGGCTGTAATGTCTAGGGTGTATTGTGTAGGGTGTAGTGTGTAGGGTGTAGTGTATAGGTTGTAGTGTGTAGGGTGTAATGTATAGGGTGTAGTGTGTAGGGTGTGGTGTATAGGGTGTAGTGTATAGGGTGTAGGGTGTAGTGTATAGGCTATAGTGTATAGGGTGTGCTATATAGGGTGTAGTGTGTATTGTGTAGGGCATAATGTGTAGGGTGTAGTGTATAGATTGTAGTGTGTAGGGTGTAATGTATAGGGTGTAGTGTATAGGCTGTAGTGTGTAGTGTATAAGGTGTACTGTATAGGCTATAGTGTATAGGGTGTGGTGTATAGGCTGTAGTGTATAGGGTGTTGTGTGTAGGGTGTATTGTGTAGGGTGTAGTGTATAGGGTGTAACATATAGGATGTAGTGTATAGGGTGTAGTGTACAGTGTGTAGCATATAGGATGTAACATATAGGCTGTAGTGTATAAGGTGTAGTGTGTAGGGTGTAGTGTGTAGCATGTAGTGTGTAGGGTGTAGTGTATAGTGTATAGTGTATAGGGTGTAGTGTATAAGGTGTACGGTGTAGGGTGTAGTGTATAAGGTGTAGGGTGTAGGTTGTAGTGTGTAGGGTGTAGTGTGTAGCATGTAGTGTGTAGGGTGTAGTGTATAGTGTATAGTGTATAGGGTGTAGTGTATAAGGTGTAGGGTGTAGGGTGTAGTGTATAAGGTGTAGGGTGTAGGGTGTAGTGTATAGGGTGTGGTGTATAGGGTGTAGTGTGTAGAGTGTAGTGTATAATAAATAGGGTTTAGATTGTGAGGTCAGGATGTATGGAGTAGGAACTGACCCTCATCCATGCCATTGAGGATCTGGTTGAGTTCCTCCTCAGTGTGCTCACAGTGATGTTCTCTCCAACTCTCTCCTGTCTCACTGCGCAGAACCACGAGTTCTCGCTCAGAACCACGAAGAGCTGCAAAGTGAGGGATCTCCACTATCACTGGTCTGTTTGCACACACACACACACAAACACACACACACACACACAATGTGTTTATGAGAGAGGAAAAAAAAAATATATATATATATATATATATATATATATATATATATATATATATTTGTATATATATATATATATATACAGTCAAGCCTGAAATTATTCATATCCCTGGCAAATTCTGGCTTAAAGTTACTATTATTCAACCAGCATGTTTTTTTGACCGGAAATGGCACAGGCTTCTCCCAAAAGATAATAAGATGATGTACAAGAGGCATCATTAATCTAGCCATGGGGGTCACAGTCCAGTGACTTCTGTGCCAGTCCCAAGCCCAGATAAATAGAGAGGGTTGCGTCAGGAAGGGCATCCGGCGTAAAACGTTGCCAAATTTAACCATGCGAATCGTCAGTACGAATTTCACACCGGATCGGTCAAGGCCCGGGTTAACAACGACCGCCATCGGTGCCGTTGACCTACAGGGTGCCGGTGGAAATTGGGCTACTGTTGGTCGAAGAAGTAGAGGAGGGAGGAGAGTGCACAGACAGAGAGAGAAGAGGAAAGGTAAGAGTGTAGGACTGAGAATAGGAACTCTGAATGTTGGTACTATGACAGGGAAAGGTAGAGAGCTGGCTGATATGATGGAGAGAAGGAAGGTGGATATACTGTGTGTACAGGAGACCAGGTGGAAGGGTAGCAAGGCTCGTAGTATAGGAGCAGGATTCAAGCTGTTTTATTATGGTGTGGATAATAAGAGAAATGGGGTAGGTGTGGTCCTGAAGGGGGAGTTTGTGAGGAATATCCTGGAGGTGAAGAGAGTGTCAGACAGGGTGATGAGTCTGAAGTTAGAGATTGAAGGGGTGATGTTGAATGTTGTTAGTGGTTATGCCCCACAGGTAGGTTGTGAGTTAGAGGAGAAAGAGAGATTCTGGAGTGAATTAGATGAGGTGATGGAGAGTATTCCCACGGGTGAGAGAGTGGTGATAGGAGCGGATTTTAATGTACATGTTGGTGAGGGGAACAGAGGTGATAAGGAGGTGATGGGCAAGTTTGGAGTTAAGGAAAGGAACCTAGAAGGACAGATGGTAGTGGACTTTGCTAAGAGGATGGACATGGGTGTGGTTAACACTTATTTTCAGTAGAGGGAGGAGCATAGAGTGACTTACAAGAGTGGAGGTAGGAGAACACAGGTAGACTGCATCCTATGTAGAAGAGGCAATCTGAAAGAGATTAGTGACTGTAAAGTGGTAGTGGGAGAGTGTGTAGCCAGACAGCATAGGATGGTGGTGTGTAGGATGACTTTGATGGTCTGTAAGAAGAAGAGGTCAAAGATAGAGATAGAGAAGACAACCAAGTGGTGGAAGCTGAAAAAGGAGGAATGTTGTGAGGAATTTAGACAGAAGTTGAAGCAGGCTGTGGGTGGTCAGGTATTGCTGCCAGATGACTGGGAAACTACAGCAGAAGTGATCAGGGAGATAGGGAGAAAGGTGCTGGGTGTGTCATCTGGAAGGAGGAAAGAAGATAAGGAGACTTGGTGGTGGAATGAGGAAGTTCAGGATAGTGTCCAGAGGAAGAGGTTAGCCAAGAAGAAGTGGGACATGGACAGGACTGAAGAGAATAGACAGGAATACAAGGAGTTACAGAGCAGAGTGAAGAGGGAGGTGTCTAAGGCCAAGCAGAAGGCATATGACGAGTTGTACACTAGGTTAGACACTAGAGAAGGACAGAAGGACTTGTACAGGTTAGCTAGACAGAGGGATCGAGATGGGAAGGATGTGAAGCAAGTTAGAGTTATTAAGGATAGAGATGGAAGGGTGCTCAAAAGTGAGGAGAGTGTACAGAGGAGATGGAAGGAGTACTTTGAGGAGCTGATGAATGAGGAAAATGAGAGGGAAAAAAGAGTAGAAGGGGTGAACTCTGTGGATAGATAAGATTAGAAAGGATGAAGTTAGGAAGGCTTTGAAGAGGATGAAAAGTGGAAAGGCAGTTGGTCCTGACGACATCCCGGTGGAGGTCTGGAAGTGTCTAGGAGAGGCAGCAGTGGAATTTTGAACTAGTTTGTTCAACAGGGTTTTAGAGAGTGAGAGGATGCCTGAGGAATGGAGAAGTGTGTTAATGCCGATCTTTAAGAATAAGGGTGACGTGCAGAGTTGCAGCAACTATAGGGGGATAAAGTTGATGAGCCATACAATGAAGCTATGGGAAAGAGTAGTGGAAGCTAGGTTAAGGAAGGTAGTGGAAATTTGTGAGCAGCAGAAAAGAAGTGGTACTGTATGAGGAAGTCAGGAGTAGCAGAGAAGTATGTCAGAGTGGTGCAGGACATGTATGAGAGGAGCAGGACAGTGGTGAGGTGTGCTGTAGGTCAGACAGAGGAGTCCAAAGTGGAGGTGGGACTGCATCAGGGATCAGCTCTGAGCCCCTTCCTGTTTGCTATAGTGATGGACCAGTTGTCAGAGGAGGTCAGACAGGAGTCTCCTTGGACAATGATGTTTGCAGATGACATTGTGATCTGTAGTGAGAGCAGGGAGCAGGTGGAGGAAAACCTGGAGAGGTGGAGGTTTGTGCTGGAGAGAAGAGGAATGAAGGTCAGTCGTAGTAAGACTGAGTACATGTGTGTGAATGAAAGGGAGGGAAGTGGAACAGTAAGGTTACAGGGTGAAGAGGTGAAGAAGGTACAGGAGTTTAAGTACGTGGGGTCAACAGTCCAGAGTAATGGAGAGTGTGGGAAAGACGTAAAGAAGTGAGTGCAGGCAGGTTGGAATGGGTGGAGAAAGGTGTGGGGAGTTCTGTGTGAGAGGAAAATATCAGCGAGAATCAAGGGGAAGGTGTACAGGACAGTGGTGAGAGCGGCCATGCTGTATGGTTTAGAGACAGTGTCACTGAGGAAGAGACAGGAGTCAGAGCTAGAGATAGCAGAGCTGAAGATGTTGAGGTTCTCTTTGGGAGTGACAAGGTTGGACAGGATTAGGAACGAGTACATCAGAGGGACAGCTCATGTTGGACGTTTGGGGGACAAAGTTAGGGAAGCCAGATTAAGATGTTTTGGACATGTTCAGAGGAGGGAGAGTGAGTATATTGGTAGGAGAATGTTGGACATGGAGCTGCCAGGCAGGAGGCAAAGAGGAAGGCCAAAGAGGAGGTATATGGATGGAATTAATGAGGATATGAAACTAGTGGGTGCAAGTGTTGAAGATGCAGAAGATAGGGATAGGTGGAGAGAGATGGTTCGCTGTGGAGACCCCTGAAGGGAAAAGCCGAAAGAAGAAGAAGAAGAAGTACAAGAGGCATCATTGTGGAAAAAAATATTTCTCAGCTTTTATTTACATTTGAACAAAAAGTGGCATGTCCAAAATTATTCATACCCTTTGCAAACTGTCACAGTCTATGGGAAAATCAAACGTTCTATACCATTCCAAATAGTCCAAGCTGTTCTAAAGCATCCTAATTACCCTGATTCATTGGAAACAGCTGTTTTAATCAACTCAACAGGTGATGGCTAAGACAAAGGAGCTCACTGAGGACCTGCACCTGCGCATTGTGGCTGCTCACAAGTCAGGAAAGGGCTATAAGACCATATCTAAATGTTTTGAAGTTCCAGTGGCTACAGTGCAAAGTATTATTAAAAAATACAAGACATTCCGCACTGTGAAAAATCTCAGAGGACGTGGTCGGAAGCCAAAATTGACACCTGTGCTGGCCAGGAGGATAGTGAGAGAGCTAAAAAAGAATCCAAGGATCACTGCCAAGGCCATCCTGATGAATCTGGGCTCTGCTGGTGGCAACATCTCAAGGCAGACAGTCCAACGGACACTGCACACCGCTGGGTTCCACGGACGCACAACAAGGAGGACACCACTTCTCCAGATAAGGTACACAAAAGCCCGCTTGGCCTTTGCAAATGCTCATCTGGACAAAGAAGAAGACTTCTGGTCTTCTGTTTTATGGTCAGATGAAACAAAAATTGAATTGTTTGGCCACAATGATGTAGCCTTCATTTGGCGTAAAAAAGAAGCCTTCAACTCTAAGAACACCATCCCCACTGTCAAACATGGTGGTGGGAACCTAATGTTTTGGGGGTGTTTTTCAGCCGGTGGACCAGGGAACCTAATCACAGTAAACGGCACCATGAAAAAGGAGCAATACATCAAAATTCTCAACAACAACATCAGGCAGTCTGCAGAGAAACTTGGCCTTGGGCACCAGTGGACATTTCAGCACGGCAACGACCCAAAACACACAGCAAAAGTGGTGAAGAAACGGCTAGCAGACAAAAACATTAACGTTTTTGCCAGAGTCCTGACTTAAATCCAATTGAGAATCTGTGGAGGGAGCTAAAGATCAGGGTGATGGCAAGGAGACCCTCCAACCTGAAAGAGTTGGAGCTCATCGCTAAAGATGAATGGGCAAAAATCCCAGTGGAGACATGCAAAAAGCTGGTCAGCAATTATAGGAAGCGTTTGATTGCTGTAATAGCCAATAAAAACTTTTCTATTGATTATTGAGAAGGGTATGAATAATTTTCTTGTACATCGTCTTATTATCTTCTGGAAGACGCCTGTGTCATTTCTAATCAAGAAAAAACTTTCTGGTTGAATAAAAGTAACTTTAAGTCAGAATTTGCCAGGGGTATGAATAATTTCAGGCTTGACTATATATATATATGGCAGGTCCTATTTAAGTGAGTTCTTCATTGTGAACAGGTGTGGCAGTAATCAGGCCTGGGTGTGGCTAGAGAAATTGAACTCAGGTGTGATAAAGCACAGTTAAGTTATGTTTTAACAGGGGGGCAAAGACTTTTTCACACAGGGCCATGTAGTTTTGGATTTTGTTTTCCCTTAATAATAAAAACCTTCATTTAAAAACTGCATGATGTGTTTACTTGTGTTATCTTTGACTAATATTTAAATGTGTTTGATTATCTGAAATATTAAAGTGTGACAAACATGCAAAAAAATAAGACATCAGCCAATACTTTTTCACACCACTGTATATATATATATCTCAAACACATGAAGCTGGTTAGCATTAGCATGTCCTACCCTAGGAATTTGGTTCCTGGTGGACCAAGCTGCAGGATTCTGCTCACCAAACTCTCTCCCTCGTTAAGAGGGGGCGGAGCTGTAGGCAAGTGTAGCTTCCTATAAAACAGAGGAGAGCAGGTGAGACACAGTCCTGAGTGTATTTACAGGATGTCCAGTAGGAGCAGATTGAGATTACGTATCCTGAGATATAATTACAGAATTACTGCAGCAGCTCTTTAGACAGAATTCAGCACCCAGGTGGGATTAAAAACTGAAGCAACACTGAGTGGTAGACTGGAACTAAATCTGATCTCTCACCCGAGGAACGGTGATACTGTAGGTCCCAGCTCTATGATACGTCCTGTAATTCCATCTCCCTCCATCATGGGCATAGTAGCCACACGGTGTCTCTTCACCAGTCTGCAGGTCACACGTGTTGGAGCTGAACACTTCCTGGGTGGGACTATGATGCGTAGGCCGTTGTGACGGCAACCACGCATGGCCCCACCCCTTGCATCTACCATGAAACTGACCAGGAAGCTGATTGGTGGAAAGACAAAAAGACACAGCAGGTTATTATTACTGTTATTACTTGTGTGTGTGTGTGTGTGTGTGTGTGTGTGTGTGTGTGTGTGTGTGTGTACTCACCCAGACTGCAGCAGTGTGTTCGTTAGTACTACATTGTCCAGGTGTTCGGCTCCCCAGCTCAGCCGATACGAGTCTTTATTATTCTCTCTGGACAGACTTGAAACCTGATGAAAACACACACACACACACACACACACAAAAACAATGTCCGGTTCATGTTCATGTTCATGTTCACGTTCATGACCATGTGTGTTTGTGTGTGTGTACCTGGTGGCTTGTGATCATGTCCTCAATGAGAACTCCGTTTGTCTGATAGCTCATGTGAGGTGGAGTGTAATGTGACCTTTATAACAATCAAACACATTAAGAGTAAAACATTAAAATACAGGAGCTACGTCGCTGACACCGTATGTGGAAATACACACTGGTACGTGTGACTGAGTTTATATGTAAGCATATTAAAAGATACACCGTATAATATACATGATCATAGACCTACATTTAAAAAGGAAAACAAGTCTGAGAGGATGTGTGTGTGTGTGTGTGTGTGTGTGTGTGTGTGTGTGTGTGTGTGTACCTGTCCAGGTTGTGGCTGAGATAACTCATACCATCCAGGTACTGTCCAGACAGAGAGTCATCTCCCAGCTCTCTCAGATCCTCCACCCTCAGATACTCACCTCCATCTCCTGTCATTGTGTCCTCACCTGCACACACCTCAATCAGCTTATTCTGCCACACCAGCTAGCATGAGTTAGTTCACACAACAGTATTAGACTAAGTAATAAAAAACACTAGCATTACACTAGCATTCACTGAGCATTAATAACTAGTCTGACTACTGCAGGACCTAAACGTTACCTACAAAACCAGGGAGAGAACCCAACACCATAACTCAAGATCTGGTTTTCAGTTGTGCATTACTGGAAACTGCAGTGATCTGTACGCTCACCTTCCTCATCAGAAACGTCCAGAACTTCAGTCATTGTCTCAGGAACATTCAGTTTGTGCTTCTCTGTGACTGTCTGCAAGACAGAGTAGATTCCACCATGGTCACGAACACTGGCCAGCTTCCACATGTATTTGTTCTTTAATTAAATTTAAATTGATCAGACTAAATGTAATCAGTTGTATTAAGTATGACACTGCAAAGCAACAAATCCAAACAGCTGCCTCAGACCAATCGTAGGTCATGAGGGTGCAAATATTTTAGTACACTTTGGCTTCTTCACTTTCTAATCTGACCAGTGCTCGCTCCACACTGACAAGAGACACACTACAAATAATATGAGTACATCAACACTGGTTCATTCAGACACAGACTGGAAACCGTGCTGTTGGGAGGAGATACAGCACACACACATTTTATTAAACAAACAAGAGAAAGTGCTAGTTTAAGTATTTCACTCTGTCCTCTAGCTGGACCTGTAATTAAACCTGTACTTGAACTAATGCATCGTGCAGTGGGTGAAAGAACCTAACACTTCATACATTCCACTGCTTCTCCAAATATGTGGAGGTGTGCCCTGGTGTTCCACCTCATTCCTGTCCACTGCCTCCTCCCCATCTCAAATCAGTAACACTACAGTGGTGCCATGACCAAACTGAATGATGATTTCATTGAGGTGGACGTGATGCTGTCCTGTGTGAAAAGGGTAAATAGCATCGGCCTCAACACACAACCCTGTGGTGTTCCTGTGTTCAAGAAAAGGTGGAGCTTCGCAATCCTGCATCAACCACAGACTGGTGCAATAGGCAAAATGGTGCTGTTCCAGATACATGAGGGTGATGGATCCGGTGTTTCAGAGCACCTGAGCATCAGGCGATAGTCAGTGAGGCACTTCACTGGTGTCTGTTTGTGCACTGGGATGATGGTGAAGGATTTAAAGCACCTCAATCTGCACCTCAAATCACTGTATTTGTGATTTGCATCCTTGGTACATTTCTTGTGGGTCCCTCAAGCTGTTCTGCAGGCTATTCTGTTTATCTCTGACCTGGAAGCCACGTCTCGTTCCTTAGAGCAGGAAAGACTTTTTTATTCTCATGTTTCCAGTGGACATGAGTGTGTGTTCCAGCACTGATGAGGCTTCAGTTGGCCTTCAGATCAGTGCTTTGTACACTGGGACCAGTTTCAGGGAAACATGCTCTGTGTCTGAAATATAAAGTAATAAGGTTTTAATCCTGCTCATGGGTCTGAGTTGCTGCAACTTCTGAACCGTGACGCGGAGAGAGTCGCGCTTCTGCACCACGCCAATAAAACACTGAATGGTGCATCGGCTAACTCAAAGCAGCGAGTACAGTGTTATTCATTACTATACTATTACTATATTGATTTCATTGTTAAATCACGATGGTGCCACAGATGGCCACCTCAGTTTGCAGCTCTCCAGTGTTTGTTTTGTTTTTGTTAGTTTTTCCTGTCTTTTGTTTCTCAAACTTGATCAGTTTTACCAGGGATGAACTGCTGGACATTCGGCAGAACACACCACACAATATTCTACCAGTTTTCAATTATTCAGACGTTTTGCTGGACATTGTAGTTGGCGAAGCAGTGGCGCTGTTCAAACGCTTTAAGAAGCGCAAGTGGGGGAAGCGAGCCGGCGCGCTCGTCAAGCTCAGACAGCGCGGCTGTAGAACAGTGCTGCCCAGCATCCATCTGGAGGATCTCCGCTCTCTACCCAACAAAATGGACGAACTTCTTCTGCTCTCCCGGACAAATAAGGATTTTTCAAACTCTGCTGCTCTGTGTTTTACTGAATCCTGGCTGAACGACGCCATTCCGGACAACGCGCTTAATCTGCCGGGCTTCCAGCTGTTCAGAGCGGATCGGGTCGCAGAATCAGCGGGGAAATCGTGTGGCGGTGGGACATGCTTCTACATCAACGAACGGTGGTGTACAGATGTTACAGTGTTGAAGAAGATGTGCTGTCCCGATTTGGAAGCGTTCTTCATCACCTGTAACCCGTTCTACTCACCGCGGGAGTTTTCCTCATTCATTCTTGTGAGTGTTTACATTCCACCGCAAGCACACGTGAGCTCGGCTCTACAACACCTGGCTGATCAGATCACACACACAGAGCAACAACACCCGGACTCTGTTATTATCATTCTCGGGGACTTTAATAAAGCAAATCTCTAACATGAACTGCCAAAATTCAAACAACACATTTTGTGTCCCACCAGAGACAAAAATATTTTGGACCACTGCTACACCACAATAAAGGATGCATATCGCTCTGTCCCCAGAGCAGCTTTAGGACTCTCTGACCACTGCCTGGTTCATCTTCTCCCAACATACAGGACAAACCTTAAATCTGCTAAAACCTGTAGTAAGGACTGTAAAGAGATGGACCAGCGAAACAGAGCAGGACTTACAGGCCTGTTTTGAATGCACTGATTGGAGTATTTTTGAAGCTGGTGCCACTGATCTGGATGAGCTCACAGAGACTGTAACATCATATATCAGTTTCTGTGAAGACATGTGCATCCCTACCAGGACTTATTTATCATTCAACAATGATAAGCCATGGTTCAGCAAAACTCAGACATCTTCGTCAGGCCAAAGAGGATGCCTTCAGGAATGGGGACAGAGTCTTGTACAATCAGGCCAGAAACACACTGAATAAGGAGATTAGGGTGGCTAAGAGGAGCTACGCTAAAAAGCTGGAAAACCAGTTCTCTTCCAACGACCCTGCTTCAGTGTGGAAAGGCCTGAAAGACATCACAAACTACAAGACACCATCCCCCAGCACTGAGGCCAATCAACAACTTGCTGAAGACCTGAACGAGTTTTACTGCAGATTTGAAACTGCCGGTCTAACACCCCACGCCCCATCTACACAACCATTAACACCCCCAGCAACCCCCCTCTCCCCCCCTCCTGCACTTCGGATCAGTGAAGATGATGTGTGTCAGATCTTCCTGAAGCAGAAGAGAAGAAAAGCACCAGGCCCAGATGGTGTCACACCAGCCTGTCTGAAAACCTGTGCTGACCAGCTGGCCTTCATCTTTTCACAGATCTTCAATAGATCACTGGAGCTGTGTGAAGTCCCTGCCTGCTTCAAACGTTCCACCATCATCCCCATCCCAAAGAAACCCAAGATAACAGGACTTAATGACTACAGGCCTGTTGCTTTAACATCTGTGGTCATGAAGTCATTTGAAAGACTGGTGTTGGCTGATCTGAAGAACATCACTGGACCCTTACTGGACCCCCTGCAGTTTGCTTACCGAGCAAACAGGTCCGTGGATGATGCAGTCAACATGGGACTGCACTACAGTCATCGGCCTCATCCAGGACGGTGATGAGGCTGCTTACAGACAAGAGGTTGAGCAGCTGGCTGTCTAGTGTAGTCTTAACAACCTGGAGCTCAACACACTCAAAACAGTGGAGATGATAGTGGACTTCAGGAGGAACACCCCTGCACTCCCCCCACTCACCATCATGAACAGCACTGTACCAACAGTGGAGTCATTCAGGTTCCTGGGCACCACCATCTCTCAGGGCCTGAAGTGGGACACTCACATAGACTCCATTATCAAAAAGGCCCAACAAAGATTGTAATTCCTTCTGCAGCTGAGGAAGTTCAACCTGCCACAGGAGCTGCTAACACACATCTATAACTGTTTGGTTTGGCTCAGCTACAAAATCAGACATCAGAAGACTACAGAGAACGGTTCGGACTGCTGAAAGGATTATTGGTGTTCCTCTGCCCACCCTTCAAGAACTGTATACATCCAGAGTGAGGGAAAGGGCTCTGAAAATCACTCTGGACCCCTCACATCCAGGACATCTCCTTTTTGACCTTTTGCCATCTGGCCGACGCTACAGAGCAGCAACTACCAGGACAGGCACAAGAACAGTTTCTTCCCCCAAGCAATCTCCCCACATCCCTACATCTCAACTCATTCTATTCTATTCTGTACATACAAATTACATTATTTTCCTATTTAAATATGTGTATTTTTATTTCTCATCCTATTTTTTGTTGTTGTTATTTGTATTGTTGTCTCTGTACACTGGAGCTTGTGACACTAAAATAAATTCCTTGTATGTGCAAAGACACTTGGCAATAAAGCTCTTTCTGATTCTGATTGTGATTGTTTCGGTGAAATCTTTTTTTTTTGTGACTAAAATGACTGACTGAGCTTTGATTAACTAGCTAGCGGATATATCAATCATTTTTATCAAGCTAATAAAGGTATAAGTAAATAATGTCATGTAGCATATATACTTTTGAAAATATACTTTTAAAACAACTTTACAAGCTGATTCAGTTTGTTTAAAAGTAAACGACTGGCTAAGCTTAAAAAGCTACTATGAGTGTTTGTTAAAGTTATACAGTCTATAAATTATGAAATGTAGCTAGCCTTGCTTTATTCCATTAGCTTTATGAGTCATGCTGGTTTGTTAGTTATATCATCAGTTCAGTGACCTAGTGTAGATGTCAAAAACACACCAGAAAAACTGTAAAATGGTACTGCAGCCTGCCAGTAGAGGGCCTCAGTGTCCGCTTGCTGTATACTGTATACAGTCACTGACCTGAACCTGAACCTAAACCTGAACCTGAACCCGTAACTGAACGTCTAATCTTTGTCACGTGATTAAACAAAAACGGACACACAGCAGTGTTGATGAGGAACTGGAGTAAGAAGATGAGATCAGCCCTGGCTCTGTATGTCCAGGGAGTTTGTTTTATGTGGATTGTGATTTTGTGTATTTGTTTGTGTTGGGTGTGTTGCTCACTGTCGTCATGGTGATGACCTCCTCAGTGACGACCCTTAGTGTGTCCACCACAGAGATGTAGCCGAGGCGCTTAGCAATGGAGAGAGCTGTGTTCCCGTTCTGAAAGACACACACACACACATACACATATACATTGTTCAGTGAGTGTGTGTGTGTGTGTGTTGATATGATGTGTTATATACTGTATGTCAGTATCTGTGTGTTTGTGTGTGTCTCACCATGGTAACAGCATTGGGCTTTGCACCGTGATGAAGCAGAACATTAATGATGTGTGTGTTTCCCTGTTGAGCTGCTTGGTGAAGTGGTGTGTATCCATTCTGCAGAAAACACATGTGCACATGCACACACCCACACACCCACACACCCACACACACACACACACACACACGTATATGTGTGTAAACAAGCAATGAGAGGACCCAGGAAGTAAATAGAGAAAGTAAGAAGTTAGCTCTTACTCTAGTTTTGGTGTTTACATTTGCCCCATGCTGCAACAGGAAGTTCACCATCTTCACGTTTCCATAGTGACAGGCAACAATAAGAGGCGTGTAACCCAGCTTTGGGGGGAGGGGTTACACAAACTATATTACACACACACACGATATCAAGCAAAAAATTTACATTTTTTGAGTGTGTGTGTGTGTGTGTGTGTGTGTGTGTGTGTGAGAAAGAGAGAGAGAGAGAGAGAGAGAGAGAGAGAGTTCTCACTTTTGTTTGGTGGTCTAAATTTGCACCATGTTTAACAAGAATTTCAGCCACATTGACTTTGTCCTCCTGAGCAGCCAGATGTAGTGGACTGAGGCCATTCTGAAGGAGACAGAGAGAGAGAGAGAGACAGATAATAATTCCAGCTGTTGTGTAATCAGCTCTGTTGTGTAGAAGAATGTCTAATGTCTACAACACAGCCTCAACTTTATTACATTTATGAAATATTAAATATTGTTGTATAATTCTAGTTTTATGCCGGAATGTTCTTTTAACTCCGGAAACATTTATTCATTTATTCATTTAGTCTCTCTAAAATAATATTACGATATATGGTGTGAAAAGAAAGAGGGAGAATAGAGGGAGAGCACATTCATGATGAAGCTGACGCCAACACCTCCCTCAATCCAAGTGCACTGTCAGAGCTGTTATAATGTGTTTAAGGTGTGTGTGTATGTGTGTGTGTGTGTGTGTGTGTTGTAAAGATGTAGTGATCGCCTCACTTTTGCATTAGCATTAACATTAGCTCCATGGTCCAGCAGCAGGGCGGCCATGTCGTCATGTCCCTCTTGTGCAGTGAGGTGTAGCGGGGTCATGAACTGCCGTGTTGCAGCTCCAGGATCTGCACCCTTCTGCAACAGCACCTTTGCCACCTGCAGCTCATTCCTCCTTGCTGCAATGTGGAGTGGGCTGTATCCGTTCTGCACACACACACACACACACACACACACACACACACACACACACATACAGTCAGTTACATCTTGTTACAACACATGATTTTAATACATTCAGTGTTTATTTGGAGACAAGTGAACGTTCATATGGATGTTCACATATGTTCACATCAAGTGGATGTTCACATGTTTTCCTTTTGGTATGGTGAGTATGTGAGTATACTGAGTACAGTGAATACAGTGAGTGTAGTAAGTACAGTGAGCATAGTGAGTACAATGAGTACACTGAATATAGTGAGTAAAGTGAGTACAGTGAGGATAGTGAGTATACTGAGTACAATGACTACAGTTAGTGTAGTGAGTATAGTGAGCATGGTGAGTATAGTGACTACAGTGAGTATAGTGAGTATAGTGAGCATGGTGAGCATAGTGAGTACAGTGACTACAGTGAGTATAGTGAGTATAGTGAGCATGGTGAGCATAGTGAGTACAGTGACTACAGTGAGTATAATGAGCATGGTGAGCATGGTGAGCATAGTGAGTACAGTGACTACAGTGAGTGTAGTGAGCATAGTGAGTATAGTGAGTACAGTGACTACAGTGAGTGTAGTGAGCATAGTGAGTATAGTGAGTACAGTGACTACAGTGAGTATAGTGAGCATGGTGAGCATAGTGAGTACAGTGACTGCAGTGAGTATAGTGAGCATAGTGAGTATAGTGAGTACAGTGACTACAGTGAGTATAGTGAGCA
>JAUCMX010000029.1:15553396-15565896 GCA_033459395.1 Hemibagrus guttatus | reverse complement strand
GTGATTGGCTGAGAGTGTGAGAATTCTCTGTGATTGGCTGAATGTGTGAGAGTGCTCTGTGATTGGCTGAGAGTGTGAGAATTCTCTGTGATTGGCTGAGCGTGTGAGAATTCTCTGTGATTGGCTGAGTGTGTGAGAGTGCTCTGTGATTGGCTTAGTGTGTGAGAGTGCTCTGTGATTGGCTGAGAGTGTGAGAATTCTCTGTGATTGGCTGAGTGTGTGAGAATTCTCTGTGATTGGCTGAGTGTGTGAGAGTGCTCTGTGATTGGCTGAGTGTGTGAGAATTCTCTATGATTGGCTGAGTGTGTGAGAGTGCTCTGTGATTGGCTGAGTGTGTGAGAATTCTCTGTGATTGGCTGAGTGTGTGAAAGTGCTCTGTGATTGGTTTAGTGTGTGAGAGTGCTCTGTGATTGGCTGAGAGTGTGAGAATTCTCTGTGATTGGCTGAGTGTGTGAGAGTGCTCTGTGATTGGCTTAGTGTGTGAGAGTGCTCTGTGATTGGCTGAGAGTGTGAGAATTCTCTGTGATTGGCTGAGAGTGTGAGAATTCTCTGTGATTGGCTGAGTGTGTGAGAGTGCTCTGTGATTGGCTGAGTGTGTGAGAGTGCTCTGTGATTGGCTGAGTGTGTGAGAATTCTCTGTGATTGGCTGAGTGTGTGAGAGTGCTCTGTGATTGGCTTAGTGTGTGAGAGTGCTCTGTGATTGGCTGAGAGTGTGAGAATTCTCTGTGATTGGCCGAGAGTGTGAGAGTGCTCTGTGATTGGCCGAGAGTGTGAGAGTGCTCTGTGATTGGCTGAGTGTGTGAGAGTGCTCTGTGATTGGCTGAGAGTGTGAGAGTGCTCTGTGATTGGCTGAGAGTGTGAGAGTGCTCTGTGATTGGCTGAGAGTGTGAGAGTGCTCTGTGATTGGCTGAGTGTGTGAGAGTGCTCTGTGATTGGCTGAGAGTGTGAGAGTGCTCTGTGATTGGCTGAGAGCATTACCCTGGCGGTGAAATCCACTGCAGCTCCACGGTTCAGCAGCAGTGTGGAAACATTAACATTTCCATAATGAGCAGCGATGTGGAGTGGAGTGAAGCCACTCTGCTCACAAAAGGTTGGAGAAGAAGAAGAAGCAATAAACAGAATAAATGGAGGAGTAAAAGAGAAGGAATACTGATTCTTTATTGCACATGCTCAGTTAGTCAGAAATAGCTCTGTCTAAACATGCAGCATGCTAATGGAGCATCGCGAGTGAGCACAAAGTGTGAGAAAGAGTAAGAACATTCTAACGAACAAAGAAACTCAGAACAAGAAACCTTTCAATTAATCACATGAAGAAAATAAAAACAGACCACATGAAGACATCAGACTAGCAGCTACTCAGCTAAGCATCACTGTAGCTAAGAGCTAACGAGTTCTGTGGAGATGAATGTTGAGAAATGAATGTAAAGTGCAGATCTTGTGACTGATTGCTCCTTACCTTTCCACTCTGACAGACATGGTGCAGTGTGAGAGACAGAATTAACACGTGTCCATTCAAACGGGAATAAAGAATCACACAACCCTAACGCTAGGCTTTTATAATAATCACACTACAGCCAGACCGAGCCAGCGCACTCAAGGTCAGTAAAGTTCTGTTTAAAAAAAACCCACTACATTGAGTGGCCAGCTCACTAATCTGATCACAACTTGTCTAGAGAACAGAACAAACTCTACACAGGGAGTAGGAGCCTTTCATAATAATAATAATAATAATAATAATAATAATAATAATAATAATAATAATAATATCAACTGAACAGTCTCATCCCAAATGTACAAACAAAAAGGAAGATGTGTTTATGTGTCTTATGAAGCCATTGTTCATCTCCAGCAGCATGTTCATCATCACGCTGGAGGTGTTCCATCAACGTGAGTTAATAAACGTTAGACATGTGAGTACGCAGCTTTAATCAGACGTAACACCTGGTTCTGATGTTCTTCAGCGACCATCAGCAGAACACCAGGAGAACGTGAGCAGCATACACTGCTCGCTCCTAACTCTGGCAGGATGCCGGAACTGGACACTGTCCTCACTTAATCTCACTAGCAGGCTACATGGCTAGCATTAGCAAATGAGCATTAGATTATTTCAGCAAACACACACACACACACACACACACACACACACACACACACACACAAGTGCATGAAGGAGATTCAGTACCTCTGTAGTCCTGTTGACCATCATCTGCAGTGGCATGAAGACAAACATCTATATCAGCACCTCTGTACACTTTTATTAGAAATTCTGCAGTAACACTACATACACACTACACACACAATACATAAACACTACGTTAACACTACATACACACTACATACACACTACACACACAATACATTAACACTACACACAATACATAAACACTACGTTAATACTACATACACACTACATACACACTACATTAACACTACATACACACTACATCAACACTACATACACACTACATCAACACTACATCAACACTACATCAACACTACATACACACTACATCAACACTACATACACACTACATACACGCTACATACACACTACATTCACACTCCATACACGCTACATACACAATACATTAATTACATACACACTACATACACACTACATTAACACTACATACACGCTACATACACGCTACATTAACACTACATACACACTACATACACGCTACATTAACACTACATTAACACTACATACACACTACATTAACACTACATTAACACTACTATACATATTTCGTGAAACAACTCAGAGATGTGTTCGAATATCCAGCAGGGGGCAAGGATGTTTCCACCCGTCTAATGCAGTTATCTCAAGGCCACAGACTAGCAGCTGATTATGCCATCGAGTTCAGAACGCTCGCTGCACAGAGTGGTTGTAATGATGTTGCTCTCAAGGCCGTGTTCCAACGCAGTCTGAATATAGAGCTACAGGCAGAGCTCGCATGTAAGGGTGAGGATCACTCTTTCACCGAATATGTAACCCTAGCTATCAAGATCGACAATCTCATGCGTAGTAACCATGCTCGAATCAAGTCAACGTATATGAGGACCATACCGACCCACGCCAATGATCATGCTAGTCCAGAACCCATGTAGCTAGGTGTCCCAAGGCTATCTACTGAAGAGAGATCACGACGGTTAGTTCATGACCTGTGCTTCTACTGTGGAGAGGCAGGCCACCGTAATTCAGTATGCCCGCTCAAAGCCCAGAGGATCATCAATGATAACGGCCGGGTGAGTGTTGACAATCTGTTTCTTCTAAACACCAAATCGCTCATTACTAAAGTCAAGATTACTACTGAAAATGACTCTTTTGAGTTCACAGCGCTGATTGACTCCGGTTCTGCATTGAATTTGATTCACCAAGATCTCATAACGACATTCAACATACCCATCCAACCCTGCCATCCTCCACTTAAAGTTACCGCTGTTAACAACAAGCCTATTGGAGATGGCATCCTCCAACAAACTCTGCCCATGCAACTTCAAGTGGGACTATTTCATCAGGAAATCATTACATTCTACGTCATTGACTCTCCACGCCATGAAATCATCCTAGGGTACCCATGGTTATCTGTTCACGACCCAGTCATCTCTTGGCATCATGGTGAGATCACACATTGGTCACAATTCTGTTTTTCCCACTGCCTGAACAACACCATTGTCAAGCCATGTCTAACCACCAGTGTAGAAAGTCTTGAATGTAACCCAGTCACCATCCCGTCATGCTACCACGACCTACAGGAGGTCTTCAGTAAGACCAAAGCTACCCAGCTACCACCTCATCGTCCCTGGGATTGTACTATCGACCTCCTGCCCAATGCCATGCCTCCCAAGAGTAAGGTATATCCTCTTTCACGTCCTGAGACCCAAGCCATGGAGGGCTACATTGAGGAAGCCCTCAGTTCTGGTTTCATTCGTCCATCCACTTCCCCAGCAGCTGCAGGCTTCTTTTTCGTGGAAAAGAAGGATGGAGGACTTTGTCCGTGTATCGATTACAGAGGGTTGAATAATGTCACAGTGAAGTTTCGATACCCACTACCATTAGTACCTGCAGCACTTGAGCAGCTCAGGGAAGCCAAAATCTACACCAAGTTAGATCTCAGGAGTGCCTACAACCTCATTAGAATCAAAGAAGGTGATGAGTGGAAAACTGCCTTTCTGACCACGAGGGGGCACTACGAATACAGGGTTATGCCGTATGGACTAGCCAATGCCCCTGCCGTCTTTCAGTCGTTCATCAACGAGATCTTCAGGGACATCATGAACAAATATGTAGTTGCTTACATCGATGATATTTTAATTTACTCCAAGTCAGAAGAAGAACACCAAAGTCATGTCAGAACTGTACTCATCAGGCTACTAGAGAATCAACTTTATGTGAAAGCTGAAAAATGTAAATTCCACGTCCAGCGAACATCATTCCTGGGATACAATGTTAGCTATCAGGGTGTGGAGATGGATAACGCCAAGATCACAGCAGTTACTGAATGGCCACGACCCACCACAGTTAAAGAACTTCAGCGTTTCCTGGGATTTGCAAATTTCTACCGCCGTTTCATCCGCAACTATAGCATCACAGCAGCACCACTGACATCCTTGCTGAAAGGTCAACCTTCAAGATTAAAATGGACTGAAAATGCCACTCAAGCATTCACCAACCTTAAGAACAGCTTCACGAATGCATCCATCCTTAAACATCCAGATCCCAATCTACCATTCGTTGTGGAGGTTGATGCTTCTGATAGTGGAATAGGTGCAGTGCTCTCTCAGTGCCACGGACAACCAGGCAAGCTCTTCCCCTGTGCGTACTTCTCCAGAAAACTCACGGATGCCGAACGCAACTATGATGTGGGCAACAAGGAACTTCTAGCCATGAAAGCGGCAATCAAAGAATGGAGACACTGTCAGGATCAGGTCTTGAACTCAGGTCTCTGGTGTGACAGTCTTTTAGTTGCCACTGAGCCCCCGGACAGGGGATGAACCCAATAGTCAGATGCCTTCTTAAGTTGCTTCCAAAGAGTTTATTGAAACAAAGAAAAGAGTAAAATAATCCCTTTCTTCAAAGCAGTCACAAAACATAAGAGTAGCCAGCCAAAAAAAGGAAGAAAGAAATCCACAAGGAACATCAATGATCTCCAAACAAAAACTCTGGAAAAACTTCCCAAAAACAAACACAGGAAAATACTCCAAAAGGCACGGGAGAACACGTTAGCACAAGGGCAACACTTACGGCAGCAACTGGCTAGAGAATCACAATAACCAGACAAAGAGGCAGAGAAAGAGCACAGCTTAAATACACAACACAGAACGAGACACATGTGAAAACAATAGAGCTGATAACTAAGGTGAAAATTATAGGCATGAGGGTCCAATGGCGACCTCTAGTGGTCAAAATAAAGCATAACTAAGCCTAAACTCTGACAGGACCCCCCCCCTCTAGAAACGACTCCTGACGTTCCTTCCAGGATGACTGGGTTTGCGAGCATGGAATTCTTGAATGAGCTTGGGGTCTAAGATGTCCTTAGCAGGAACCCAGGAGCGCTCCTCAGGGCCATAGCCTTCCCAGTCCACAAGGTACTGCCGGGACCCACGTACTTGACGGACATCCAGTACTCGGTGGACTGTGTAGGCTGGCTGGCCACCGATGATACGAGGAGGGGGAGGATTACCTTTTGCAAGAAAAGGAGAGGACAAAACAGGTTTTAACAAAGAGACATGAAAAGTGGGATTTATCTTTAAAGACTTAGGTAAGTATAAACGATAAGTAACTAGGTTAACTTTCCTGGAGATCTTAAAAGGCCCGATGAACCTCTGGGAAAGTTTACGGGACTCCGTCCGCAAGGGAATGTTCTTGGTGGAGAGCCAGACTCTTTGGCCTGGGCGCAGAGTGGGGGCAGACCTGCGTCTTTGGTTAGCCTGGTGCTGGTACTGCTGAGAGGTCTTGAGGAGCATAAGTCTGGCCCTTTTCCATGTCTGGCGGCAGCGCTTGACGAACTGTTGAGCGGAGGGGACTGCAGTTTCCACTTCTTGCTCAGGGAACAGTGAAGGAGTATACCCGAACTGGCACTCGAAAGGGGACATGCCTGTAGCAGAGGAGCGAAGGGTGTTGTGAGTGTATTCTGCCCACATGACAAAGGAAGACCAAGAGGATGGGTTGTTAGCTGCCATACACCTCAGGGTAGTCTCAAGATCCTGATTGAGCCTCTCTGTTTGCCCATTAGATTCTGGGTGGAACCCAGAAGATAGACTCACTGAAGCCCCCAAAGACTGACAAAATGCTCGCCAGAAACGAGAGGAAAATTGGGGACCTCGATCCGACACAATGTCTTGTGGGATGCCAAAGACTCGAAAGACATGGGTTATAATCAAATCAGCAGTCTCTTTTGCCGTGGGCAGTTTGGGCAAGGGAACAAACCGGGCTGCCTTGGAGAATCTGTCAACTATGACCATGATGACGGTGTTGCCCTGTGATAGCGGTAATCCAGTGATAAAATCCATGGAAAGATGAGACCAAGGTCTATGTGGTATTGAAAGAGGGTGCAATAGCCCCTGGGGCGAACGGTGAGAGGCTTTACCTTGGTTGCATGTGGGACAGGCCTTTACAAATGTTGTGACGTCCTCTTTGATAGTTGGCCACCAAAACCATCTCTGGAGGAACTCAAGAGTACGTGATGTGCCTGGATGACAAGTTAGGCGTGAGCAGTGACCCCACTGGAGGATCTGGGAGCGGACCGTTTTCGGGACAAACAGACAGTTAGTGGGCCCTCCTCCTGGGTCAGGTTCTCTGGCTTGGGCTTGTTTCACAGTACCTTCCAGCTCCCACCTGATAGGGGCTACTATCTTGGAACTGGGCATAATTGGTGTAATGGCATCTTCGTGAGGTGTGTTTACGTAAACCCGGGACAGTGCATCAGGTTTTAGGTTCTTAGAGCCGGGGCGGTAGGATAAGATGAACTGGAATCGGTTGAAGAATAAAGACCAACGTGCCTGGCGGGGGTTGAGTCGCTTAGCTTGCTGAATGTACTCCAGGTTTTTGTGGTCTGTAAGCACTTGGAATGGGTGTTCTGCCCCCTCAAGCCAATGTCTCCACTCTTCAAGTGCTAACTTAACCGCCAGTAACTCTCGATCCCCAACGTGATAGTTCCTCTCAGTTGGCGTAAGGCGGTGGGAAAGGAATGCACAAGGGTGGAGCTTGTTGTCCGCACCCCTTTGGGACAGCACGGCTCCAACTCCCACATCTGAGGCATCGACCTCCACGGTAAAGGGAATCTCAGGGTTTGGGAGAATAAGAATAGGGGCAGAGGTAAAACGGTATTTGAGTTTGTTAAAGGCCAACTCTGCTTCAGGGCCCCAATGAAAGCCAGCTGTGTTCCCCTTGGTGAGTGCAGATAAAGGAGCTGCTACAGAGCTGAAGTTCCGGATGAACTTACGATAAAAATTGGCGAAGCCAAGGAAACGCTGCACTTCCTTTACCGACGAGGGGGAGGGCCAATCCACCACTGCTTGAACTTTTTGAGGGTCCATTTTTATCTGGCCAGGCTTGATGATGAACCCCAGAAACTGGACCTGGGTCACATGAAACTCACATTTCTCAGGTTTGACATATAGATGGTTGTCAAGCAGGTGTCTGAGAACCTTGCTGACGTGTATCACATGCTCTTGGACGGAACTCGAGAAGATGAGGATATCATCTAGGTAGACAAACACAAATTGGTCGAGCATGTCTCTGAGAATGTCATTAATGAGAGCTTGGAAGACTGCAGGGGCATTAGTGAGACCGAACGGCATGACTGGGTATTCATAATGCCCAGTGGGCGTGTTGAAGGCAGTCTTCCATTCATCTCCTTATCTGATGCGCACAAGATGGTAGGCATTGCGTAAATCAAGCTTGGTGAAAATGGAAGCTTCTTGAAGGATTTCAAAGGCCGTGGCCATTAGAGGCAGGGGATAGCGGTTGCGAAGTGTGATCTTATTGAGCCCCCTGTAGTCAATGCATGGCCGAAGCCCACCATCCTTCTTACTGACAAAGAAGAACCCAGCTCCAGCAGGGGAAGTAGATGGGCGGATGATCCCTGCTGCAAGGGATTCATTGATGTACTTGTCCATAGCAATGCGTTCAGGGGGGGACAATGAGAATATACGGCCTCTGGGGGGACAGGTTCCAGGGAGTAGCTCAATGGCGCAGTCGTAGGGGCGATGAGGTGGTAAGGATGTGGCCTTCTTTTTGCTGAACACTGCCTTGAGATGGTGGTACTGAATAGGGACTTGGGACAGATCTAGGGATTCCTGAGACTCGAGAACAGGATCAGGGGAGCTCTGGCCCATGCATGTGGTCTGACAGGTGGAACCCCAACTGAGGACTGTGCCAGTGGACCAGTCCAAGTGTGGGTTATGCTGGAGGAGCCAGGGGTAACCAAGGATAACAGGGAACTCAGGGGATTGTATAAGATGAAAGCATATTCTCTCCTGATGCTGGTAGGTGGAGAGATCAAGGGGAGAAGTGAAGTGGGTTATTTTACCAGGAGCTACTGGTCTTCCATCCAAGGATGTCACAGTTAGGGGAGCAGGGAGGGAATTAGTGGGGATCTGGAGGCTTTTAGCAAGGGAAATATCCATGAAGTTTCCGGCCGCGCCCGAATCAATCAAGGCCTGGAGTATGTGTTTTTGGTCTCCCCAAGTGAGTGTGATGGGTAGGAACAACCCAGAGTTGGAAGGTGAAGTAGTGCTTGTTAGTCCCGTTACAGTCCTTCCTTGCCTGTGCGGGACGGGGCGTTTCCCGAGAGTTCTGGGCAGGTGGGACGAAAATGACCATACAATCCACAATATAAACAACAGCGCTCCCTCATACGGCGGTCTCGTTCTGAAGGAGAAAGTCGAGTCCTACCTAACTGCATAGGTTCGGGAGAATTTTGGGGAACTGGTAGCATTTGAGCAGGAGTAGGGCTGGCAGACAGGGCGGAAACACAAGGACGGTTCAGGTTTCTCTCTCTCAAACGATTATCCAGCCGGATTGCTTGATCGATAAGGTTCTCAAGATCACGGGCAGGTTCTCTGATAGCCAGGTCGTCCTTGATCGCCTCAGATAGCCCGTTCAGGAAACACACCATGAGAGACTCATCATTCCAGCCACTCCCCGCTGCAATTGTCCGAAACTGTATGGCATATTCAGTGGCACTGCCATTCTTTTGTCGGAGGGTGAGAAGGTTCTTATAGGCTTGCCGGCCACTGAGAGGGTGGTCAAAGACTCGTTTGAACTCCTCTACGAACCTAGTGTAACTTGAACAGAAGGGTGCCTGTGCCTTCCAGACAGCCGTTGCCCAGGAGAGGGCCTTACCAGAAAGGAGGGTAATAACATATGCAATCTTGGCCCGATCGGAAGGGAAGGAGGATGGTTGCAGTTCAAACGTGAGAGAGCATTGAGTCAGGAACCCATCGCATGCACTGGGATCGCCCGAGAAACGTTGCGGGGGAGGTAGACGAGGCTCAGCCAAAGGGGAAGGCATTGGAGAATCTGGGAGGGGCACAGAAGCAGCAGAAGCAGTAGCAGAAGTAGAAGGCAGTCGGTCAAAAATCTGACGGATAGAAGTCATGAGATCAGTCAGTACCTGTGAGTGTGTAGCCATTAAGGTTTCCTGCTGAGCTAGAGCTGCCTCGAGGCGTCGAATGGTGGATTCATGCTGAGCCACTGTGGCAAGGAGTTCTTGAGGATCAGGCGTCTCTGGGTTCATTATGTTGGTCTGGTTATTCTGTCAGGATCAGGTCTTGAACTCAGGTCTCTGGTGTGACAGTCTTTTAGTTGCCACTGAGCCCCCGGACAGGGGATGAACCCAATAGTCAGATGCCTTCTTAAGTTGCTTCCAAAGAGTTTATTGAAACAAAGAAAAGAGTAAAATAATCCCTTTCTTCAAAGCAGTCACAAAACATAAGAGTAGCCAGTCAAAAAAAGGAAGAAAGAAATCCACAAGGAACATCTTTGATCTCCAAACAAAAACTCTGGAAAAACTTCCCAAAAGCAAACACAGGAAAATACTCCAAAAGGCACGGGAGAACACGTTAGCACAAGGGCAACACTTACGGCAGCAACTGGCTAGAGAATCACAATAACCAGACAAAGAGGCAGAGAAAGAGCACAGCTTAAATACACAACACAGAATGAGACACATGTGAAAACAATAGAGCTGATAACTAAGGTGAAAATTATAGGCATGAGGGTCCAATGGCGACCTCTAGTGGTCAAAATAAAGCATAACTAAGCCTAAACTCTGACAGGCACTGGCTGGAGGGCTCCACTTACCCCTTCCAGGTAATCACGGATCACAAGAACCTTGAATACATCAAGAGTGCCAAGAGACTAAACCCTCGCCAAGCACGCTGGTCATTATTCTTCACTAGATTCCAGTTTACTGTAACCTACCATCCTGGCAGCAAGAACAGCAAGGCGGACGCACTCTCCAGAAGACATGATCAACCACAAGCAGAATTCAAGCCCGACCCTATCCTACCACCATCCATTATCATCGCACCAGTTACATGGGATTTGATGGACGAGATCCAGAGAGAACAGCAGGGTGAACCAACACCACCAGGCTGTCCTCCCACGAAACACTACGTTCCCTCAAATCTCCGAATCCGATTCATGCAATGGGTCCACACATCACTTTGCTCAGGTCATCCAGGTATTTCAAGAACACTTCGTCTCACACAAAACTCATTCTGGTGGCTGTCCATGGTAAAGGATGTAGCAACCTATGTCAAGTCATGTTCAGTCTGTGCCCAGTCCAAAACACCTAAGGAACTACCGTCTGGTTTGTTACAACCATTGCCCATACCCCAAAGACCATGGTCACATCTATCTATAGACTTTGTCACTGATCTGCCCCCATCCAACGGATTCACTATGATTCTGGTAATCATTGACCGCTTCTCTAAAGCCTGCCGGTTAATCCCTCTGAAGGGTCTCCCCACGGCCATGGAAACTGCGCAATCCCTGTTCCATCATGTCTTCAGGGTCTATGGCATACCTGAAGACATCGTTTCTGACAGGGGAACACAGTTCACGTCACAGGTGTGGAAAGCTTTCTGTAAGCAGCTGGACATCAACTTTAGTTTGACTTCAGGTTACCATCCTCAATCTAACGGGCAAGTGGAGAGGCTGAACCAAGAAATTGGCAGGTATCTCAGGTCATATTGTGGTCGTGAACAGCATCGTTGGTCTGAGTTTCTACCATAGGCAGAGTATGCACAGAATTTGTTAAGGCATTCATCTACTGGTCTCACGCCGTTTCAATGCGTGCTAGGATACCAACCCCCCATGTTCCCGTGGTCTGGTGAACCCTCTCTGGTACCTGCAGTCGATGACTGGATTCGGCGTAGTGAGAGGGTGTGGGACAGTGCTCATGTACGTCTGCAAAGGGCTGTCAGGAGTCAGAAGTTCCAGGCCAATAGATGACGTCGCCCACATCCTCCCTACCAACCTGGACAGAGGGTCTGGCTCTCCACATGGGACCTCAAGTTACGGCTACCCAGCAGGAAGCTGAGTCCAAGGTATGTAGGCCCATTTAAAATCTTGAAACAGATTAATGAGGTCACTTACCAGTTGGAGCTTCCTGCTAATTATCGTGTCTCTCCCTCCTTCCATGTTTCCCTCCTCAAACCGGTCCACCCGGATGCTGCCCCCAACGTCGAGAACCAGGAGCCACCTCCACCGCTGGACATTGATGGAACCTCGGCATATGCGGTAAAGGAGTTGTTGGATTCCAGACGGAGAGGGGATCAGCTCCAATATTTGGTGGACTGGGAGGGATACGGACCTGAGGAGAGATCATGGGTAGCTGCTCACGACATCCTGGACCCGTCACTGATCGAGGACTTTCATCGAGCCAGACCCGATCGTCCAGCACCGCGACCACGGGGACGTCCTCGTAGAGTGCCAGGAGTCGCTCCTGGGGGGGGGATTCTGTAACGCCACGCCAGCAGAGGGAGCCCTCTCCCGAGTACTGACTGTTTGCCGCTCCCTCTGCTTCATTGATTACTTCCTGTTTGGTGGACATTTAAGCAGGGCTATGCTTTCAGATCATCGCGAAGTATTGCCAGTTTACCTGCCTTACCGAGCGTTTCTATTGCCATTGATTGTCTATCGTGTGTATGACCATTGCCTGCTTACTCTGTTTCTGTCTTTTGGATTACCCATTGTGCTGTTGTTTGGATCTGACTGCCGTATTGTGTATCGACCTCTGCCTGCCTCACGTTTATGTCTATTGCCTGCCTTGGATTTGTTTGCTGTGGATTTAAATAAACTCCTGCATATGGATTCTAACGCCGCCTCCGCGACTTTACAACACTACATATACACTACATTAACACTACATACACACTACATACACACTACATATACACTACATTAACACTTCATACACACTACATACATGCTACATACACACATTAACACTACATTTAATCTACATACACACTACATTAACACT
>JAUCMX010000029.1:15485896-15550896 GCA_033459395.1 Hemibagrus guttatus | reverse complement strand
GACAGAAAGAGAGAGCTCCACCCAGTCAGAAGCTTGGCCCACCCTGGCCCCGCACCACATAACAGCCAATCACAAAATCGGTGCGATATTCAGTTGAGCTCCATATATTGTTCTTTTTTACCTTCCCAACCACCTCCTTTTTTCCCATTCACTTTGCTACCGTTGAGGTTAAGGCATGTGCTGAATTACGAAGCAATAACAACAATAACAGCCAAGGAACAGAACACAAATGTGTAGGGTTCTTGTTTCAAAAGGAACTCAGCTCACCAGAACACAGCTACCACTTCATCCATTTGTGGCAATGAGGTCGGAGAAATAGATGATTCAAGTTCATCAGCAGATTCCCATGGTGTTAAAAACACAACTACACACACTCAAAACTGCAGGAATTCTGTCCCAAATGATTTAAACAGGGCAAATCCTCACCGACCGCTTCTAAAATCAACTGTCTTAGGAGGGAGGGAGGGGTACTTTTTGGCCGCTTGGTATCGGTCAATTCATACATTCACTGCCACCTACTGGAAGTTTTATCTATATATATATATATATAGATAGATAGATATTTATATATAGCTATCCCCCAGCCCACCTGGAATATCACTTGGCCCACCCTTCGTCTCATGGATCCCAGCTTGCTTTGTAAGATCTTTGTGGACCATGGCTTCAGCAGTCAGATGAAACCATGAAGATGTGAAGAAAATCTAATATAGCAGATAATTGTACATTTACTTACATCACATAAACCTGACATCTTCACAGGAGTGTGTAGAGGGCTTTAACCATTCCACATACACGTGTTTACACACTCAATGAAATACTGAAAAACGTTCTACTGTGAATCTTTACCACTGACAGAACAGTAGAGAATGTAAAGATGTAAATTCACTCCCTCACACACACACACACACACACACACACACACACACACACACACACACACACCACAGAGAGAGAGACCACACCTAAACTATAGCAGACAGATCAATAAAAGATAAAAGCATACAGCCGCTGGAGGATAAGCAGAACACACACACACACACACACACACACACACACACACACACACACACACACACACAACCCCATTAGCAGTGCAGAATGCTGTGTTGTATTTTTGTTTAGCCACAATAACAAACTCTTCCATTTGTGTGTTATTGATTAGCACTGCCCCCTGAGTGTTACAGGAAGCTCTGATTGGTTGGTCATTATTTATTTAGATGGTAAGTGAACCTGATGTCCAACACTACACCTCACACCCCACTCTATAACCTGCTCTATAACCCACACTACACCTCACACCCCACTCTATAACCTGCTCTATAACCCACACTACACCTCACACCCCACTCTATAACCTGCTCTATAACCCACACTACACCTCACACCCCACTCTATAACCTGCTCTATAACCCACACTACACCTCACACCCCACTCTATAACCTGCTCTATAACCCACACTACACCTCACACCCCACTCTATAACCTGCTCTATAACCCACACTACACCTCACACCCCACTCTATAACCTGCTCTATAACCCACACTACACCTCACACCCCACTCTATAACCTGCTCTATAACCCACACTACACCTCACACCACAATATGGCTACTGCATGAAAAGAGCTCATGCAAACACTGTGAAGGGAGGGGTATTCTGCCACTGGCCTCCTGATTAGTAGGTTATGAGTTCAAATCCCAGCACCACCAAGCTGGAAAAACTAGTTCATGCTTTTGTTAGCTCTAGGTTGGATTATTGTAATGCCTTACTGTCTGGATGTTCCAGTAGGAGTATGAACAAGCTCCAGTTAGTCCAGAACAGCAGCTAGAGTCCTAACTAGAACTAGAAGATATGAACACATCACTCCTATCTTAGCCGCACTACACTGACCCCCAGTCAAATTCCACATTGATTATAAAATACTGTTACTGACCTATAAAGCACTAAATGGTCTCGCGCCACAGTACCTGAGTGACCTTTTGGTTGTTTATGCTCCGTCACGCCTACTCCCATCAAAGGGTGCAGGTTATTTGGTAGTACCTCAAGTAGCAAAGGCTACAGCAGGGGGCGGAGCTTTCTCTTACAAAGCCCCACAGTTATGGAACAGTCTTCCAATCAGTGTTGGGGATTCAGACACAGTCTCAGTGTTTAAGTCTAGGCTGAAGACACATTTGTTTAGTCAAGCCTTATATGTATAGCTTTTCTTAGGTAAAGGAGCAGATCTGGAAGGTTCATGGGCATAGAGTGTTTGGTGTACTGGGATGTCTGGATGTTGTCTCCTTCTCATTCTCACACAGCTGCTCTGGTTTGTTGACAGTGGAGAAGCTAGCAGCTCTACGTCCCAGGACACCCTCATGTCTGGGTCACCTGGATCTCCCTTTTAGTTACTTTTAGTTCTTGCTTGGACTGTCCACTACAGGATAAGAGCACACCTAATAATCTGTTTTCTCTCTTCCTCTCTCATTCTGTCAAGCTACACATCTGACTATGAAGCCTGAGGAGGTACCAGTGATCCTGACCTCGCGCCCTCCTGGCCTCCCAGGCCTGTCCTGATACCCGACTTCTGATTGGACTTTCTTTCATCTGAGAATCACTCACTGATGCTGAAGATGGACGCTACAAGATAGCTGTGAATGGTTTCACTTGGATAGCCCTGCGATTGCACGAAAATAGATTATGCTTTAAGTCTCATTAATTACTCAAGAAATAACTTGTAGACTATTGAATTAAATACTAATGAAATAAAACAAATACCTGATGTTCATACTGAAAATACTTTCAACATACTGATAACAGAATGACTTTATGGTACACAATTACAGAAAAACTAATGATTTATAAATAATTCATAATCCCACTCTCAGTGTTTATAATGATTTATAATCCCACTCTCAGTGTTTATAATGATTTATAATCCCACTCTCAGTGTTTATAATGATTTATAATCCCACTCTCAGTGTTTATAATGATTTATAATCCCACTCTCAGTGTTTATAATGATTTATAATCCCACTCTCAGTGTTTATAATGATTTATAATCCCACTCTCAGTGTTTATAATGATTTATAATCCCACTCTCAGTGTTTATAATGATTTATAATCCCACTCTCTGTGTTTATAATGATTTATAACCCCACTCTCAGTGTTTATAATGATTTATAATCCCACTCTCTGTGTTTATAATGATTTATAATCCCACTCTCAGTGTTTATAATGATTTATAATCCCACTCTCAGTGTTTATAATGATTTATAATCCCACTCTCAGTGTTTATAATGATTTATAATCCCACTCTCAGTGTTTATAATGATTTATAATCCCACTCTCAGTGTTTATAATGATTTATAATCCCACTCTCAGTGTTTATAATGATTTATAATCCCACTCTCAGTGTTTATAATGATTTATAATCCCACTCTCAGTATTTATGATGATTTATAATCCCACTCTCAGTGTTTATAATGATTTATAATCCCACTCTCTGTGTTTATAATGATTTATAATCCCACTCTCAGTGTTTATAATGATTTATAATCCCACTCTCAGTGTTTATAATGATTTATAATCCCACTCTCAGTGTTTATAATGATTTATAATCCCACTCTCAGTGTTTATGATGATTTATAATCCCACTCTCAGTGTTTATAATGATTTATAATCCCACTCTCAGTGTTTATAATGATTTATAATCCCACTCTCAGTGTTTATAATGTTTTATAACCCCACTCTCAGTGTTTATAATGATTTATAATCCCACTCTCTGTGTTTATAATGATTTATAATCCCACTCTCAGTGTTTATAATGATTTATAATCCCACTCTCTGTGTTTATAATGATTTATAATCCCACTCTCTGTGTTTATAATGATTTATAATCCCACTCTCAGTGTTTATAATGATTTATAATCCCACTCTCTGTGTTTATAATGATTTATAATCCCACTCTCAGTGTTTATAATGATTTATAATCCCACTCTCTGTGTTTATAATGATTTATAATCATTAGGGATCTAAATCCATGTCCAGATTTTTATTAAAGCTCCTTTGTAAAATAATGGTTTAAAATGCTACATAAACAAAACTTTGCACAAAATATTATTGTAGATATCTGGAATCTCTAATACCTAAACATTAGCTTTGCAACAAAACCAATCATTGTTCTCTTTCAGAGTTTTAATGTATTAATGCTGTTTTAATGCTGTCTTTTTTATACTTATGAACGCAGACACTTTTTTCTTCATACTAATAAGTAAAGTCAACAGAAAGAGTCAACAAAACTTGACCTCCCTGTACGAGTACTATCAGGAAATGTTTGTGATGTAAACTAAGGGTCTCTGTGACATTTACATTACTTTACATTACAGAAATCACAGACTGAGATTAGCATTAGCAAAATTCAGAAGTTTTAAGTGCACATGAATAAATTATAAGACAAGAGAAAAACAGACAGTAACAAGAAAATGGTTAGTAACATAGAGTGAAACAGACAGAGAGAGAGAGAGAGAGAGAGAGAGAGAGAGAGAGAGAGAGAGAAAATACTGCTGAGTCATACATCATTAACCCAGGCTGGATGAAAAAGGGGGAGGGGCATATTGCCATTTCCTGGAATTAGCTATGTTCATCACAGCTCACTTTAGCAATTTGATTTGTGTAGTCTCATATGATTCAGCACTGGACAGCTCCAACCTCATAGCATTAGCCTTTTCCTCTGGTCATTTTAATGGTGTTTGTTTTCAGTAGAACAGTGTCTAGGAGCAGGATCTTGAGTAACGCATGCACAGACGTTAGTTGTTAGCGCTGGGTTTTACTGTGCACATGATTTTCTGATAAAAGCTAATGTAGAACTATCCATAATGTAGTGATGCACATGCTTTTAAAAAGATCTGATCATTTAAACCCTAACCCTGTTCTCATAAACAAATCTGCTTCTCCAATACACATTTACCAACTGAAAACCACTGGGTGATTAGTGTTTCTCTCTCTCTCTCTCTCTCTCTCTCTCTCTCTCTCTCTCTCTCACACACACACACACACATACACACACACACAATGCTGAAGAACAGAAAAATTTGGAACTGAATGAAGAACAACAAAAAAAACTCAATGCACAGACATGCACACTACTTCAACTAGGTTTAGTCTCTTTGTGTGTGTGTGTGTGTGTGTGTGTTTTCGTTCCCTGACAGTAAACTGTGTTGCAGTTTAAACAGGAGTCAGAGGTTAGAAATCTGGCATCCTATCAGGTGTAAGAGAGAATATTCGCCTGATTCACTCTACACATAATGAAAGGATGTAAACATTGGGCTGTGTGTGAGAGAGATGGACTACAAGGATGCACACACACACACACACACACACACACACACACACACACACACACACAGGGAGTGTCAGTGCAAATAGAGATTGTAATTGTATTTTGTGTGTCTGTGTGTAGACAAGATGATGCTCAGATATGGGTGTGTGTGTGTGTGTGTGTGTGTGTGTGTGTGAGAGAGAGAGAGAGAGAACGTCCATTACCGAAATCTGATTACATCTGAAACTGACCTCCTCAACAGGAAGCTGTCTCTCTCTCTCTCTCTCTCACACACACACACACAGTTTCTGAGGTATGACATCATCGCAAAGCAATAATGTATAGCATTCAATTACACGTTTATGACTTTGTGTAGAGTACACAAACACACACACACACACACACACACACACACACACACACACACACACACAGTGACCTTGTTGGTGCACAATAATCAGTAGAAGCTGTTATACTGGACTGGGATGAGATCCTGAAATGGTTAAAGAACTAGAAAGTGTGTGTTTAAAGTGAAATCCTAAATCACACACACACACACACACACACACACACACACACACACACACACACACGAGGCCTACAGCTGTTTGGTTGATGTACACACACGAGCCCCCGCACTGACCTGGCGCACGCGGCCCTGATGCGGCGGGGATCCTCCCTCCGGAGAGCTGCTGCACGAGGAGGCCATGTTCTCCCTCTCACGCGCCTTCCTCCGCACACACACTGCGCGCGTGTCACTAATGTAAAAACGGAAAGCTCTCGCGCGGTCAGTGGGCGCGTCCGCTCCGGTGCATCCTGATCAGCGCGAGACTCTTTCCGTGTGACAGAGCGGAGCGCGAGACTCTACACGGAGGGCGGGAGAGACAGAATCTCCGCAGCACGCGCTCCTCTCTTGCTGCAGAATGAAAGCGATCGCGATAATGTGACGGAATATAACTCTCTGAAACCGAGAGGAAGAGCGGCGATGATGATGATGATGATGATGGACACGAGCTCAGACCGGGCGGCGCGTGCAGTGTCTTCACTCCCTCTCTCGCTTAAGAATACAGCAGCACACATGTACGCGCTCGCGCAGAGATCGATAAGCAAAGCTTTTAGCGAGAGAGCGAGAGAGAGAGAGAGAGAGAGACAGAGAGAGAGAGAGAGAGAGAGACAGAGAGAGAGAGAGAGAGAGACAGAGAGAGAGAGAGAGAGAGAGAGAGGAGAGAGAGAGGAGAGAGAGAGAGAGAGAGAGACACAGAGAGAGAGAGAGAGACAGAGAGAGAGAGAGAGAGAGGGATGCTGATGGAGAAATGTCTTCACTCAGCAATACACAGTAAACATCTGAGAACCCCCCAAACAACCTGTCCACCCTCCACCCCCTCATCCGGACTGGACAGGGGAGGAGTCGGATTCAGGAGTCGGATTTGAAGCTTATGTTTGCTCCAAAATGCACAAAATAATTTATGATGTAAAAAGTGTGACAGCTGCTAGAACTAAAACAATACTTAATCATCATTAATCACTCAAAACCTCACACTACCAACCACCTACACCCCCCCCTCCCCCTCCCCCTCCCCCACTCATCTGACAGTCTCCTGGTCAGGGTGGTGTGTGTTGAAGAGCCTGTACTGGGGACACTGGGAATGAGGCAGGAAAACACACTTGATGGGTGATGCGGTTGAGTCACCTTCCAAAGCAGCTTCTACACCGTTGGATGAAAATGATTGAATGTGTGTTTAGTGAGTGTGTGAAATCATTTCAGTGGTGTGTGTGTGTGTGAAGGCAGGTTACACCCACACTTATGAAATGAAGACCACAGTGAAGGTCACAACAAAGAAAAGTTTATTAAGCATTAAAAGATGAACATCACTCACTCACAAACAGGAAATTAGGAGTAACGCCTTTCGGCCAATCTCTTCACTCGTGTGTATTTGCTGTAATGCAGCGGCGTCACAAACACACACACACACACGGCCGTGACTCCACCCATCATACAGCTGCCAACTGGTCAAGGTTGTCATGAGAACGATTAGCCAGGTGAACCTTTATGATATCAGCAAACACACCTCGCTGAAGCAATGTGTAAGCCATGGGCAGCAGCTGGCCAATCACCTTCGAGAAATACTGCACACACACACACACACACACACACACACACACACACACACACACACACACCTTTTCTGAAAATCAGAGCCAACAGACACACAGAAAGAGAGACAATGGCATGATGCAGCAATTATACACTGTATGTGTGTGTGTGTGTGTGTGTGTTGTACAGGATGGCTTCACCCTGAGTGTATGTGCATCATTGAGAATGTGTGTGTGTGTGTGTTGTACAGGATGGCTTCACCCTGAGTGTATGTGCATCATTGAGAATGTGTGTGTGTTGTACAGGATGGCTTCACCCTGAGTGTATGTGCATCATTGAGAATGTGTGTGTGTGTGTGTGTGTGTTGTACAGGATGGCTTCACCCTGAGTGTATGTGCATCATTGAGAATGTGTGTGTGTTGTACAGGATGGCTTCACCCTGAGTGTATGTGCATCATTGAGAATGTGTGTGTGTGTGTGTGTTGTACAGGATGGCTTCACCCTGAGTGTATGTGCATCATTGAGAATGTGTGTGTGTGTGTGTGTGTTGTACAGGATGGCTTCACCCTGAGTGTATGTGCATCACTGAGAATGTGTGTTATGAGTATGTGTTATATGTGTGTGTTATCAGTGTGTAGTGTGCAAATGTTCCTCACGTGTGAGCCGTAACAGAAGAGGTCGAGGCCCAGTTCGAAGCCCATGCCATAATCACACTCATCGTTAGCAAACTGCACAAACGTCATCATTTCCTGTAGAGGAGCGAAGGCTTTCATTCTCTCATCATCATCCTCAGCATCCACTATCGCCTTACAGATCCTCTTCAGTCCAGCTAAACACACACACACACACACACACACACACACACACACACACACACAGGGAGTGTATTGAATAAAGAATAGTAAGTGTAATATAGAGAGCAGGGATTTTAACAAACAGGGAGTAGAGGAAATAGAAAATGGGTAACAGGAAGTGAGTGGGGATTAGTAGTAGTAGGGGTTGAGAGAATAGGGAATAGTAATTGAGAGAAAGAAGGAATAAATAAAGAGTAGAGAGAACAGCAGGTGTAGGGATTCTGGAGTAAAATGGGAATGTAGGGAATAGCCAGTGTAGGGAATAAGGAGTGCATGGAATAGGGAGTGCATGGAATAGGGAGTGTATGGAATAAGGAATATAGGGAATAGGGAGTATATGGAATAAGGAATATATTGAACAGGGAATAGGGAGTGTAGGGAATAGAGAGTATAGGGAATAAGGAGTGTATGGAATAGGGAATGTATGGAATAAGGAATATATTGAATAGGGAATATAGGGAATAGGGAATAGGGAATAAGGAGTATAGAGAATAAGGAGTGTATGGAATAAGGAGTGTATGGAATAGGGAGTGTATGGAATAAGGAATATATTGAACAGGGAATAGGGAGTGTAGGGAATAGGGAGTATAGGGAATAAGGAGTGTATGGAATAGGGAGTGTATGGAATAAGGAATATATTGAATAGGGAATATAGGAAATAGGGAGTGTAGTGAATAGGGAGTATAGGGAATAGGGAGTGTATGGAATAAGGTATATATTGAATAGGGACTATAGGGAATAGGGAATATAGGGAATAGGGAATATAGGGAATAGGGAGTGTAGGGAATAAGGAGTATAGAGAATAAGGAGTGTATGGAATAGGGAGTGTATGGAATAAGGAATATATTGAACAGGGAATAGGGAGTGTAGGGAATAGGGAGTATAGGGAATAAGGAGTGTATGGAATAGGGAGTGTATGGAATAAGGAATATATTGAATAGGGAATATAGGAAATAGGGAGTGTAGTGAATAGGGAGTATAGGGAATAGGGAGTGTATGGAATAAGGTATATATTGAATAGGGACTATAGGGAATAGGGAATATAGGGAATAGGGAATATAGGGAATAGGGAGTGTAGGGAATAAGGAGTATAGAGAATAAGGAGTGTATGGAATAGGGAGTGTATGGAATAAGGAATATATTGAACAGGGAATAGGGAGTGTAGGGAATAGGGAGTGTATGGAATAAGGAATATTTTGAATAGGGAATATAGGAAATAGGGAGTGTAGAGAATAGGGAATATAGGGAATAGGGAGTGTATGGAATAGGGAATAGGGAGTGTAGGGAATAGGGAGTATAGGGAATAGGGAGTGTATGGAATAAGGAATATATTGAACAGGGAATAGGGAGTGTAGGGAATAGGGAGTGTAGAGAATAGGGAGTATAGGGAATAAGGAGTGTATGGAATAAGGAATATATTGAATAAGGACTATAGGGAATAGGGAATATAGGGAATAGGGAGTGTAGGGAATAAGGAGTGTATGGAATAGGGAGTGTATGGAATAAGGAGTGTATGGAATAAGGAGTGTATGGAATAAGGAGTATATTGAACAGGTAATAGGGAGTGTAGAGAATAGGGAGTATAGGGAATAAGGAGTGTATGGAATAAGAAATATATTGAATAAGGACTATAGGGAATAGGGAATATAGGGAATAGGGAGTGTAGGGAATAAGGAGTGTATGGAATAGGGAGTGTATGGAATAGGGAATATATGGAATAGGGAATGTACTGAATAGGGAATGTAAGGAATAGGGAGTGTAGGGAATAAAGAGTGTATTGAATAGGGAGTGCATGGAATAGGGAATATATTGAATAGGGAGTGTAGGGAATAGGGAATGTAGGGAATAGGGAGTTTATGGAATAGGGAATGTATGGAATAGGGAGTGTAGGGAAGAGGGAATGTATGGATTAGGGAGTGCATGGAATGGGGAATATATTGAATAGGGAATGTAGGTAATACGGAGTGTATGGAACAGGGAGTGCATGGAATAGGGAATATATTGAATAGGGAATGTATGGAATAAGGAGTGTAGGGAATAGGGAATGTAGGTAATACGGAGTGTATGGAACAGGGTGTGCATGGAATAGGGAATATATTGAATAGGGAGCGTAGGGAATAGTGAATAAATTGAATAGGGAGTGTGGTGAATAGGGAGTGTAGGGAATAGGGAATGTATGGAATAGGGGGTGCATGGAATAGGGAGCGTAGGGAACAGTGAGCGTATGGAATAGGGAATGTAGGGAATAGGGAGTGTAGGGAATAGGGAGTGTATGGAATTGGGAATGTAGGGAATAGGGAGCGTAGGAAACAGTGAGCGTATGGAATAAGGAATGTAGGGAATAGGGAGTGTATGAAATAGGGAATGTAGAGAATAGGGAGTGTATGGAATAAGGAATGTAGGGAATAGGGAGTGTATGGAACAGGGAATATACTGAATAGGGAATGTAGGGAATAGGGAGCGCAGGGAACAGGGAATGTACGGATTAGGGAGTGTAGGGAATAGGGAATGTAGGTAATACGGAGTGTATGGAACAGGGGGTGCATGGAATAGGGAATATATTGAACAGGGAATGTATGGAATAAGGAGTGTAGGGAATAGGGAATGTAGGTAATACGGAGTGTATGGAACAGGGGGTGCATGGAATAGGGAATATATTGAATAGGGAGCGTAGGGAATAGTGAATAAATTGAATAGGGAGTGTGGCGAATAGGGAGTGTAGGGAATAGGGAATGCATGGAATAGAGAATATATTGAATAGGGAGCGTAGAGAACAGGGAGCGTATGGAATAGGGAATGTAGGGAATAGGGAGTGTAGGGAATAGGGAGTGCATGGAATAGAGAATATATTGAATAGGGAGTGTAGAGAACAGGGAGCGTATGGAATAGGGAATGTAGGGAATAGAGAGTGTAGGGAATAGGGAGCGTAGGGAACAGTGAGCATATGGAATAGGGAATGTAGGGAATAGGGAGTGTAGGGAATAGGGAATGTATGGATTAGGGAGCGTAGGGAATAGGAAATATATTGAATAAGGAATGTAGGGAATAGGGAGTGTATGGAGATGAGGGTACCATCAGTCTCAGGGAGTTCTCGATATCCCACGTTGTTTTTATCAACAGGCACTACGATGCCAGCACCATGAAAAGTCTTACAAACCACCTGATGTACACACACATACACACACACACACACACACAAAATCAAGGCCATGTATAGTTTTCTAATAATGTAATACTGAGTGTGTGGACACAGGAACCCGGAGTGAGCACTTCCTGCTGGATTTACACGTCCTGTACACTACAGAATCTCACTTACACTATTCTGAAATTCATTTTAAAAGTTTATTCTGTCATTCATAAAAAACTGCTCATGTCCTGTGTGTGTGTGTTTATACCTTCCGGTCTCTCTGCTTCATGGCTTTAGTTTTCTGCTCCAGTGGCAAACCCAGATGTTCCGCCTCCTTCCTTAACTCCACCTCCAATTTCTCCAGAGCGTCATTGCCCCGTCCACTGCGCTCACGCTTCTTCCTGCCTAATAACAGCCTGAGAAAGAGACAAAATAAACAGAAATAATTCAATTCAATTTATTTGTATAGCGCCTTTTACAATGGACATTGTCTCAAAGCAGCTTTACAAAAATAGAGAAACAGAAAGGAGAGGAAACAAAAGAATCATTAAATTATTAAACTATTTTATCCCAATTTATCCCTAAATACACAGAGATCATAACAGAAAAGGAGAGAGAGAGTGACAGGTCGAGCAAGAGAGACAGACACAGAGAGACAGAGAGACAGAGATACAGAGAGACAGAGACACAGAGACACAGAGAGATAATAGTAAAGTGTAAAAGTGTGTTTTCAAGCTGTGTAATGAACACTGAAGGTCATTATATTACACTACACTATATTTTGCTCATTTGCCTGTGTGTGTGTTAATACGCAGCTGAACACTAGGTGTCAGTGTGTTCAGGAGTGAGTGACAGCTGCTGGACGCTACAGGTCACTGGTTCCCCCAGCTGATGGTGGAGAACCCTCTTGTCCTACAGACAACTCTGTCGGCTCCGCAAACTGCATTTCACAACCGAGCGCTCGTGAGAAATAATAAGGAAATAACGCAAGATCACACGTGAGATCAGAGTTCTCGTGCAAGACTGGAAATGGAACCCGATCAGACCGCGTCTCACCGTGGCCCCGATCGTCACGTGTGCACGAGCTCCGATTAGCCTTGATTTCGGGAATTTGTCGGCGACTTTGCAAAACTAGTCCGCGACTGAAAATCAGGGCTAAAATCAGTGAACTTGTGAAACCGTGCAGGACGAGCTTTATGTGTGTATTTGTGTTTATGTGTGTGTGTTTAATGTATTTATTCAGCGTTTGACGTTGTGTAACACTTCCACAAACACTTACAGGACTGCAGCAAAGAGGTTCTCCCCCATCTGTGTGATGGTACAGCCCTTCTTTGCATCATTCTCCCCCACAAACACCGGCAGGGCATCAGGACTATCTCTACACACACACACACACACACACACACACACACACACACACAGTACCATACACTGATAGGCAGACTTCCTAACAATAATAGTTATTCACAATTATGTGTGTGTGTGTACTAGTAGTATCCAATGTGCATGTGAGTGTGTGTGTGTGTGTACCTGTAATATCCCAGGTGTAGGTGAGTAGTCGTGTCACCCTGGAGGACAGTCTGAAACTCAGGGGGGTCATAGTAATGTCTCCAATGCAGGTGGAAGTTGGGTGTTGAGGACACACGAGTGTGTTTACCACACACAACATCAAACGGCCCGACTAACCGCACACCCACAGAGTCTAGCAGGGCAACTACACACACACACACACAGAGAGGGAGAGAGGGAAAGGGATTAACCAGGGTGAAAATATGAACAAAAGTGCATGCACATTTACTAATGTTTCAGTAGAAAACTTTACATTTCTTCATCTGTCTGATTTAAAGGGAGCTAATAAAATAAATCTGTCTCACATTTCTGTGACCTTTTCTGACCTCAACCAACACAAACCACAAGCTTTTCTAAGGTTGGCCAAACATGTGGCCATACAGCAGGTATGAGGGTATAGCCCCAGGTTATAGGCTTTTTAGCTAGTCAATTTTTATGAAATACCAGCTACAAATGTACATGCTGCTCTCACTCACTGTCCCTAACCCTGTTCTTTTTTTTTTGCACACAGTGGGTGTTATGTGTCTTGTTTGTCTGCACTGCCTCATCATTCCCTGCACTTATGTTGTATGTTAAGTTTAAAATTTCTGCACCTTAGTTTAGCTTCATGTTTGTCCGCGTCACCCTGTGTATTGTTTTTGTTCTGTGTAGCACCTCTGGTCCAGGAACCAGAGGACCATGAACGTTGTTTCATTTCACCATGTACTGCATCAGATATATATGGTTGAAGTGACAATAAAGCTTCTTTGACTTGATTGTAACTTAAGATGCTGACCCTCATCCTGCCAAATAGTTCAAGGCTATTTCTTTATCACAAGCCAATCAGTGGAAAATGGGCAAAAGCTTAAGCACAGATGTTTTAATGAGTTATTTGTACATTTAATGACACGGCAGAGAACAAGAGCTGTATTTGATGCCATTGTTTACCATCACACACACACACACCACTGCATGCTCCCTGACCACTCTGTGAGTAATCTGCACGTTACCTTGCGGGTTATCCGGGCACAGTCGGCTGCAAAAATCCCAGAAGTGGTAGAAGTCGAGCGGCATACGCAGATTGTACAGATGCTCTACTTCCTCTCTCACCTGATCAGGTACTGATGATTCTGCCCTGTGATTAGACCCCGCCTTTGGCTCCACCTTTTCAGGCCGTGCTCGTTTGGCCAGTCCAGTCACCTGCTCCAAAAAATAAAAATTGTACAGTACATTAACAACTGATGCCACTCAGATCCACATACACTGAGATGACAGCAGTTAAAGTTTCTGCTGTTGATATTTGAGAAAAATTATGTCCCCCTGAATGAAAGCCTCGCTACGCGCATGCTCAGTTGCAGCATGTCACTGTACTGATGGAGTAATGGAGCTCTCTCTGTTCCGAGTTCATTATTAGGCGTCATAAGATCAGATACTGCGGGATATTGGCTCGTTTCGACTCGGAGTGAATGTCAGAAGTCGGAATGTGAGTTTTGATTAAATGTGTTATGAATCACCGATGAGTCGAAACACAAACTGTTTCAAACGATTCCGTCTGATTTGGTGAAAATAACCGGTTCAATATAATGATTAGTTACCGAACCGGACATCACTAATGAATGGTTCACGAGTCATTACTGCTATAAGTACTGAATAAACCCTAGGAAAAGTACTGAAATGTATTTTATCCAGTTAGAGTTAATGAGAGAAGTGAATCAGTAACGTTATAAACAAACAAAAACAAACCGCAAGCGTGGAGCGGTAACTTAGCCAATATTAGATTCTTTACCGAAAAATATGAGGTGCTTTTTACATTAAACTAATTAAAACTGCTTAAGGTTATTTATGTAACGCAACTCTGTTTTATTATTATTATTATTTTATTCACCTGTGCTGTGGATTTGGATTTTCGTTTCCCGCGCCCCGCCATGTCTCGCTTCTTCCTCTGTACGCAGCCGTCACTGACGTCATGACGCAAACAGCGCTATCAGCCAATAACAGCAAGCAGATTCACTTCCGGTTCTGCGTAGCTGCGCGATGACTTAAAAATGAGGAACACCGAAAAACATTTGTCTTCGAAATACAGTTTATTGCTTCATTTCCCTTTAAAATATGTTGATATGTTTTAGATTGTGTGTGGTTTTGTCTTTAGAATGTTTAAAGGTCTAAATAGAAAACTTTTTATTGAACTTTTATTATATTATATACATTTTAATTTTAAACTTTAAAATCCTGTAAAAGTGTTTTGCAGAAATTTCCATTAGTAAAAATGCTTTAAAGATATTGATTTTAATTGAATTAATCTTAACAAAATAAAGTAATAGTGGGATTTTCCTACCATACAGTTGAGTTTGGTGGTTTGATGGACACAGCACTAACACTGTGTGTTTTTATTTTAAATGAGAGGAAATGACTTTAATGAGTTTATTATTTTTATCAAAAGACCTTTCTAGGAAAAAGAAGCACTTACATAAACACAAATCAGAGATTTACGGAAATCTTTATTATCTCATTACTCTCACATCTGCTTTATCTTTGAGCTCCATCAGCTTTACTTTAGTCCAACATTTTTATTATAGAGTTCCACAGTGACTGAAATATTTTGGGATTTGGAATAAATCCCTGAAACACTAAAGCCAGCAACAGGGAAGAGGATTTCGGTCATTATCCTCATCATTACACAGATGTAGTGCAACTGATTCATATCCACAAACATTATGTTCAGTAACTGTGTCCAAAACTATTTCCTAATGGTTTAATATAATAATAATTGTGTTTACACAGGAATTATAACTATTTCCATCATCATCATCATCATTCCTGATAATTTACAGATGAACAGTAGATGTGTTTTCTGCTTGTCTTTATCATGTTACTTTAATCATTTTCAGTAAAACTGCCATGAATTTTTTACTCAGTTGATTTTTTCTAACAAGCATACAGGTTCTCTTTTTCTTTCTCTTTCATTACTTTCTTATATTTTTTATTACTTTCATGTACATTTTATGTTTTTTACCGATTTTGTATTGTTCTTGTAAGTTATGCTTGTTCCCCCCTTCTACCCTCTGTTATTCTCGAGAGGAGTAAACAAAATAATTTCATTGTACTAGTACATATGACAGTAAAGCTCTTGAATCTTGAAAATATTTCAGTTTTAAGTTTATTGTCATGTGCATGAAGAGTGTATGAGCATGTCTGTTGTTCTTCTTCCTTTCGGCTGATCGCTATACACGGTGAAATTCTCCTGCTACACCAGTACACTGTAATGGAACAGCAGGAGAGTAGTATAATATGGAAGGTACTGCAGATACAGGACAACGATCAATCAGTCTGGTGTGTGTTTGATGATGTCATCACAATACATTAACACATCAGTCCCATGATGAACAACATCCTCAGTGTGGGAAAGTCCTGGTCTTTTACCTCCCTTTCCCCATAACGTGACCAATCCAATTCCCCTTTGATTATTGCTAAACCCCTATAATTGCTATGACCTGCTCTTGTGTCCAGTGCTTTAATGTTTGTTTATGGAAATGAGACTTAAATATTCTGTTCCTCTTTTTTTTCTTTATTTTTTTTGCGGTTGTGTGTGTTAAACAGTGAGCTTCGCAGTGAGCCATGGAACCACAGCAATGCCGCCATAACACACACACAAGTTCATCACATCTATTCTATTCATTTCTATTTACATATGGTTTTTAACAGGTGACTAACCCTAGGTGAAAAAGCCAGAGGTGACAATGTCAAGGAAAACACCCCATGAAAAGGAGTGAAGGAAGAACCTTGAGGATGAATGAAGGGTCAGTCCATCACTGGGTGACTCGGTGTGTGTGTGTATATTGATTCTAGGCATTAGAGACAGGTGTAACAGTGTAAAGACACGCAGTGCTGAATGGTCAGGATGAACACACTGAGAATAAGAGTCCTGGGATGAGCAACAGGACAGCCTTTATCGTCACAGCAGCAGTTCCTAGACAATCCGAGTGAGAATAAACACTCAAACATCTCTGACTGTTGAACCTGAATGGTTTTTGTTGAGTGTTCCTTCAATTCAATTCATTTGTATAGCGCCTTTTGCAGCAGCTTTACAAAAATAGAGAAACAGAAAGGAGAGAAAAAAAAACAGAATCATTAAATTATTAAACTATTTATCCCTAATGAGAAGCCTGCGGCGATGGTGGCAAGGAAAAACTCCCTGTGATGATATGAGGAAGAAACCTTGAGAGGAACCAGACTCAGAAGGGAACCTCATCCTCATTTGGGTGAAATTTCTGCAGTGAATCTTTGGGGGCGTGGTCCTTATGGTGTGGTTTACATGCACACACTCACTAGTGGTTACAGTCACTCTATTTCTCTTTGTGCTGTCAGTGTAACTCAGTCAGATAGTGTGAGCATGTAATGGGACGCACACACACACACACCCACACTATATTCCAACATAAACTCATACACACCCCACACACACACTCACTCACACACACCTGTGTGCACACACACACACACCCCAGAGCATGAACATGAACATGAGAAAGTGAAAGCAGCGAGTCCGATACACACCTGTTCTTCTCCTGTTTTGAGTGTGTTGAATAAACGTGAGCCTGGAGATCGGCTAAAACTCAACCTGCCTCCTGAGTCTTTTTCCAAACCTTCACACACCTGAGTTCTACAAAATCATCAGGAGTTCATCATCAGGTCCTTCAAACTGATCCTAAAAGCAGTTTCCTCAGTCTTCTACAGACTAACTATGTTCACCTGTCTCACACACCAGTCTCTCACACCTGTCTCTCACACAACCTAATCTTTCACCTGTGAGAGAGAGAGACAGACAGACAGATTGTATATTAGGCTTTAATCCTTTCCTCAGTCTGTCAGTGATGTGATTACAGATTGCTGTTTTGCAACAAAGGGATTTTGGGAATGTATGTGGTTTGGCTAAAATGCTTGCTGATACATGTGTGTGTGTGTGTGTTATGCAATATAAGACTTCCTGTACTGAGTGAACAGCAGTCTTCTGATGCACACTGTGACGGATGTAAGAACACTGTCATACAGCTGTCATGAACATGATCATGGTGTGTTTGTGTTTGAAGGACATTACTGGTGTGTGTGTGTGTGAATTCTGAGTTTGCACAAGTATTTACACAAACTCCTGTGAGTGTGTGTTTGTGTGTGTGTGTGTGTGTGTGTGTGTGTGTGTGTGTGCATGGTGAGTGTCACACATGGTGTATTCCCACAGTGGCGTAATCAGGAATTTGCTTCAGGAAGTGTGATGAGGAAGTACATAATCTATCTATCTATCTATCTATCTATCTATCTATCTATCTATCTATCTATCAGTCTATCTATCAGTCTATCTGTCTGTCTGTCTGTCTGTCTGTCTGAGTTAATAAGAAATGAAATAAATAAATCTTGTATGAATTTTTCACAGAAACTGATTTAAATTTCTTCACTCAGTCGTCAGCTCCATGTCTCTGACCACTTCTCAGTCAAGAACAGAAATCTGAGGCTACAGTGGACACAGACTCACCTACAACATACCACCTTCAACACCAGTCTCCATACACACACACACACACACACACACACACACACACCTTCAGAAATGCATAGGATCAGTTTGCCGTAGTCGTCTGTGATCTGAATGAATTCATCACTTTGATCATAAAGCTTTGTGTCATCTCAAACTTTCCCCAACCACAGAGTTGTGCAACACGGTGACTCACACACAGGCTTTAAAACCGTGCACCAGCTTCGCACACCCTCACACACCCTCACACACTCTCACACCCTCTCACACACAACCAGATACAGAACACAGAGGACCAACTGAGATTTAGTCTGAGTGTTAGACGCAGCGTTATCATCTCTGAGGGTTTCAGTATGAACTGCAGGATGGTTTCTGTCTTTATGCTCCTGACCTTCATCACCCTGACAGCAGGTAATGCACACACACACACACACACACACACACAGCTATTATTTGTATCACTGTAGTAAATGCACACTGTAGTGGTTTGGGATGTGACCTGGACATGCTCCCTTTGAGATGGTGTTCATGTTTCTGATGTGTGTGTGTGTGTGTGTGTATGTGTGTGTGTATGCACTACATGTTACAGGTGTGAGTGTTGAGCCACATTGTCGCTGTAGTGGTGTTGAAAGTCGCAGGATTGGGAAAATGATCGCGAGTGTTGAACTGATCCGGCCGAACCCACACTGCACACACACTGAGATCATGTGAGTCTCCTCACCTACACACTGATAATGGCATTAATGACTACGAGTATAAACATTAATGTGTGTATGTGTGTGTGTGTGTATGTACATCAGAGCCACGCTGAAAGGCAGCGGTCAGCAGATCTGTCTGGACACTAAAGCACCATGGGTAATGAAAGTGATTGAGAAGATCATAGCAAAGTAAGTTCTCCCCTTAGTCCCCCCTACACACACACACACACACACACACACACACACACACACACACACACAAACTTTAATGTACAACAGTATTTCAGTTGGTATTTGAGGCATTGTGTTAATGTGGGTGTATGTTTTGTATTTTGCAGCCGTTCACCCTGAACCTGAAGTCTAACCTGAACTCCATTGAGTGTGTGTCTGTGTATGTCTGTGTGTATTTGTGTGTGTCTGTGTGTATTTGTGTGGGTCTGTGTGTATTTGTGTGAATATGTTTGAATTAATAAGGTGCTATTTATTTCATATGACTTATTTAAATATTTATGCCACTATTTATTCTCATTCTAATAAACCTGTATTGTAAACACACTCTGATGTCTGATGGCTCTGTTGCGCCTCCTAGAGGCAGGAATCTTTTTTTTGGGGTTCAAGATCATTACCCTGACTGATAATTAAATAAAATCTAACATGGAACCTTGTGTTGTTTTTACAGTGCACTGATCCCACAGTGCAGAAAATAATGAAAATAAAATCATTTATATTACTTATATCTGACACTCAGGTGCTAAAATTGGGAGGGGGGCATGCAAACAAACTTCAAATAAAAGTGTTAGTAACGCAGGAGTGTAACTAGCCATGTATCATGTGACTCTGTATCATTACTGCTCAGATAAAATACTGAAAATGTTACTGTTAAAGTCAACTGTTAAAGCATGCAGTAAATCTACTATGAATCTCTGAGTTTGAGTTCAATGTGGGTTTATTATCAGTAATGAAGTAATGAAGGTAATCATTAAACACACACAAACACACACACACACACACACACACACACACACACACTGGAAAGTTTCCTAATCACAGGCCACTAGCAGTATTTGAAAAGAAATTTTACTCTCCTTTCTTTCTAGCTTGCAAATTTCTCAATGAGCTTCTGGTTAAAGTCGGTCATCTCAGTGACCAGTCTCTTTTCCAGTGACAGCATGGTCAATACATTCAGTAAGAAGTGCTGGAAAAGCACGGAGTGGAAGCTCTACCTCCATCACGTGACTGCTGCTGAATTTGTAGATTGGGTCAATCTGCTCCAAGCTCCTTGATTCTTTTTTTTCTTCATCCTAACCCTTGTGTAAGGGGATTTTATGGTGGTCTTTTGGTATTTGAAGTTTCTTTTTATAAACAGAAACAAAAAAATGAAAATGAAAGTAATATTTGATTTTTATTTTAAAATCCATAAACAATAAAGTAAGTAATAAACCATTTTTTAACGATGTGATGAAAATGTCAGACACCTTTTTAGAATTAGACTTTTAGATTTAGATTTTCTTTCCTCATTTATACTTTACATAAAGAAAGTTGTATAGAGTAGAAACGGAAAAACAGCGGCATTTCCTTTGTCTAAAAACAGAAGTATCTCTTCTTCTGTCATTTGTGGCAACGTGCAGTAAAGTTAGCTTTAGGTTCAATATTCGCAAAGGCTGCTTTAGGGACCGTCTGCAAATTTACCTCTCAGTACAAAACGAAGTCCAATAATTAATATAAATTATGTTTACAAAGTCATAGTAAATTACTTGTGGGCAAACTGACTGAAAATATTTAGCAAATATGCCACCTTAGACAATTCTTCTTCTTTCGGCTTTTCCCTTCAGGGGTCGCCACAGCAGATCATCTCTCTCCACCCATCCCTATCTTCTGCATCTTCTAGCTTCATATCCTCATTAATTCCATCCATATACCTCTTGACACCTTTCTCCACCCATTCCAACCTGCCTGCACTCGCTTCTTTACCTGTGACGGGGCTCCGCCAGAGGCGGAAGTGTCCGGATCCATATGCCGAGCCGGCGGTAGGGAAAACACAGTATCGTAAATCGGGGACAGGCAATAAATCGGCAACAGGTAATCCAAAATCCAAGCAATAAAGTCCGACAAGGGTAATCCAAAGAGGGAGACACGAAAACAGTCCAAAGTCCGAAAACCAAACAAACCAACATCAAAGAACAAGCAAAAGAGTATCCAATAAACAATCCAAGTCAAAGCCAGAAATCCGTCAGGGTAAGCGCTCGGTATAGTCAACAAGAACATTACTTCGCGTCATGCAGGTGGTGCGCACCATATTTAAATCCCCAGGTAATCCGGAAGTGAACTCAAAATACGGGCGAGGGCTCCCTCTCGCGGTCACCTCTAGTGCGAGTCGTGACAACCTCTTTCCCACACTCTCCATTACTCTGGACTGTTAACCCCACGTACTTAAACTCCTGTCCCTTCTTCACCTCTTCACCCTGTAACCTTACTGTTCCACTTCCCTCCCTTTCATTCACACACATGTACTCAGTCTTACTACCACTGACTTTCATTCCTCTTCTCTCCAGCGCAAACCTCCACCTCTCCAGGTTTTCCTCCACCTGCTCCCTGCTCTCACTACAGATCACAATGTCATCTGCAAACATCATTGTCCAAGGATCTATCCTGGACTATCTGTCCATCCTGACCTCCTCTGACAACTGGTCCATCACTATAGCAAACAGGAAGGGGCTCAGAGCCGATCCCTGATGCAGTCCCACCTCCACATTGAACTCCTCTGTCTGACCTACAGCACACCTCACCACTGTCCTGCTCCTCTCATACATGTCCTGCACCACTCTGACATACTTCTCTGCTACTCCTGACTTCCTCATACAGTACCACAGCTCTTCTCTTGGCACCCTGTCATACGCTTTCTCCAAGTCTACAAACACACAGTGCAACTCCCTCTGACCATCCCTATACTTCTCCATCAAAATTCTCAGAGCAAAAATTGCATCTGTTGTGCTCTTTCTGGGCATGAAGCCATACTGCTGCTCACAAATTTCCACTACCTTCCTTAACCTAGCTTCCACTACTCTTTCCCATAGCTTCATTGTATGGCTCATCAACTTTATCCCCCTATAGTTACTGCAACTCTGCACGTCACCCTTATTCTTAAAGATCGGCACTAACACACTTCTTCTCCATTCCTCAGGCATCCTCTCACTCTCTAAAACCATGTTGAACAAACTAGTTAAAAAGTCCACTGCTGCCTCTCCCAGACACTTCCAGACCTCCACCGGGATGTCATCAGGACCAACTGCCTTCCCACTTTTCATCCTCTTCAAAGCCTTCCTGACTTCATCCTTTCTAATCTTATCTACTTTCTGTTCCACAGAGTTCACCCCTTCTACTCTTTTTTCCCTCTCATTTTCCTCATTCATCAGCTCCTCAAAGTACTCCTTCCATCTCCTCTGTACACTCTCCTCACTTGTGAGCACCCTTCCATCTCTATCCTTAATAACTCTAACTTGCTGCACATCCTTCCCATCTCGATCCCTCTGCCTAGCTAACCTGTACAAGTCCTTCTCTCCTTCTCTAGTGTCTAACCTAGTGTACAACTCGTCATATGCCTTCTGCTTGGCCTTAGACACCTCCCTCTTCACTCTGCGCTGTAACTCCTTGTATTCCTGTCTATTCTCTTCAGTCCTGTCCATGTCCCACTTCTTCTTGGCTAACCTCTTCCTCTGGACACTATCCTGAACTTCCTCATTCCACCACCAAGTCTCCTTATCTTCTTTCCTCCTTCCAGATGACACACCCAGCACCTTTCTCCCTGTCTCCCTGATCACTTCTGCTGTAGTTTCCCAGTCATCTGGCAGCACTACCTGACCACCCAGAGCCTGCCTCAACTTCTGTCTAAATTCCTCACAACATTCCTCCTTTTTCAGCTTCCACCACTTGGTTTTCTTCTCTATCTCTATCTCTGACCTCTTCTTCTTACAGACCATCAAAGTCATCCTACACACCACCATCCTATGCTGTCTGGCTACACTCTCTCCCACTACCACTTTACAGTCACTAATCTCTTTCAGATTGCCTCTTCTACATAGGATGTAGTCTACCTGTGTTCTCCTACCTCCACTCTTGTAAGTTGAATCCTGCTCCTATACTACGAGCCTTGCTACCCTTCCACCTGGTCTCCTGTACACACAGTATATCCACCTTCCTTCTCTCCATCACATCAGCCAGCTCTCTACCTTTCCCTGTCATAGTACCAACATTCAGAGTTCCTATTCTCAGTCCTACACTCTTACCTTTCCTCTTCTCTCTCTGTCTGTGCACTCTCCTCCCTCCTCTACTTCTTCCACCAACAGTAGCCCAATTTCCACCGGCGCCCTGTAGGTCAACGGCGCCGATGGCGGTCGTTGTTAACCCGGGCCTCGACCGATCCGGTATGAAATTCGTACTGACGATTCGCATGGTTAAATTTGGCAATGTTTTACGCCGGATGCCCTTCCTGACGCAACCCTCTCTATTTATCCGGGCTTGGGACCGGCACAGAAGTCACTGGACTGTGACCCCCATGGATAGATTATGTCACCTTAGACAATACCTCCCCTAATGTATGTACAGTACACGAATATTTTTAGAGGAAAAAAAATACAGAAATTCATCAAAACATTTTCATCACATAATTAAAAAACGATTTATTACTTTATTGTTTATGGATTTTCAAATTAAAATCAAATATTACTTTCATTTTGTTTTTTTATTTCTGTTTACAAAAAGAAACTTCAAATACCAAAAAGTACACGGACCAACCGAATTTTCTTTCATCTCGAGATATTTCGCTTTTACACATTAATCAGTATCTGTCCGTTAACTGACCATCTGCTGAGTGATAATGAGACTCGTTGAGAATGGTCCAATCACATGAGGCTAAATATAGAAAAACAATATTGATTCGCTAACAACAAAAGTGGGAGGGTTCAAGGACAATTTGAAACAAGCCAATCAGAGCTCAGCCTCAAGTCACATGCTTTTCAAAACTTTACGGAGCTACGTTTGTCCGGCGCATCGCGCACGCGCACACACACACACACACACACACACACACACACAAATGAATGAAATACAGTTTTGATTTTTTATTTTAAATAAACGATAATATGACTAAATGGAATAGAAGGACTAAATGATTTTATTTCGTTATTAAAATATATAATTATTGCTAACGTGTTAAAGTAGCATTCTTCTCTGGCTAACTTTCTTTTATTGTCTGTGTGTTGTTGTCTTTGTGCACTGGAACTTGTGACACTTAAACAGATTCCTTGTATGCGCAAACCTGGTCATAAGGCTCTTTCTGATTCTGAACTAAAAGGGGGCGGTGCCCCAGCGCCCCCTATTAACCGGCCGCCACTGGTCATCTGTCTTATTAGAAAAAGAAGACACACTGGAAAGGCAAAGCTCTGGAAGTGAGGTCCAGAAGTCTTTTTGCTCCTCGGTTGTCTCAGCACTGGCTATTGTCTCAGAATCTTTGTTCACCTTCACATAGGAAAATGACCACTCATTGTGCTGTCCTTTACTTTCAGAAGTTCCTTTTGTCCTTCCTCAGACAAAAACTACAGAGTAAAGATGTAAAAGCTAAAAACGTAAAATAAAGTGTAAAGTAAGATGCAGAATAAGTAGGTAATACGTAAAATAAACAAAAATAAACTTTAAATAATGAAAGCTGTGCCTGTGGTGTCAGGTGCCAGAACAATACAGCGTTTTAAACTGAAAGAAAAAGAAAATGGAATTAAAGTTTAAAGATTACATTATTATTATTATTATTATTATTATTATTATTATTATTATTATTATTATTATTATGCAAAAAATTATACACAGATTTGTACAAGCATATACAACTCGCAACAAATACAAAATAAACAAATACTCAAACACTCAAAGAATAAGTAAAGAGAAAAAACGTGCTGCCAGGGGTAAAACTACAACAATTTAAAGTAACAAAAAGCTTCATAGGTCTTTCTTGCTTTTTTGTTCTTAATTTTGTCTAATGTAGTACCATATTGTTTAATCTCTTTTATAAAATGATCAAAAGTTTGGCTCAGCTTTAGTCCATTTTTTCACATGAGTGTGATACTGATGTGATAGTAAAATAAAAAGTTGTATAATAAAGCACATTGTACTTTTGGAATCAACATCGTCCTGTACGAAATAAAATACAACATCATACAAATCATGTATCCATGTTCCAAACGACCTGGAAATGAAATGAGAAACATCCGACCGAAATATATTTCTGAATATATACACTCAAAAAAAGAGTCACAGATTCTTTGGCATTGCTACAAGATTCACATAAATATTCAACACTCAGATTGAAATGTTCTAACAACTCCGGTCAATTCTGTGTAAAATTTTATAGGATACTTCTCTAATTTTATTATTCATAAAAAACTTATTTCTTATGGACCATACTTTTTCTCTGATCTATAAACAGACCTGGAGATCCCTTCTGCCTTTGAGAGTAGGACATGTCCACATAGGGACAGATCTCTCATGAGCCACAAATTCAACCTGTTACTAATTTTCTCAATAATCGGGTCACAAGTGAACAGGCTTCTCTGATCCAAATCTTTACACACCTTTATCCCAAGGTATGGGACTTTGTCTTTAATTGGTATCCCACAAATTTCTTTCAGGAGACAATCTTTAAGAGAGAATAAAGTGGACTTATTCTTGTTCGTCTTCAATCCAGAGATTCCAGAAAATTCTTCAATACATTGTAACTTCATTCATTTCGTCACTATTTTTGACAAAAATTGTGGCGTTTAAAGATTATATGTTTTCAGTGCCTAAAAGCCCAGTGACGTCAGTGAACCGCTCGGTGCTCAGCCAATCGAGTGATAGCACTGTGATTGACAGGCGGACTGTCCAATGATCGCAGTCCTCAGCCTTCTCCCGCTGAGCGAATGGAGCTGCGCGTGCACAGACCGAACCTCGCCGGAACAGGCGCGTGCGTGAGTCTGCTGTTTGTTGTTTATTATAGCGGTGTGTTTTATAAACTTTTTATTTAATCAGTTATAAAACATCAGACAGTCTTAAAGATCTGCAGCAGGCGGACTGCATGTTACTGTAACATTAACGGGGTTTTGCCGAAATGTACAGTTAGCTATTTTTTTTTTTACAACTCCAGCATGACGCTGTTGTGTACATTTACAGTAAAATACTGATGAAGTGATTAGCAGTTCATTAATCCTGCACTTTCCCACAAATGCACTGTATTACAGGTTACTGTAAACTGCAGCAGAAATCAAGTGTAACAGAGCCACAGGCATTTTATTTATTTATTTATTTGAAATATTTTCTAAACACTTTGATCTGATCAATTATCCCTCAGAAGTCTATAAAATACCATGTTTTAATAAAGTACATAAATGTACCCTTTAAAACTGCGACTTAAAATAATACAGCATCCAAGTGTCTTATCTTATTCAACTCGTGAAAACATTTGGAAAAGCTTTCTTAAAAACAAATAAAAACCCTGAAGCACATGTAGGGCAAAACCTCTGCTGAAAAAGGCATTATAAACTGTCACTAGAGAGACTTTACTGCAATCAGATCTGCAGTGTTTATAAAGACGTGCTTTAATTTAGATCTGAGAAAGAAATGTGACTCTTCTTGTCATGTATTTCTCCTGTGCAAATACTAAAGCAAAAGCACACTCATCTGTTATTATTAAAAATAAAGAATTCGGTGAAAAATCAACAATTAGACTCTTATGAGCTGCAGATTTCTGTTCTCAAAATACAATGCAAAAAATACTGTAAAGAACTGTCTTCTTTTCTTCCAGGAATCACTAAACTACTGTTCTGCTTCAGCTCAGTCTTTTCACCAAACACATGTGTTATTAACACTAATAAACACAATACACGACACAATAAACACTAACATGTGTTATTAACACTAATAAACACAATACACGACACAGTAAACACTAACATGTGTTATTAACACTAATAAACACAATACACGACACAATAAACACTAACATGTGTTATTAACACTAATAAACACAATACACGACACAATAAACACTAACGTGTTATTAACACTAATAAACACAATACACGACACAGTAAACACTAACATGTGTTATTAACACTAATAAACACAATACACGACACAATAAACACTAACATGTGTTATTAACACTAATAAACACAATACACGACACAATAAACACTAACATGTGTTATTAACACTAATAAACACAATACACGACACAATAAACACTAACATGTGTTATTAACACTAATAAACACAATACACGACACAATAAACACTAACATGTGTTATTAACACTAATAAACACAATACACGACACAGTAAACACTAACATGTGTTATTAACACTAATAAACACAATACACACTGTGTAGTAAATTAACATCAATTTTTAACAGTGTTATGTGGAATCATCGTAGGTTGGATGTAAATGTGTGTGTGTGTGTGTGTGTGTGTGTGTGTGTGTGTGTGTGTGTGTGTAAAGAAGAAATGTTTGGTGAACAGAGATTTCCTGTTAATATTCAGTGAGATGGATGTCTCTCATGCTGCTTGTGGAAAGACGAGTGTGAGTGCTCCTGACCCCTCTTTACCACCTGTGATGCCCCTGACCTCTCCTGCCCTCATGAAAGACTCCTCCCACTCAGCTGTTCCCACTGCCATTCCCTCTCATGGACAGGTGCGCCGGGGGCGGGGCTTTGCAGCAGTGGTGAAGCGGGTGATTCAGGAAGAGAGGAATAGGAAGGAGGAAGAACAGGATAAGGTGGAGCAGGAAGGTGAGATGTTTACACACACACACACACACACACACACATATAACGCTGAAGCTATTCTTGACTAAAACACAGAAATTTATTTGTGTGTGTGTGTGTTTGTGTGTTGTAGAGGAGGCAGCTGAAGAAGACATGAGCTTTGAGGAGCTTCTAGAGAAAGCTAAAGCAGGAGATCCTAAAGCCCAAAGCAGTGTGAGTGCTGTGTGTGTGTGTGTGTGTGTGTGTGTGTGTGTGTGTGTGTGTGTGTGTGAGTGTGTGTGTGAGTGCTCTGTGTGTGTGTTTGTGTGTGTGTGTTTGTGCGTGTGTGTGTGTGTGCGTGTGTGTGTGTGTGTGTGTGTGCGTGTGTGTGTGTGCGTGTGTGTGTGTGTGTGCGTGTGTGTGTGTGTGTATGTGTGTGTGTGTGTGTGTGTGCGTGTACACAAGCATGTGTAGTTATATTAAGACACACAGCTCGTCTTCCACAGAGCTGAATATAGACGCACACTGACAGAAGGATTGGTTATTAACCCCCCCTCTCTTCCCCACACACACACACACACACACACACACACACACACACACACAGCATTACCTCTCATACACACAATGTAATAGTACAGCACTCTGTAGGTTAGTTCCGCCATGTAAGAATGGTATGTTGTGTATGTGTTCTGTTGTGTGGATATTGTATGGCATTTATTGCAGTGTGTGTGTGTGTGTGTGTGTGTAGCTGGGCAAATACTATCTGAAGTTAGGAGAAGATTCTGAGGCTGATGTAAATAATCAGACAGCTGTTGATTGGCTGGTTAGAGCAGCAAAACAGGGGCGAGGAGATGCAGCGAAACTACTACGACAATGCTGGATCCAAAAGAAAGGTGCACACACACACACACACACACACATATTTTTTTTACGATCGTTAACTAACTCTACCTGAAGGCACCTGTACAGTGAGCCCTACGTTTCATTCCTCCAGCTTGCCTTTGGTTTGACATGAAGCACTTGATTGACCTCTGACCCCTGACCCCACAGGTATCACTGAGCAGAATGAAGCTGAAGTCCGTTCACTCTCACGGGAGAGTAAGTTTGAGCAGGCGGTTCGGCGAGCAGCAATGATGATGTATTGGAAGTTGAACCCAGACAGGAAGGAGAAAATGGACAAAAGAGAAATACTGCAGAACGTCCGTCAGGTCAACAGTGAAACAGGTAAATCTACAGGGATCATTTCTGTAGCTGTGTTTAAGAGAAATAAGCAGAGTACTGCATAAAATATTGACCTGTCCTTCACTACCAGGCTGAGGTGTGAGGAGTGCTCATAACTGTGCTCCATTGAGCCACACCCATATCAACCACACCCCTACCAGTCATTTCCTTTATCAGCCACTCCCCCATCAGCTACACAACTCTTTTTGGCCACGCCCTCATCGGCCCTGCACCATCAGCCACACCCATATCAGCGACTCCCATATTAACCACGCCCACATCAGCCACACCCATATCAGCCACACTCATATCAACCACACCCCTACCAGTCATTTCCTTTATCAACCACTCCCCATCAGCTACACAACTCTTTTTGGCCACACCCACACCCATATCAGTCGAGCTCCTTATCAGCCACAACCATATCAGTTGTGTTCCTTATCAGCCACACCCATATCAGCCATGCTCCTTATCAGCCACACCCATATCAGTCATGCTCCTTATCAGCCACACCCATATCAGCCACACCCATATCAGTCGTGTTCCTTATCAGCCACACCCATATCAGCCACACCCATATCAGCCATGCTCCTTATCAGCCACACCCATATCAATCGTGCTCCTTATCAGCCACACCCATATATCAGACACACCCATATCAGTCATGCACCCTATCAGCCACACCCATATCAGCCGTGCTCCTTATCAGCCACACCCATATCAGCCGTGCTCCTTATCAGCCACACCCATATCATCTACACCCATATCAGCCGTGCTCTTTTTCTCAGCCACACCCATATCAGCCATGCTCTTTATCAGCCACACCCATAAGAGTCATGTTCCTTATCAGCCACGCCCTATCAGCCACACCCATAACACTCGTGCTCCTTATCAGCCACACCCATATCAGTCGTGCTCCTTATTAGCCACACCCATATCAGGAATTAGTGGTCAGGAATTACAAAACGTTTCAGTTCAAATCATGACTTTGGGACAGTCCCGTGACAGTGGGACAGTGAAAAAGTGAAGGTTACACAATCCTGACATCTCTGTAGAGTCTGATTTAAATATACACAAAGTGTAGGAATCCGGTGTTGTGATTTCACTGGGAACTATATGGGCAAAAGTATGTGGACACATTATCATCACGCCTGTGTAAGCTTGTTGCTTGTCCTGTTCCAAAACTATGGGCGGTAATATGGAGCTGCTTGGCTTCGGCTGGTTTAGAGCAAAAGCTTTTTAAAATAAAATGTTGTTTTTTTTTAAATAAAGTATATTAGCTAGCTACGTTAGTTATTTTGGATGGAGTAGGGTTGCGTTTCTGTTTATATAAAGGTTCTTTCTGTATTTTTTTGTTCTTCTTGTTTGCTTATAAACATCAGGACGGATCAATGAATTTCCTTGTTTAAAGGTAACATTTAAGTGAAAGTGTAATAAAGTGTTTGGTCAGTGTGTGTTAAGTGTTAAATATAATTTCAGTTTTGTCTGTGGTTGTTATCTTACAGGTGGTGTCTGTAATAGAGCTTCAGACGTCCAGATGCAGAGAAAAATTTTGGAGACAATGGTGTCTAAAGAGCGTAAGTGTGTTTATTAGTGTGTTTGTGTTTATAAGTGTGTTTATAAGTGTGTTTGTAAGTGTGTATATAAGTTTGTATATAAGTGTGTATATAAGTCTGTATATGTGTGTATATAAGTGTGTATATAAGTGTGTTTATAAGTGTGTTTATAAGTGTGCATATAAGTGTGTTTATAAGTGTGCATATAAGTGTTTGTAAGTGTGTTTATAAGTGTGTTTGTAAGAGTGTTTATAAGTGTGTATATAAGTGTGTTTGTAAGTGTGTATATAAGTGTGTTTATAAGTGTGTATATAAGTGTGTATATAAGTGTGTTTATAAGTGTGTATATAAGTGTGTATATAAGTGTGTTTATAAGTGTGTTTATAAGTGTGTATATAAGTGTGTATATAAGTGTGTTTGTAAGAGTGTTTATAAGTGTGCATATAAGTGTGTTTGTAAGTGTGTTTGTAAGAGTGTTTATAAGTGTGTTTATAAGTGTGTATATAAGTGTGTTTATAAGTGTGCATATAAGTGTGTTTGTAAGTGTGTTTATAAGTGTGTTTGTAAGAGTGTTTATAAGTGTGTTTATAAGTGTGTATATAAGTGTGTTTGTAAGTGTGTATATAAGTGTGTTTGTAAGTGTGTATATAAGTGTGTTTGTAAGTGTGTATATAAGTGTGTTTATAAGTGTGTTTATAAGTGTGTTTATAAGTGTGTTTGTGTTTATAAGTGTGTATATGTGTGTTTATAAGTGTGTTTATAAGTGTGTTTGTAAGTGTGTATATAAGTGTGTTTATAAGTGTGTATATAAGTGTGTTTGTAAGTGTGTATATAAGTGTGTTTGTAAGTGTGTATATAAGTGTGTTTGTAAGTGTGTATATAAGTGTGTTTATAAGTGTGTTTATAAGTGTGTTTGTGTTTATAAGTGTGTATATGTGTGTTTATAAGTGTGTTTATAAGTGTGTTTATAAGTGTGTATATAAGTGTGTTTATAAGTGTGTATATAAGTGTGTATATAAGTCTGTATATGTGTGTATATAAGTGTGTATATAAGTGTGTTTATAAGTGTGTTTATAAGTGTGCATATAAGTGTGTTTGTAAGTGTGTTTGTAAGAGTGTTTATAAGTGTGTTTATAAGTGTGTATATAAGTGTGTTTATAAGTGTGCATATAAGTGTGTTTGTAAGTGTGTTTATAAGTGTGTTTGTAAGAGTGTTTATAAGTGTGTTTATAAGTGTGTATATAAGTGTGTTTGTAAGTGTGTATATAAGTGTGTTTGTAAGTGTGTATATAAGTGTGTTTGTAAGTGTGTATATAAGTGTGTTTATAAGTGTGTTTATAAGTGTGTTTGTGTTTATAAGTGTGTATATGTGTGTTTATAAGTGTGTTTATAAGTGTGTTTGTAAGTGTGTATATAAGTGTGTTTATAAGTGTGTATATAAGTGTGTATATAAGTCTGTATATGTGTGTATATAAGTTTGTATATAAGTGTGTGTATAAGTGTGTTTATAAGTGTGTATATAAGTGTGTTTATGAGTGTGTATATAAGTGTGTATATAAGTGTGTATATGTGTGTATATAAGTTTGTATATAAGTGTATATATGTGTGTAAATAAGTGTGTTTATAAGTGTGTATATAAGTTTGTATATAAGTGTGTATATAAGTTTGTATATAAGTGTGTATATAAGTCTGTATATGTGTGTATATAAGTTTGTATATAAGTGTGATTATAAGTGTGTGTATAAGTGTGTTTATAAGTGTGTATATAAGTGTGTTTATAAGTGTGTTTGTGTTTATAAGTGTGTATATGTGTATATATAAGTGTGTTTATATGTGTGTATATGTGTGTATATAAGTGTGTATATGTGTGTATATAAGTGTGTATATAAGTGTGTATATGTGTGTATATAAGTGTGTATATGTGTGTATATAAGTGTGTATATAAGTGTGTATATGTGTGTTTATATGTGTGTATATAAGTGTGTATATGTGTGTATATAGGTGTGTTTATATGTATGTATATAAGTGTGTATATGTGTGTATATATGTGTGTATATAAGTGTGTATATGTGTGTATATAAGTGTGTTTATATGTGTGTATATAAGTGTGTATATGTGTGTATATAAGTGTGTATATATGTGTGTATATAAGTGTGTATATGTGTGTATATAAGTGTGTATATGTGTGTATATAAGTGTGTTTATATGTGTGTATATAAGTGTGTATATAAGTGTTTATATGTGTGTATATAAGTGTGTTTATATGTGTGTATATAAGTGTGTATATGTGTGTATATAAGTGTTTATATGTGTGTATATAAGTGTGTTTATATGTGTGTATATAAGTGTGTATATGTGTGTATATAAGTGTGTATATGTGTGTATATAAGTGTGTATATAAGTGTGTTTATATGTGTATATATAAGTGTGTATATAAGTGTGTATATAAGTGTGTTTATATGTGTATATATAAGTGTGTATATGTGTGTATATAAGTGTGTATATATGTATGTATATAAGTGCGTATATGTGTGTATATGTGTGTATATAAGTGTGTTTGTGTTTGGATGTGTGTTTTGTTGATTAAAATACTGAATTTTAATAACTGAATGATAAAACAGCAGTTTAAATATTGTGTACAGTATATTTGTGTATGTCTGTAATTTGTATAAACATGTGGTGTGTGTTCGTGTGTGTGTTCGTGTGTGTGTGTGTTGTGCAGCAAACAGCCAGTATGTTGATGTGGAGGGGTTCGTGGAGATGACAAAAAAATACACAGAGGACATCACACAGACACCACAGAGTGAGATGGAGGAAGACACTGTGAGAGGAGGAGAGTGGGACTGGGATGGTTTAACACTGGACAAGGCAGGAACACACACACACACACACACACCATCTAGAAGTCTAGAATCATCAATGGCAGTTTGTGATATATAATTTATATAAGTGTGTGTGTGTGTGTGTGTGTGTGTGTGTGATACACTGTAGAAGGGGGTATGTCCTGTATCTCATAAGAAAAGTGTGTGGCCTGGCACGCAGATGATGCTAGAAACAAAACGTAGCATGAAGAGAGCCATAGACATCAACTCCTATTTCCTGGTAAAAACGTCACATTCTGGTGATGTTAAATTTTAATTTATTTATAAGAAGAAGCTATCATTTTAATTCCTCCCTTTTTTCACAAATTAAAAATATGGTGTGTGTGTGTGTGTGTGTGTGTGTGTGTAGGGTCTACAATATCCTCTCCATTTGATCCTGGACGTAAAGGAGCACCTGGTGGACTGGGCTTCTCGTGCAGGTGTCCAGTGGCTGAGCACCATCATACCGACTCAACACGTTAATGCACTCGTCTTCTTCTTCATCATTTCTAACCTAAGTGTTGATCTTTTCTTCTTCTTCATCCCTCTCCTCACATTTTATCTGGCTTTCATCTCCATGGCAATCTGCACTCTGAGGGTGTTTCGTAGCAGTAAATGCTGGCAGAACTTTAGTGCTTTAGCGGCTCTCCTGAGGCGTTTTGAACCCGAGCTGGACGTCGAGTCTCACTTTGGCTGGAGTCAGCTGGAGCAGCACCTTTACTTCTCGGTTTCTGTGTGTTTTGTGATCTTCAGTTTCCCACTGGCTGATAAACGCTGGATCCCATGCTCAGAGCTCTGCACGGTAGCCATGTTCTTCACAGCTCTAAGTTATGCCTCTCTGACCCCGGCAGCAGCATTGTACACACGCAGAGCCTTCATCATCGAGGTGGCCTCCTCTCTGTGTGCCCTAACGTCCCGCCTTCCCGAGGAATTCAAGACGCTGCGGCTTTTAGGACAAACGTTTGCTACAATGCCGGTCGGAGAGTCGGTGGTACTTACCATTAGTCTGCCATGCCTGCTCTATCTCTACCTTTTTTACTTGTTCTTCAGGTGAGAAACTTCTTTCTGTTACTGCAGTGGATTGATGTACAATTATACAAATTGATCGATATCTTATAATGTACAGAATCTCTCATGTTTACATGCAATTAATAGAAATAACTGTGTGTTCCTCTTCAGCATGGCCCGGATGCACGGATTCCGAGGGACGTACTGCTTCCTGGTACCGTACCTAGTGTGTTTTATGTGGTTGGAGTTTGCAGTTGTTCTCCTGCAGAACTCCACACTGATTGGTCTGATTCGCACTTGTGTCGCATACTTCCTCTTTCTCTTCGCTCTGCCTGTGCTGGCACTGGGACTGGCGGCCATGTTGATGATTCAGATGGTGAAGTGGTTTGTGGAACTGGAGCTAACAAAGATGTTGGTGACGTTGGCGGTGTGTGTGGTTCCTGTCACACTCCGTCTGTGGACTCGCTTCAGTCTGTCGATTCTGAGTGTGCTGCGCTCTATCACACACCGAGGCCCTGTCAAACTCATCCTGCTGTGTTTGTGCTGTGTGTTTTTGGTGTGTGTGGGTTATGTGTACAGTGCAGAGGGGCTGAAGGTCTATAACTCCACACTGACGTGGGAGCAGTACAACACAGTGTGTGGCCCCTCTGCATGGAGACAATATGGCATCACACACACTCAGATCCTCTGCAGTCACCTGGAGGGACACAGAGTCACATGGAGCGGAAGGTTTCAGGGTGTCCGAGTGGCCGAGACGGAGAACGGAGCTCAGTCCCTCATCAACTTGCTGCCCGTGTTCATGGGCGATTGGCTGCGTTGTCTCTACGGCAACGAATATCCATCCTGTGAGAGGCAGAATGTTAGCAATTCATTGCAGGAACAAACAAGTGTAAACGTCTCACTTCTCTTCCAGAAGCGAGCGGAAGAGGAACTCTGCCGCATCAAACATGTAGCCAAACACCGCTGCCATGTTAAACGCTTTGATAAGTACCGCTTTGAGGTGACGGTACGCCATCCAGTCAGTGGAGCTGAGACTGTAGACACTGACAGTGACCTCATCCTCCTCGCCAGCCACGAGTTTAAGCAGGTTTTACTGAACCTAGATGAGGGCAGCATGGTGGAGTTCAGTACCAAGTTGGAGGGTAAACTGGGATCCAAGCTACCGAGACTGGAGCTGAAAGCCATTCACTGTCTGAACTGCACGTCGTCGCTGCTGCCTGAAGGACGGCAAGTCAAAATCGAGCGCAACTGGAGGAAGAGTGTGCAGGCAGCCATCAAATTTGCCTTTGACTTTTTCTTCTCCCCCTTACTCTCAGCCAGGTTCAAGGTGTGAAGAAGAGCAGTGTAGTGTGTTCAGCTTCATGTTAGGATATTAATGAAGAAATTCAAGGAATGTTCCAGTACTGATAGAGAAAAGACCGGAGATGGAGTATTGTTAGTTGCACTTTTCAGAGCTGATGCTTGTTGTGAAAACATACAGCTCAGGTCAGCACCTGACTAAGGTGAGAACATGTGTGTAAAGGTTTTAATCATTCGAAGGGACTGCACATGACAGGTATGGTGTCCAGCAAGGTTCTGATTAAGGTCATCTTTATGTCCAGATCCCACAGACAGGATTAACAAACACACTGGCTTTTAATTTAGTGCTGATCTAATTAAAACTGAAGACTGAAAACAAGATAAAAATTTGGACTAACTTCTTTTAACTTCTCTAAATTGTACGTTTCTGCAGTGAGGTTGTTGTTTTTGCTGTGAAACCACAAAGTAAACCAGAGTTATGGACGATGCTATAAATCTGGAGGATTGTTTATTACTAGACTTGAAAGTAAATTGTCTGATGCTGATGCTTATTTTAGAAATATAAAACTTTTTTTTAATTATTAGAAAATACACATGTTGTGTGTTAGCATGAGTTCAGATTGTGTGTATTTGTATTAAAATCCCAATTAAACAAACATTGGGGCAAATATTATGTTTGTTATCTGTGTGTGTGTGTGTGTGTGTGTGTGTGCCATTCACCTGTGAGTAATTCATTAAAACACAGCACCACTGATGTAGAGCAGTGATCATCACATCATTATTCTTTATATTTATTTACATTGAGTTTTAAATGTTTATATTTTTTATACTTCATTAGAATATGATTCTGTGTTATTTTATATACATGTGAGAAACACAGGATAAACATGCATGTGTGTGCATGTGTGTGCGTGTGTGTATGTGTGTTTGACAGAGTGAAAGAGAGACAAAGAAAGAATAGATAGAACAGAGAGGTGTTTATGCAGTTATATATTAACAGCTGTGAAGCATGAATAAGTGTTAATCACTGGTCAGTGTAGTGTTAGTGTGAAGGTAGTATGAGTGTAAGGTCAGTGTAGTGTTAGTGTGAAGGTAGTATAAGTGTAAGGTCAGTGTAGTGTTAGTGTGAAGGTAGTATGAGTGTAAGGTCAGTGTAGTGTTAGTGTGAAGGTAGTATGAGTGTAAGGTCAGTGTAGTGTTAGTGTGAAGGTAGTATGAGTGTAAGGTCAGTGTAGTGTTAGAGTGAAGGTAGTATGAGTGTAAGGTCAGTGTAGTGTTAGTGTGAAGGTAGTATGAGTGTAAGGTCAGTGTAGTGTTAGTGTGAAGGTAGTATGAGTGTAAGGTCAGTGTAGTGTTAGAGTGAAGGTAGTATGAGTGTAAGGTCAGTGTAGTGTTAGAGTGAAGGTAGTATGAGTGTAAGGTCAGTGTAGTGTTAGAGTGAAGGTAGTATGAGTGTAAGGTCAGTGTAGTGTTAGTGTGAAGGTAGTATGAGTGTAAGGTCAGTGTAGTGTTAGTGTGAAGGTAGTATGAGTGTAAGGTCAGTGTAGTGTTAGTGTGAAGGTAGTATGAGTGTAAGGTCAGTGTAGTGTTAGAGTGAAGGTAGTATGAGTGTAAGGTCAGTGTAGTGTTAGTGTGAAGGTAGTATGAGTGTAAGGTCAGTGTAGTGTTAGTGTGAAGGTAGTATGAGTGTAAGGTCAGTGTAGTGTTAGTGTGAAGGTAGTATGAGTGTAAGGTCAGTGTAGTGTTAGTGTGAAGGTAGTATGAGTGTAAGGTCAGTGTAGTGTTAGTGTGAAGGTAGTATGAGTGTAAAGTCAGTGTAGTGTTAGTGAGAAGATAGTATGAGTGTAAGGTCAGTGTAGTGTTAGTGTGAAGGTAGTATGAGTGTAAGGTCAGTGTTGGAGTAAGTGATGATGTAGTAGTAATGTTACTGTTGGTGTAGTGTGGGCATGGTGTTGTGTTTTGTAGGTACAGCTTTAGTGTAACATTAGTACAGTGTTATGTAATGTACTAACAGTGTAATGTTAGTAAGGTAAGTGTTGATTTAGTGTTAGTGTTGAGGTAGTGTAGTAAGGATAGGGTAATGTTAGTGTAGTGTTATGTTGAAGTGGTGAGGTTAGTGTAGTGTAGTTTGGTGGTAGGTTAAGGTTAGTGTAATGTTTGTTTGTGCAATGTTAATATTTTGTTGGTGTTGTGTTCATGTTACTGTAGTGTAATGTTAGTGTAGTTGTAGTGGTGGTGTAGTGTAATGTTAGTGTAGTTGTAGTGGTGGTGTAGTGTAATGTTAGTGTGGTTGTAGTGGTGGTGTAGTGTAATGTTAGTGTGGTTGTAGTGGTGGTGTAGTGTAATGTTAGTGTGGTTGTAGTGGTGGTGTAGTGTAATGTTAGTGTAGTTGTAGTGGTGGTGTAGTGTAATGTTAATGTGGTTGTAGTGGTGGTGTAGTGTAATGTTAGTGTGGTTGTAGTGGTGGTATAGTGTAATGTTAGTGTAGTTGTAGTGGTGGTGTAGTGTAATGTTAGTGTGGTTGTAGTGGTGGTGTAGTGTAATGTTAATGTGGTTGTAGTGGTGGTGTAGTGTAATATTAGTGTAGTTGTAGTAGTGGTGTAGTGTAATGTTAATGTGGTTGTAGTGGTGGTGTAGTGTAATGTTAGTGTAGTTGTAGTGGTGGTGTAGTGTAATGTTAGTGTAGTTGTGGTGGTGTAGTGTAATGTTAATGTGGTTGTAGTGGTGGTGTAGTGTAATGTTAATGTGGTTGTAGTGGTGGTGTAGTGTAATGTTAGTGTAGTTGTAGTGGTGGTGTAGTGTAATGTTAATGTAGTTGTAGTGGTGGTGTAGTGTAATGTTAGTGTGGTTGTAGTGGTGGTGTAGTGTAATGTTAGTGTAGTTGTAGTTGTGGTGTAGTGTAATGTTAGTGTGGTTGTAGTGGTGGTGTAGTGTAATGTTAGTGTAGTTGTAGTTGTGGTGTAGTGTAATGTTAATGTGGTTGTAGTGGTGGTGTAGTGTAATGTTAGTGTGGTTGTGTGGTGGTGTAGTGTAATGTTAATGTGGTTGTAGTGGTGGTGTAGTGTAATGTTAGTGTAGTTGTAGTTGTGGTGTAGTGTAATGTTAATGTGGTTGTAGTGGTGGTGTAGTGTAATGTTAGTGTAGTTGTAGTGGTGGTGTAGTGTAATGTTAATGTAGTTGTAGTGGTGGTGTAGTGTAATGTTAGTGTGAGTTGTAGTGGTGGTGTAGTGTAATGTTATGTGGTTGTAGTGGTGGTGTAGTGTAATGTTAGTGTGGTTGTAGTGGTGGTGTAGTGTAATGTTAGTGTAGTTGTAGTGGTGGTGTAGTGTAATGTTAGTGTGAGTTGTAGTGGTGGTGTAGTGTAATGTTATGTAGTTGTAGTGGTGGTGTAGTGTAATGTTAGTGTAGTTGTAGTGGTGGTGTAGTGTAATGTTAGTGTAGTTGTAGTGGTGGTGTAGTGTAATGTTAGTGTGAGTTGTAGTGGTGGTGTAGTGTAATGTTAGTGTAGGTTGTAGTGGTGGTGTAGTGTAATGTTAGTGTAGTTGTAGTTGGTGGTGTAGTGTAATGTTAGTGTGAGTTGTATGGTGGTGTAGTGTAATTTTAAAGTGTAGTTGTAGTGGTGGTGTAGTGTAATGTTAGTGTAGTTGTAGTGGTGGTGTAGTGTAATGTTAGTGTGAGTTGTAGTGGTGGTGTAGTGTAATGTTAGTGTAGGTTGTAGTGGTGGTGTAGTGTAATGTTAGTGTAGTTGTAGTGGTGGTGTAGTGTAATGTTAGTGTGAGTTGTATGGTGGTGTAGTGTAATGTTAGTGTAGTTGTAGTGGTGGTGTAGTGTAATGTTAGTGTAGGTTGTAGTGGTGGTGTAGTGTAATGTTAGTGTGGTTGTAGTGGTGGTGTAGTGTAATGTTAGTGTAGTTGTAGTGGTGGTGTAGTGTAATGTTAGTGTAGTTGTAGTGGTGGTGTAGTGTAATGTTAGTGTAGTTGTAGTGGTGGTGTAGTGTAATGTTAGTGTAGTTGTAGTGGTGGTGTAGTGTAATGTTAGTGTGGTTGTAGTGGTGGTGTAGTGTAATGTTAGTGTAGTTGTAGTGGTGGTGTAGTGTAATGTTAGTGTAGTTGTAGTGGTGGTGTAGTGTAATGTTAGTGTAGTTGTAGTGGTGGTGTAGTGTAATGTTAGTGTGGTTGTAGTGGTGGTGTAGTGTAATGTTAGTGTAGTTGTAGTGGTGGTGTAGTGTAATGTTAGTGTGGTTGTAGTGGTGGTGTAGTGTAATGTTAGTGTAGTTGTAGTGGTGGTGTAGTGTAATGTTAGTGTGGTTGTAGTGGTGGTGTAGTGTAATGTTAGTGTGGTTGTAGTGGTGGTGTAGTGTAATGTTAGTGTAGTTGTAGTGTGGTGTAGTGTAATGTTAGTGTGGTTGTAGTGGTGGTGTAGTGTTGATGTTAGTGTAGTTGTGGTGGTGTAGTGTAATGTTAGTGTGGTTGTAGTGGTGGTGTAGTGTAATGTTAATGTAGTTGTAGTGGTGGTGTAGTGTAATGTTAGTGTGGTTGTAGTGGTGGTGTAGTGTAATGTTAGTGTAGTTGTAGTGGTGGTGTAGTGTAATGTTAATGTAGTTGTAGTGGTGGTGTAGTGTAATGTTAGTGTAGTTGTAGTGGTGGTGTAGTGTAATGTTAATGTAGTTGTAGTGGTGGTGTAGTGTAATGTTAATGTAGTTGTAGTGGTGGTGTAGTGTAATGTTAGTGTGGTTGTAGTGGTGGTGTAGTGTAATGTTAGTGTAGTTGTAGTGGTGGTGTAGTGTAATGTTAGTGTGGTTGTAGTGGTGGTGTAGTGTAATGTTAGTGTAGTTGTAGTGGTGGTGTAGTGTAATGTTAGTGTGGTTGTAGTGGTGGTGTAGTGTAATGTTAATGTAGTTGTAGTGGTGGTGTAGTGTAATGTTAGTGTGGTTGTAGTGGTGGTGTAGTGTAATGTTAATGTAGTTGTAGTGGTGGTGTAGTGTAATGTTATGTGGTTGTAGTGGTGGTGTAGTGTAATGTTAGTGTAGTTGTAGTGGTGGTGTAGTGTAATGTTAATGTAGTTGTAGTGGTGGTGTAGTGTAATGTTAGTGTGGTTGTAGTGGTGGTGTAGTGTAATGTTAATGTAGTTGTAGTGGTGGTGTAGTGTAATGTTAATGTAGTTGTAGTGGTGGTGTAGTGTAATGTTAGTGTAGTTGTAGTGGTGGTGTAGTGTAATGTTAGTGTAGTTGTAGTGGTGGTGTAGTGTAATGTTAATGTAGTTGTAGTGGTGGTGTAGTGTAATGTTAGTGTGGTTGTAGTGGTGGTGTAGTGTAATGTTAATGTAGTTGTAGTGGTGGTGTAGTGTAATGTTAGTGTGGTTGTAGTGGTGGTGTAGTGTAATGTTAGTGTAGTGTTTAGTATGTGGTACTGTGTGCATTTAGATTGTGTGTGTGTGTGTGTAATAGTGTGTGTGCATTTAGCCTGATGGGATTGATTTAGGAAGAACATGATAGGAAGACTTTTTAGACTACCACTGTAACTATGACAACCATGTAAGATCTTTAGTGTGATGGCAAACACTGAGTTTGTTCTGCAGCCCGCAAGTGTGCAAGCCCCGCCCACTGTACATGCCACATCACTTCATAAGATTGATCTTCCTTCCCCTGCTTTTTTCACCAACACCGTGTCATCTTTTTCTTTCTCTGTCTTTGTGATTGGCTGACGGTCAGTCACCTAGCAGAAACACATTGTTCCACATCTGTCCAGTCAAGTGGAGTATGCGAGGTTTCACAGTGTGCAGTTCTGTCAGCGCCATCCCAAAGTAACCATCCACACACACACACACACACACACACACACACACACACACACACACACAGAGAGAACACTGTGTGTGTGCGTCACTGGTTCTCTGGGGTTACTCTGTCTTGGAAGATGTAAAGGTTGTTGGAGGCAGCGATGGCGATGATGTTCTCGGCTGGGTGCCACGCCATGTGCAGGATCTTTTTGCGGAAGTCCAGGCTGTCCACACCCACGTCTCCACGGCGCCGCCGCCCGCCGGTGTACACACGCCGTGTCCGCAATACTGCACGAGGTTTACTGCTTTCACGCCACGCTTCAAGTGTCACACCTCGTCCCGAGTCCCGGTCAAACATTCGGAAAAAACTGTTATATGATCCGGTCATGATAACACTGAGAGACAGACAGAGAAAGATAATAAAAAATTCAACATCAGATTAAATTCAGTGATAAATTCTGCCCTGCATTTAGAAACTTCGGTCCAAATGTTATCATTTTTTACTCTGGAAAGGTTACCTGTCTGTGCTGTTCCACACACACTCGAACTTGTCGAAGATGCAGTCATTCTCATACAGGGAGCAGAGTTTACTGCGCAGGTACTCATGAACCTGAACACACACATCATCACACCCATATTAACACACACACACACACACACAGAGACTGCAATTATAATGCAGATAATATAATAATATAATAGTGTAGATTATTGTCTAAGCTGTTGTGTGCTCAGTGAGGACACAGTCTCACCTGGTATGTTTCTACTGGTCCTTTCTCCATGTTTAGGTCCCACACCTTCACCGTGAGGTAGTCTCGTGTTAGCAGGTAACGTCCACTGTGGCTGAATTTCACGTCAGAAACGGAGGAAATGATCTCAGAGAAGAACGAGCGGTTCCCTGGATCTTCAGGCTCTTCAAAGACTAGAGAAACATATATTCAGTCCTGAAGTTAAACTCTGAACTCGAATAAGACCTGCAGGGTGAGATCTTTACTCCTGTAGATATTTTAACATTTTAAAATCTGATTACTTTTTATGCCACACTGAACATAAAGCATGACTGTGTCAATAAACATGTCCCCTGGTGCTTAACAATAATGTCCCCTGGTGCTTAGAACATAGTATGAGTGAAAATATAAACTTCCTGCTTTTCTGGCTCCTACTGTTTTATTCACTTCATGTATTATTAGATTCTTCATGGCTGGAATGGAAAATGCTGTGTGTTGTGTGTGCATGTCTATGCTCAGCTCGATTCTAATTGGCTGTTTTAGGCTTTCAGTGTGTTACTCAGCTGTGCTCTATGAGATTGTGTGTGTGTGTGTGTGTGTGTGTGTGTGTGTGTGTGTGTGTGTGTGTGTGTGTTCATTCACTCTTGGCATGTGTATCACACAGAGCAGACGTCCTCATGTCACACAGGCGGATGGTTCCTTTACTGCTGCTGTAGATGAACAGGTGACAGTGCTGTGGGTGAAACTCAGCTGCTGTGATCACCTCTGTCAGGTCCTCCATGTTGACTGGTTTAATGTCCACAATGTCTCATTAAAGAGTAAAGGATCAAACATCAGTTAGAATAGTGTGCTAATCCTTAGCTAATGTAGCTAATGCAGATTGCACTTCACACTAATGTTAAAGTAAGTGAACATCACAGTGCTGTTTTAACACACAAGGATACTAAAGCTGCGATCGGTGATGTCCAGGTGCCACATGTTGATTCTAAGGTCATCAGCTGACAAGTACGTTTCTCCATCGCTGTTCACTGATATGGAATTGATGTGGTAAGTGTGGCCATTTGCAAAGACCCGCCTTGGACGCACCTCCACCATCAAATCAGTGGGCTTCAGTACTGGGACCTGCACCAGTCAGAAGACTGGATTAATAAACTCCAGGACCAAAGGAACTGATTATAGCATATGCCTAAGTAGTGCGACATAAACATGCTAGCTATCAGTTATGTCACTGCCATGAGCACATCATTAACCCCAAACACAGCTCAGAGTGTGGGTCACTGTTAAAGGTGACTCACAGAAACTCAGAAATATTATGCAGCACTTTGATTTTGTACATAATCATGTTCACATACTTAACAAATCATGGTTTAATATTCTTAGATGAATACGATACAGCCATTAACACACCTGTAATGATGTTACAGTGGAAATGTCCTTCATTCGTCCTTCTTCATCTTTCAGGTTGTATCCTTCTGGTCGTCTGTCCCTCTGACTCACCTTCCACAGCTTCACTGTCTTATCTGTCATCCATCAAACATTGACATTTGGTGTTAGTTTTGTGGATCTTTTATTGCACACATGATCACACATCTATCACACGAGATCCACTTCTCACTAATCATTACGAAAATAAGATTAGACTCCATACATGAGGCTAATCTCCAAAAGCTCAGCATGATTGGAGAGTGTAATTCTGTTCTGTTTGATTTGACAGTGTCTCTTGTTCACCATTGGTGGAAAGAAGGAAGTGGGCAGCATTCTGTTGAGGCAGCCAACGAATCTTATTGATCTTCTCCTCGATCTCTAAGCTCTTCAGGTAATCAAAGTCTGGCTCATGACTCTGAAATGTGCTGTAGACGTTATATTCCCCCGCCTCTCCCAGCTCCTCCTTATCTCCTTTACTCTGTCAACAAAAACAACAGCAACACACACACACACACACACACACACACACACACAAAGCTGGTCCATCAATTGTCTTCTCATGTTGAATTTTTCACAGCTGTAAATTCCTTGTTGTCTTAACTATAATTTTGTTGTCTACATCTCCTTAAGCAGTGATTATTTTAATCCCAGTAATGTGGGCTGTCCCATGTCTCTGTCCTGAAGATGACACTTAGCAAACATAATTCAAGTTTCCATCTAATTTTTGCTCAGTAATGTGAAAATTTGTTAATAGACCTAATAGTTGCATGAGTTTCGGTGTAACGAAAGTGAAATCTGCCACTGAGCCATTTCCATACATAATATTGCTTTATTGCAAATTTTGTACCTTTTATGCCCTCCATGTCCTCATATCTTTGTAAGATGGAAAGAGTAGTGAGAAACCTAATTGAAATTGGCCAGCTAAATATCAGAAACGAATGTTAGAATGAAGCAGTTGCTCATCTAATAGGGCTACAATTAACTGCCCTTATGTGAGGAAGCCCCCGTATCTGGGCGCGAGCATGAAACAGGATGTTCTAAGAGGTAGTGGTGGCGAGACATTCCACAGAAAATCTGCAGCTGCAACATTTTAGAATGTTTCAGTCTTCTTTGAGATGTTGTGACAATTAACTGGTCCTGACATCGCACGCATCGCAGGTTGCCACTGACCACGTGTTCCCACCTGAAAGCCATCCCACTGTTCGGTCTGGAACCAGCAGGAGTACAGAGTAGTGGTTAGATATTAGTCATCAGTATATAAGTATTTATTTTGTGTGCACAGATATGCATGTTTTCCACAGGTGTACGGTGCACTAGATGACATGCACATCACTATTTCTCCCCTGACGGATGGATATCGTGATTATATAAATCACAAAGTCATCCCATGTTCTTCAACCTATTTTTCTGCAACTCTGGAAGTATGGACAAACACTTCATGTGGTAAAAATAAACAAATAAGACCTGTGAGATTTAACTGATAACTTACATTTTGATCAGCTATATCTGTGGACATTTCAATGCACCAAAAGATTTCCCCCCAAAATAGATGGAAACGTAGCTGTATATAGTGACCAATTACCTTTTGACACTTCAGCCTTTAAACGTGTCTATTTTAGACTCAATAAGGATCAACTAGACACATGCTTGATTTAATTCTCACATTCGGATTAAATATAGAAAACACAGTCACACTGCGTAAAACGATCTCAGATCACAGATCTCATTTCATTAGTCATAATAAATCCTCCTTGCTCAATCTTAGTGCAGGTTAATAATATTCTTCTAGATAAACTGGAAAATGTTGTTGAGTTTAGGGAACATATTTTTACTACCTCAGATCTTATTTAACTGATTTTTATCAGTTTATAGATGTAAATGGTGACAAAAGTTTGGTGATACACAAGGCCCTGCTCTAGGTCCACTGCACTTTTCTCTCTATGTGCCATCTCTGGACATAAATACTACTAATGACCTATTAAGTGCTGAATGGACTTGCACAGTACCTGTTTAAACATTTAGTTTTTCAGGATCTTCAATCAAAAGGTGAAAGATCTTTATAAGAATGTGGAATAATGAGCTGAGGATTTTCCTACAAACCCCCCAGTTATTCATCCACCTTTCATTCAGTCTTTGGGACTTAGACAGTCTCAATTTTTAAGTCTAGGTCGAGAACTGATTTCAGTCAAACATTTAGCTTTTCTGTTAGCTGATGTTAGCATCTGTTAGCAGATGAGGGCGGGTTGAAGTTGGTCCCTCTCATGGTTTTTTCCTCAAGTCATCTCAGGGAGGTTTTCTTCACCACCATTGCCTCTGGCTTGTTCATTAGCAACTGAAATGTATATTTGGATTTCTCTGAGCTGTGCTGTGACCATGTGTGCTGGTACAGGTAGATATAGAAATAAAAGCTTTACTGCTTCAAGTTTTAAGCTTTGACCCCTGACCTCAGTCTCCCTCTGGAATATGACCACTCGTCCCCCTTTGTCTCCAGTGGCCAGCAGATTCCCCGTGTTATTAAACTCCACAGTGGAAATGACATCAGCTGCAGGAAAAACATAAACATAGAAATGTGATACGTTTCATTGTCTTTAACCCTTACTGTATGAAAGAGTACACTTTCTGTGTAAGCTATAATATTATTTAAGTGTTTGTATGTTTGCGGTTTCTCTACCTGAAGTTCAGTTCATGTGGTCTTTAAAAGTCTGGAAGAATGTCTTGCTCAAATATTTCACAGAAGACGCATTGTTACAAGCAAAGAGATATCTGAGAAATACCTCTGAAACTGAGCAAAGGAATCTTACGTTTTCTCTGAAACTGGAGTTCATTCATTCATTCATTGTCTACCGCTTATCCGATCTATTCTCGGGTCACGGGGAGCCTGTGCCTATCTCAGGCGTCATCGGGCATCAAGGCAGGATACACCCTGGACGGAGTGCCAACCCATCGCAGGGCACACACACACACTCTCATTCACTCACACAATCACACACTACGGACAATTTAGAGATGCCAATCCACCTACAATGCATGTCTTTGGACCGAGGGAGGAAACCGGAGGAAACCTCCGAGACATGGGAAGAACATGCAAACTCCACACACGGCAGAGGTGGGAATCAAACCCCCAAACCCTGGAGGTGTGAGGCAAATGTGCTAACAACCAAGCCACCGTGCTCCCTGAAACTGGAGTTATGTTTTTTTAAAAATTATTTAAAAACCCAAAATACTGACCATTCATCAAAACGACTTGGCATGATACAGTGTGAATGGGTAATAATTTACAATAAAACACAGAATAGAGTTAGAATAGAATAGAATAGAATTCTTAGTGCAAATAAAGTTTTATTTTCCTTTTAGTCTAAGATATAAAATATTTACTCTGTGTTTAATATTCATAAAGGCTGCTGAGTCAGCACATAGTTTATGCTGATGTGTGTTTTGTGTTTGCGAGATGAAATGTGTGTGTGTGTGTGTGTGTGTGTGTGTGTGTGTGTGTGTGTGTGTGTGTGTATGCATGTATTCTTTGTGTGAGTTTTAGGTTTGTGCATGTACAGTGTGTATGTGTGTGAGTTTGTCTACACACCCTCAGTGACGTAGTCTCGCAAGAAGCTGTGGTTGATCTTGGGACTCTCGTCCTCACCCATGAGCAGTGTCGGTTTGTGTGTCTGCGCCTGTCCAGTCAGCAGTGTCCTGGCCCTTTGAGGCTCCACCCATTCTGCTTCGGCCTAATGGAGTGGCCTGGTGCACAGCATCCTGGGATATGAAGGGCCTTCTTCAGGCAGAAACGGCTCAGCAAAGCCTCAAGCAGCAAGAATTGCTTTACTCCTGGAGTGTGTGAGCGTTCAGTCTTCTTCTTCTTCACAGCTACACACACCCTGTCAAAATACACACTGGCAAAAAATCCAGCACTGTTTAGGATCCAAGAAACAAAGTAGTGCGCTCCAGAGAAGCGTCCGTGTGTGTGCTCCTGGTTTGCTGTAGTTGCTTTTCTCAGTGGGTGTGGTGATCCTTCACGAAGAGCAAGAGGAAAATCAGGATGAGTAGAGGGGAGCAGGATGATGGAGGCCTAATCTTACCTTACAGCCTGTATCTGTGAGTGTGAGAGAGTGAACGGAAATGGAAACGAGAGAGAATGAAAAAGTAGGGGGAGGGAGAGAAGGCCAAACAGAGAGAGAGAGAGAGAGAGAGAGAGAGAGAGAGAGAGAGAGAGAGAAGCTGTGGCTGTGTCTTTCTGCTGAGCATCTGCACAGCATCACCATGCCACTGCAGCCTCCTTCCTCAATAGCCAATAATAACTCAGCACTGCACCATAGCTCCACCCACTGCAGGTGATAGAAGAAGTGAGCAGAGAACGAGAGAAGAGAGAGGAAGGGAGAGAGATGAAGGGTGCAAGTGAGGGAGGGAAGGAGGGAGGGAGAGAGCTGGAGGAGGGAGGGGGGTTGAGATGAATAAAAATAGATAGAGCACAGAGTGGAGGATAGCGTGAGAGCAGGCATGAGATCGCAGTTACATCAGAGCACAGAAATGAGGGAGGAAGTATGTACTAGACTAAGGAAGTGAACATTAGTGTGAGGAAAGACAGTGAAAAAGAGAAGGATTAGCTGAAGCAGTAGACAGAAGAAAGACTGGAAAAGTTGACAAATGGACCTTTTATCATTAATATTAATACTAAACACCATTAATATTACTAATGCCTTTTTAAAATACAAGAACTTTAACTTTGATTTGTTACCTTTATATTTACCAAGGTCACATCTGAATGGATATATATATATATATATATATATATATGTCCAGTAGTTTTCCACGTTTCTCCATCATTATCTACCTTTGTTTGCAGTTTTTTCCACTGTTTGTCTGTCTCTGTCCATCATTGTCAGGCTTTATCCACCTTTTTTTTCTGCCTTTCTCCATCATTTGTCCAAAGGTTGGCCATTGATATTCTGTATTTTTTTTTTCATGTCCAGCATTTTCTTGCCTTTATCAACCTTCAAACTACATGTTTATTTTTTTTTTATTGATTTATTTTTTTTACTTTGTCCACAGTTTTTCTGATTTTGTCTGCAGTATGTCCAATGATAAAACCTTTTCTTGAGTCAGGGGCTTAGCATTGCTCAAGTATTGACCTTTTTTTCCATTTTTTTAACCCTGCCTCACCAAGGGTTAGAGTTAGGGGTTAGGACCTTAGGAATTTGCATTAGGTTTTGAAGTTACAATGGCCCTCTCCCATCACAGTCCACAGTGGTTTTACAGGGAGTAAAGGGAAGTGTGTGGGCCATATAGGGAGCCAAAGGGAGTGTTTGGGTCAGGGTCAGGCTTAGGTTAGGGGATACTCAATTCCACCCCCAATGGAGTGAAGGAAGCACAGGCACAGACTTCTATTTCACTCTGTCTATAATATACTATATTTTCTCTTTGTATATTCTAGATTTAATTTTTTAAACATGAATAACTAAAAGAGGAAAAATAATATAAAAAAAGATTTTCTGTCCTCTTCCATATTTGTTTGTGGGTTTGAGGATCTGTTTCAGGATGTAATTTTAAATTCTTTATTTAAAAAAAAAGAAAAAAAATGTTTAAGTCATGTTTATTTCAATTTGTATTTGGTATATGGGAATTTGTATCATGGAGGAATTTCTTGGGGTTAGGATTAAAGGTTAGAGGTGAAGGATGAACAGTTGAGGTCAGGGGTTATATGTAAGAGGTGAAAGTTAGAATGAGAGAAGGTAGAATGAGGTAATATAAAGATAATATTTAGGATTATACATAGGTTAAGGTTAGGGATTAGGATAAGTAGGGATTTAACACCCTGAATAATAAAACTCTACTTTCGATCAAATAAAAAAATAGATATATTCTATCTTACAGATTCTCAAACCCGTTTACAGCTACCCATATAGGTATCTAATTAAAAAGCATACATTAAAGCTTAATGAATAAATAAATAAATTATATATATATATATATATGGTTAAGATGTGCTCTTAGGCTTATAATAAATTCTTTTTTTTAATGCAAAAAAAGAGAAAAATCCATCCTTTTAATGGAAGTACAATTATTCAGTGGAAAAATAATCCCACATTAATAATTTTTTTTTTAACCATGAAATCATGTGTGCCACAATTTTTGGCACCCCTGATGTTAATACTTCGTCCAACCCCCTTTTTCCAACAAGACAGCACTTAATCTCCTCCTATCTATCTTTCACAAGATTGGAGAATACAGAGAGAGGGATCTTTGACCATTCCTCTTTGCACAATCTTTCTAGATCATCCAGATTACTGGGTCTTCTCTTATGCACTCTCTTCTTCAGCTCACCCCACAGGTTTTCAATTGGGTTGAGGTCTGGGGACTGAGATGGCCATGGGAGGAGCCTGATTTTCTGTCTGCTGAACCATTTTTGTATAGATTTTGCCACGTTTTGGGTCATTATTTGTCACTGTTCCAGTTGTTTTAAACTTCTTAATGATTCCTCTGACTGTAGATATGGGCAAGTTTAGGCGAGTGGCTATTTTCTTGTAGCCATTGCTTGACTTATGAAGGTGGACACACATCTGCCTTACTTGAATGGGGTGTTCTCTTGTCTTTTCCATGTTGAAGAGTGGATAAGAGAAATAGGCCTCTGTGTCATGTCATATTTATACCCCAGGGAAACAGGAAGTCATGAATTATTAATTAAAAGTTTCTGCATACTCTGATCAACTTTAAAAACTACAGTAAAAATTAAATAATACTTCATTTACATATATTTTATAGGAATTGTTGGGGGTGCCAATGATTGTGGAACAGGTGATTTTATAAAAAAAAAAAAAAAAAAAAAAAAGTATTTTTTAGTCATGGATTTTTTTTGTATTTTTTTTTAAATTTGCTTGAGCTAAAGGTTAGATTTTTCTACAATTTTCAGTGTGAGACTATGCTTCTGCAATAAAAAAATTATTAGAAGCCTAAGAACACATCTTAACCAGGGGTGCCAATAACTGTGCAGGATGCTATATTATATATATATATATATATATATATATATATATATATATATATATATATATATATATATATATATATATATATAACATTTATTTGGATTTAAAAAGTAAAATCAAATACAGGATAAGATGAAATGGTAAAAATGGTAAAACACCAGAATGAGACCCATTTCTTTTTAATTGTTTTGATAAGTGTTGTGTTTGTTGTATTTAAGTGCTCCTGTCCCCATACGTGAAGTGCTGAAAATTCACATCACACATTAAAAGTGAAAGTAAAAAAAGCACAATCCACCCTATGTTACAAAAACCACATCAAAATACAATACATGCTTAAAATAAATAAATAAATAAATGAAGTGATGAATTCATGATAACTTTTATTAAAATGACACATTTTCCCCAGTATTTTTATACATTGAAGTTGCTTTTGGCTGCTCTCTGTTTGGGGTCGCCACAGCGGACCAACTGATCCGCACAACAACTTGGCACAGGTTTTACGCCAGATGGCCTTCCTCACGCAACCCTCCCATTTTTTCCCCCGGGCTTGGGACCGGCAGTGCATCCAGTGGCTGGGGTAATGACCATTATCACCATCCATGTGTATGCTTCACCATTAGGGGGCGAAGATTCTCAGGAAGGAGTCTCTACATAGACAGGCCCAATTTTTTGGGAAAAAAAACCTTTTTATTTTTTAAATTTAACTTTAATATCCTAATCCACCTCCTTTCTGCTTTCCGCCTCTGTTGTGTTGTTCATTCCCATTTGCAGCTTTGCAGCTTCTCGAGTCCGTGTGCACGGAAATGATTATACAGTGTTATTTTTTCTTCCCTTTCCGATTTGATATGAGTGTTGTCTGAGTCTGTCTATTAGTTTGTTTCTGGTTTAAACTATATATATATATATATATATATATATATATATATGGGGCATTGGTGGCTCAGTGGTAGGTTTATTGCCTATCATGCGGAAGGCCCAGGTTTGATTCCCAGCCAATGCCTCAACCCCAGCCACTGGATACAGTGCCGATCCCAAGCCCGGAAAAATGGGAGGGTTGCGTCAGGAAGGGCATCCGGCGTAAAACATCTGCCAAGTTGTTGTGTGGACCAGTTGGTCTGCTGTGGCGACCCTGAACAGGGATCAGCCGAAAGAGTATAGAAAAAGAGAATATATATTTATATACTATATATATAAATAATAATATATATAGGTATTCTGGCATTCCCTACATCTAGTGGCATATACTACGTAATAACTATCCAGATGTAGGGTCTGTTCAGTTGGAAAGCCTAGTCCATTATAGTTATTTTTTAAATATTTAATTTGTAGTGTGTGTATCTGTTCTTTTTTTTGTTATCGTTCTTTTTTACTTTAGCATGTACTAAAACATCCTTGAGGTTTTTATTTTTTCTATATGCAGTAATAGCTTTGAATTCAGCCATCGATTCCTGGGCTTTTTGGAAGTGCTTCCTAAATTCCCTGTTGAAGATATGTGAATGATGTGAAAAGGTCAGTACAAATCGGTTGCTGATTGCTTGTTTTGGAGTAATATTGATTTGTGTCTAAATTTTGTTTCACTTCCCTTTTGATTTCCCTCAAGAATTGACCTGCATAACCTCTGGTTCAAAGTGCTCTGAACAGTATCTGGGTGGCTTCCTCCACATCCTCAGAGAAGCTACAGATTCTGAGAAATCGGATTAGTTGTGATTTCACTATTCCCCTCCATGATCCCAACCAGTCTGGCTTCAAAGCAGCACATTCCACAGAGACTGCCCTTTTGGCAGTCACTGAGCAACTACATGCTGCTAGATCAGCCAAACTGTCATCGGTCCTCATCCTGCTCCACCTGTCTTCAACATTTGGGACAGTAAACCACAAGACTCTTGTCCACCCTCAGGAGTCGTGGAATTTGTGGAACAGCATGGGAATGGTTTGCTTCCTACCTGGATGGTCGCTCATATCAGGTAACATGGAAGGGATTGACATCTGCTCCACACAGACTCTCTACTGGTGTCCCACAAGGCTCAGTACTTGGTCCTCTCCTTTTCTTCCTCTATACTCACTCTTTTGGCAAAGTTATATCCTCACATGGATTTTCATACCACTGCTATGCTGATGACACCCAACTTGTCTTCTCCTTCCCTCCCTCAGATACCATGGCTTCTGCTCGGATCTCAGCGTGTCTGGTGGACATTTCATCTTGGATGATGGCTCATCAGCTGAAACTCAATTCCAGCAAAACTGAGCTGCTGGTCATCCCAGGTGATCCATCCCCAGTCCAGGACCTTGCATTATCTTTGAAAAACTCCATGATTTCCCCTTCAGCCACTGCTCGCAACCTTGGGGTAACCATGGACAATCAACTGTCCTTTTCCTCCAATGTAACTAATGTGACACGCTCATGTCGGTTTCTTCTGTACAACAACAGAAGGATTTGGCCATTTCTACCCACACAGGCTACTCAGGTGCTTGTTCAGTCTCTGGTCATTTCAAGATTGGACTACTGCAACTCTCTTCTGGCAGGTCTACCTCTGAACCTCTACCTCTACCTCGCCCACTGCAAATGATCCAAAATGCAGCTGCACGACTTGTTTTCAACCTACCTAAGTTCTCCCACACCACCACACTGCTGCGTTCCCTCCACTGGCTTCTACATCTAGACTCTTCTCTGTTCTGGAACCGAGGTGGTGGAACGAACTTCCTCTAGATGTCCGAGTCACTGACCATCTTCAAACAGCAACTGAAGACCTACCTCTTCCTGAAGTACTTAAACTAGCTCTTATTTTCCCAAACTCAATTTTTAGGCTAATGGTATCCCAAGTTTGTGTCCTATTGAACCAGTGTTAATCTATTCATTGATAGAGAATTAAACCACTTTCTGGATAACATCGTCTGCCAAATGCCAGAAATGTAAATGTAAATGTGACTGTTGTGTCTCTGGGATAACAGGTTAATGTAGATTACATTGTTGTGTCTCTGGGATAACAGGTTAATGTAGGTTACATTGTTGTGTCTCTGGGATAACAGGTTAATGTAGATTAGATTGTACATTACAATCTAATACAAATTGAATACAAATGTATTCAAAAGTACAAAATGTATTCAAAAATAAAAATGAGATATAAAATATAAATGAACAATAAATGAAATATTCTATATATAAGAAATTATACAAAATGTATTCAAAGTATAAAAATAGGTGCTAGGGAACTAGAACATATTGCACATAATAATATATTACACATGATATATTAATGTACACTGGAGTTATTGTGGAATTCTGATAGTCAGTGTTGATGTGGTCAGCTCTGCTCCCTACTGAAAGCACTGATCACTTTACATCCAGAACTGTAATGCTCACCCTGTATATACTGTTAAATTTTATATTATAGTTAATTTATCTTCTTTATTTTCTCTGTATTTTTTTCTTTGTATTTTTATAGTGTATTTTTTATATTGTAGAATTTTTACTTCCTTTTGCTGCTGGTCTCTGAGAGCTAGAGAAACAAATTTCATTGTATCACTACAATGACAATAAAGACTCTTTACTCTTTACTTTACTTTAAAGGGGAGGAGTTATAGAGTGTAAGAAAAATAAAACGAAGAGCGTCGAAAGATCTTAATGAAGAAGAAGTTTATTGCAGCATCGCAGTGACAAAATACATAAAGTACTCTGGGTTCATGGGAGTCAAAAAGAACACAGAACAAATCCTGCTCACACATTTATTACAGTGGTCGGGCAATACTGAATGGTCATCATGGTCACGTATACCCTTTTGTTCAGTGATGGTCCTTGATGTCTTGCTGCCGCTCCCATACTAATAATTGATTGGATTAAGTGTTCTAAATGTTTGGTAAGGCTGCTTTAAGCCAATGTAGAAATACCATACAGCTAAACTGAATTGAATTAAACATATTTCTAAATGATATGTAAGCCTTTTTGGGAATGAGCTCTTTCAGATGTGTACTGTGGAGTGGAATCTGGGTTGGGGCAGTCTGTAGTTTCTTACAAGAGTTTGATGGCCCCTGGTAGAAAAGAGCTCCTGTAGTGTTCTTGGTCTCATTCTCTGGCTGAATGTGCTCAGGTACAACTCCAGTGTGGCATACAGGGGGTGTGACACGCTGTCAAGGATACAGAGCAGTTTCCTCAGAATTCTCCTCTAAGACCAGTTCAGTTCAGCAATCTGACCAGTTCACGGGTGAGACTGGGTTTGCGGGTGTCCTTCTGGATGAGCGTTCGGATCCTCTCTGAGACAGACTCTAACCTCGGCTCCCATTTAGAATCGGCGATGAAAAGTAAGCGACTCAGATTGTTTTGGTATTTAAAATAATCTAGCAGTTTTAGTTGCCTGTGGTATTTATTTACGTCCCTACAGAGCTCCATGCGCTCGAACCGGCGTGGCGTGGGAATGACAGATAGTCCTTTTTCTAAAATGCTTTTCTCTGACTCAATGTATAGCCTGATAGATTTGTGATGTTTGCTAGGTGAAGAGTTGTGTGCTAACATTTTTCCTCTCTCACATGTTAAGAATAGATGCCACTGTATCCGAACGCCAACGGACCGGATGTATGGCATAATAAAAAATAAAACAACCAAACAAAAAGGCAGAGGCTACTGTATATGCTGCATGCTTCTTGTTCAAAGTAGAGTAAAAGCAGATAGGTGTGGTAATAGGCAGTGTTGGGGGGTAAGTAGCTACATGTAAAGGCGTTACATAATTTAATTACAAAATAAATGTAACAGTAATTTGTTACAGTTACTGAGAAAAATATGTAATTACAGTCACTTATGAAAATGTTAAAGATTACAATTAGGGTTACATCTGAATATTTTCTTTAAAAAACTAGGGTATGTTGAATAATATTAATGTGTTGCTAGAATTAGTTAAAGCGGTGCTATTCTGATGCATTTGATTAGTTCTCTGGTTTGAATTTGTGGCACCAAGTCTGCTAATTACATTAATACACATTACCGCTAAAAGCTTTAGGCTAACACAACCGGTCTTTGAATTGGCACCATGGCGAGTGATAAAAATGCATTTCAGTGCTGGAGATGTAAAAATAATTTCAACCTGAAATCCAATAAGGTCGCAAATATAACAGTTCAGTGAAAAATTTGTTTGCCAGCTGTTAAAATGCTTTCGACATCAAAGGCTTCAATGTGGAACCTGAGGAAGCATCTGCAGGTATGTAACCTAGCCTTTCTTTATGTTATGAAAGCATATGGTTTTTGTCATTATTGTGAGTTTGAAATGATATATTACTGGTTTCTGTATAATAAAAAGTGATGGAGTAGACAGTCAAGTTAATCTAGCCATGGGGGTAACAGTCCAGTGACTTCTGTGCCGGTCCCAAGCCTGGATAAATAGAGAGGGTTGCGTCAGGAAGGGCATCCGGCGTAAAACGTTGGCAAATTTAACCATGCGAATCGTCAGTACGAATTTCATACCGGATTGGTCGAGGCCCGGGTTAACAACGACCGCCATCGGCATCGTTGACCTACAGGGCGCCGGTGGGAATTGGGCTACTGTTGGTCGAAGAAGTAGAGGAGGGAGGAGAGTGCACAGACAAAGAGAGAAGAGGAAAGGTAAGAGTGTAGGATTGAGAATAGGAACTCTGAATGTTGGTACTATGACAGGGAAAGGTAGAGAGCTGGCTGATATGATGGAGAGAAGGAAGGTGGATATACTGTGTGTACAGGAGACCAGGTGGAAGGGTAGCAAGGCTCGTAGTATAGGAGCAGGATTCAAGCTGTTTTATTATGGTGTGGATAGTAAGAGAAATGGGGTAGGTGTGGTCCTGAAGGAGGAGTTTGTGAGGAATGTTCTGGAGGTGAAGAGAGTGTCAGACAGGGTGATGAGTCTGAAGTTAGAGATTGAAGGGGTGATGTTGAATAGGAGTGGGGAACACAGGTGATGAGGAGGTAATGGGCAAGTTTGGAGTTAAGGAAAGGAACCTTGAAGGACAGATGGTAGTGGACTTTGCTAAGAGGATGGACATGGGTGTGGTTAACACTTATTTTCAGAAGAGGGAGGAGCATAGAGTGACTTACAAGAGTGGAGGTAGGAGAACACAGGTAGACTACATCCTATGTAGAAGAAGCAATCTGAAAGAGATTAGTGACTGTGAAGTGGTTGTGGGAGAGAGTGTAGCCAGACAGCATAGGATGGTGGTGTGTAGGATGAAAAAAGCTGAGAGGACAAAACAATAAAAACTAGACAGGAGGAAACAAAACTAGACAGTGCGATTTGAAATAACTTGCTTTGTACTGTGCTATGAATAAAATTGCTGAGGAGCAGGGAGCAATGCTGACTTTGAAATGTGCAAAACTTGCAAACGTCTAGAACATAGTGTTCAAGGTCAATACTATGTCAGAAGTCACAAGGAAGTGAGGAGAACATCATAGTCGAAGAATCAAAAAAAAAAAGAAAGACCGAAGGAAAGAGGTTGAGACATTCTGAGGAGTGAGCTGAAGAGATAGCCATAAAAGGTCACAGATATGTCTGTATGCAAATTGGGTAAGGAGGGGCTCAATTAAAGGGGATGAAATGTTAAAATAGAATTGGATGTATAAATGGTAAGGAATTCTTCAAAGGACTTCAGACCAACTGCTCTCTTCAGTAATGTACATCTGACAGGTGTGTCTTGCTGAATAAAATTGTTCGTCCCCATCGGCTGACTGACCGCTCGTTATTTTGGCTAAGTTTGGTAATTTGATTTTGATAAGTTTACTGAGTTAATTGATAATGGAAAGTTAAGGGGAAATTGATACAACTCAACATTCATCCTGCGATATGTCCACTCAGAGGGGGCTCTGAGTTCCGACACAGCATGTTAGAGTTATTAAGGATAGAGATGGAAGGGTGCTCACAAGTGAGGAGAGTGTACAGAGGAGATGGAAGGAGTACTTTGAGGAGCTGATGAATGAGGAAAATGAGAGGGGAAAAAAGAGTAGAAGGGGTGAACTCTGTGGAACAGAAAGTAGATAAGATTAGAAAGGATGAAGTCAGGAAGGCTTTGAAGAGGATGAAAAGTGGGAAGGCAGTTGGTCCTGACGACATCCCGGTGGAGATCTGGAAGTGTCTGGGAGAGGCAGCAGTGGAATTTTTAACTAGTTTGTTCAACAGGGTTTTAGAGAGTGAGAGGATGCCTGAGGAACGGAGAAGAAGTGTGTTAGTGCCGATCTTTAAGAATAAGGGTGACGTGCAGAGTTGCAGCAACTATAGGGGGATAAAGTTGATGAGCCATACAATGAAGCTATGGGAAAGAGTAGTGGAAGCTAGGTTAAGGAAGGTAGTGGAAATTTGTGAGCAGCAGTATGGCTTCATGCCCAGAAAGAGCACAACAGATGCCATTTTTGCTCTGAGAATTTTGATGGAGAAGTATAGGGATGGTCAGAGGGAGTTGCACTGTGTGTTTGTAGACTTGGAGAAAGCGTATGACAGGGTGCCAAGAGAAGAGCTGTGGTACTGTATGAGGAAGTCAGGAGTAGCAGAGAAGTATGTCAGAGTGGTGCAGGACATGTATGAGAGGAGCAGGACAGTGGTGAGGTGTGCTGTAGGTCAGACAGAGGAGTTCAATGTGGAGGTGGGACTGCATCAGGGATCGGCTCTGAGCCCCTTCCTGTTTGCTATAGTGATGGACCAGTTGTCAGAGGAGGTCAGACAGGAGTCTCCTTGGACAATGATGTTTGCAGATGACATTGTGATCTGTAGTTAGAGCAGGGAGCAGGTGGAGGAAAATCTGGAGAGGTGGAGGTTTGCGCTGGAGAGAAGAGGAATGAAAGTCAGTCATAGTAAGACTGAGTACATGTGTGTGAATGAAAGGGAGGGAAGTGGAACAGTAAGGTTACAGGGTGAAGAGGTGAAGAAGGTACAGGAGTTTAAGTACTTGGGGTCAACAGTCCAGAGTAATGGAGAGTCTGGGAAAGAGGTAAAGAAGCGAGTGCAGGCAAGTTGGAATGGGTGGAGAAAGGTGTCGGGAGTTCTGTGTGATAGGAAAATATCAGCGAGAATCAAGGGGAAGGTGTACAGGACAGTGGTGAGAGCGGCCATGCTGTATGGTTTAGAGACAGTGTCACTGAGGAAGAGACAGGAGTCAGAGCTAGAGATAGCAGAGCTGAAGATGTTGAGGTTCTCTTTGGGAGTGACAAGATTGGACAGGATTAGGAACGAGTACATCAGAGGGACAGCTCATGTTGGACGTTTGGGGGACAAAGTTAGGGAGGCCAGATTAAGATGGTTTGGACATGTTCAGAGGAGGGAGAGTGAGTATATTGGTAGGAGAATGTTGGACATGGAGCTGCCAGGCAGGAGGCAAAGAGGAAGGCCAAAGAGGAGGTATATGGATGTAATTAATGAGGATATGAAGCTAGTGGGTGCAAGTGTTGAGGATGCAGAAGATAGGGATAGGTGGAGAGAGATGATTTGCTGTGGCGACCCCTGAAGGGAAAAGCCGAAATTAGAAGAAGAAGAGGAGTTGGCAGTCAAGTTACTGTATCTGCTATGTGGAAAAAATCCACCAAAATGTGCCAGAGCCTTCATCAACCCCATAGTGTATTCAAGACCAGTATTCAAAACATTTAGAACAAATTAGATAGTCTGCTAACTCCCTTTACCAGGCACACTTCTATTTATGTAATGTAAAAAATATATAGCTCACATTTTTCCTCCTTGAAAATGTGTTGGTAATGTCAGATCTAATATAACTTAGTTATTTTAGCATTGTAGGATATGTTATGATAATCTAGCCATGGGAGTCACAGTCCAGGGTCTTCTGTGCCGGTCCCAATCCCGGATAAATAGAGAGGGTTGCGTCAGGAAGGGCATCCAACGTAAAACATTGCCAAATTTGATCATGCGAATCGTCAATACTCTGAATTTCATACCGGATTGTTTGAGGCCGGATAGGAACCCTGAATGTTGGTACTATGACTAAGTTACTTAGTTATACTAAGTTAGAGATTGAAGGGGTGATGTTGAATGTTGTTAGGGTTAGGGTTAGGGCTAACCCTAACCCTAACCCTAACCCGAGTGGAGGTAGGAGAACACAGGTAGACTACATCCTATGTAGAAGAGGCAATCTGAAAGAGATTAGTGACTGTAAAGTGGTAGTGGGAGAGAGTGTAGCCAGACAGCATAGGATGGTGGTGTGTAGGATGACTTTGATGGTCTGTAAGAAGAAGAGGTCAAAGATAGAGATGGAGAAGAAAAGCAAGTGGTGGAAGCTGAAAAAGGAGGAATGTGAGGAATTTAGAAAGAAGTTGAGGCAAGTGATGAAAGATTTTGAAATTCTAACAGTAAACAGAGTTGAGCACTACTGTAAGGTTAACCTTGCCTGCTTTAAATGTTTGTAAATGATTTAGTTGAAAATATCCATTAGAAATTTAAAAGTAATCAAATGTAATCAGTTACTTTACTTACTATATATATATATATATATATATATATATATATATATATATATATATATATATATATATATATATATATATCACAGTAATGAATACAAAACTTGAAAAAAAATAACTAAAAGATAGAACACAAAATACGAGGAATTTAAAACAAAATTTTATTTTCCGTGGTTACTTTATTCAGATGATTGTTCTTTCTGCAGTTTTTTGCTTGTAATTAAGTTTCTCTTTATTCACATGTAGTGCGCCATGGACTGGTGCATGGTCAATGCTAATCATCGGTAAGAAGACTTGGCCCCATTCATGTCTGAATTAGAATTGTTTTTACTGTATGAATGAGATTAGAGTTGGGATTGAGGTTGGGGTTAGGGTTTACAGTTTAGAATAGAGTTAGGGTTTAGTATTGAGGATGGGATTAGGTTTAAGGTTAGGGTTAGGGTTTGAGGGTTAGGTTAGGGGAAAAGACCGCCGCTCCGGGAATGACCCAGAAACCGCGTTGGGCACGGGCCAGCCACTCAGACCTCATTTTCAGCCACCCCCATCATGACGTTAGAGAAAATATATTGCCTATTTAGGTTTAAAGACTAGAAATCATGTTTTAGGGTAGACTGGGATAAAGTTCCTCCATGAGCCCTAATACCCAGATTAGGGTTAAGGTTAAAGTTAGGGCTCGGGATTTAGGGTTCGAGGTCATTTTGAATTCGGGTTCTGACCTCCTAGGATGCCTATGGTTATGTTTAGGGTTAAAGTTTAGGTTTAGGGTTCTAAAAATTAGGATTTGAGCTAACGGTTATGTTTAGGGTTGGGGTTAAGTTTAGGGTTAAAAATTAGGTTTAGGGTTAGGTTTGGGGTTCTAACTAATGGTTATTTTTAGGGTTGGGGGTTCTAATTAGGGTTAGGGTTAGGGTTAGGGTTGGGGTGGGGGGTGGGGGGGTGTTTTGGAGGCCCCGGGCCACCAGGAGCAAAAACAAAACAACTGTGGACCACAGACCAGACCCAAGTAGATGAAAATTCAAATTTTATTTTTTGTTTGTTATCATGGAAAGTGCAAGAAGGAAGAAAAGAAGGTTGGCTCAGTGGCAGGCCTCACGCCCAACACATGGAAGGCCCGGGTTCGATCCCCACCACTGAACGGGGCGGCAAGGGGGAAAAGAGGAAAGGACAGACAAAAGGCCCAGACACTCCAAAGCTGACTTAAGTGTCTGAACTAAAATTATTTTTACTGTATAAATGAGGGCTGGGGAAAGGGGTGTGGTTAGGGTTAGGGCTGGGGAAAGGGGTGTGGTTAGGGTTGGGGCTGGGGAAAGGGGTGTGGTTAGGGTTAGGGGTTAAGGTTAGGATAGGACAGTGTTAGGGTTGGAGTCAAAATTAGAATGAGGCTGGGGAAGTTTAGAGTGATAAATCAAAATCCAATTGAATGATGAGTGGCTAGAAATGTGTTCTAATTTAATTCTACCATATATTCTTAATATTTATTTAATTCTAAATGACCTTATGTCAATATATAAATATAATATTAATAAGAGTAGATATCAATCATCAATATTCAGAGTATGGACTATTAAGTGCTTTGGGGTAAGTGCTTTTAGATAAGTGCTATAAAACATTTTTTTCAAGTGCTCAAATGTGTCTCACTGCAAGATATTTAAAAAAAAAACACAATCCACAAAAAAAAACAACTCCAAAAAAAAGGGGGGGGGAAGGAATTTTCCATACTCTGCCAAAAATAATAATAATAATAATAATAATAATAATAATAATAATAATAATAATAATAACAATAACAACAAAACAACAATAATAATGACAATGATAAATAATAATTACCATAGTATTAATATAATGTTTTGAACCAACAAACAGTACCTGAATTGTATTTTATTGTTAAAGAATACAAATTAAATTGTTAAAGAGTACAAATTAAACCCGATCCAAGCTCCTTCAACCTGGAAGATATGTACATATCTCTGACTTGGTCCCTCAGGCTTGACTCTTATGATGTAGGGATCTGCCATCTTTGTGAACCTTGAGTGGAAGACTGAGTGGATCTCCAACCTGGTGGGCTTATTATGGATTTACCTTTTTCATTTAGTCCCATGGGAACCCATGTGCTCAATCTGTGTATCCATTTCAACTCTTTTCTTTTTCTTCCTCTATCTGTCCAATTTATGTTTGCTTCCAAGCCTGAGATGGTTAACTTTTCTGATCCCTGTTCTGTGAAGTGTTTAACAAGATATGTATTCTTGGAATGGTGTGTTATGTCGTGTATGTGCTGTTTTAATCGTATTGATAATGCATTCCTGGTTTCCCCAATGTATTGTAAATGACAATGTTGACATGATATACAGTAAACTATATTTTCTGTGTTTAGATTGAGATTCAGCTGAATGGGTGTTCCTGAAATGTATTTTAATTCTTTGTAATGTTTTACCCACCATGGTGGCCGCTGGAGTCCTGTGGCAGTGAATCTGGAACGGACCAAGATGTCTTTGAGGTTCCTACTTTTACGGTAGGCCGAAATGACCTTGAATTGCCTCAGAGCCGGTACTAACCTTTGTGTTAAAATTAAGTTATTTTTAATTTTGTCATTTAAGAGTAGTGACTGGTTTGAGTAAGTTGTTATTAAAGGGATGACATGTTTGGAGTCTGGCAGCCGGGTATCTAGATGTTGAGTTTTCATTTGTCTCAATGTTGTGGATTTAATGTACCTCAATTTCCTTTTACTGTACCCTCTTGATTTGAGGGCTTTGAAAAGTGTCTTTGTGGCTTCATGGAAATCTGTTTCTTCTGTACATATGCGGTAGAATCGTATCAGTTGTGATTTAATGATCCCTTTAAAAGTGTGTTTAGGATGAAAACTGGATCTGTGTAGGAGGCTATGTGTATCTGTGTCCTTAAAATGTACCTTTGTTTTGAACGTCTTGATTCCCCCTATTGGTTCACTCAAGATCACTGTGGTGTCTAGGAAATGGATAGTCTGCCAATCCATGTTATATTTCACTGTAATGTTTGTGTGGTGTGAATTAGTGGTTTCTATGAACTGTTTGAACTGTTTCCCCATGTTGCCAGACCCCAAAGATATCATCCAAATACCTGTAATACATGAGTGGTGTGTGGCTACATTTTTTAAAAAGGGATGTTTCCCAATCTGCCATGTATATATTTGCGTAAGCTGGTGCAAACTTCTTACCCATTGCCGTGCCTTGGATCTGTAGATAAAACCCTGAACCAAATTCAAAGTCATTTCGGGTTAAACTGATTTCTAATAATTGTAAAATATATTTGTCCGGTCTAGATGGATCTGGATGATTTTTGAATAATTTATCAATTGCTTTTAGACCCAATTCTGTTGATATGTTTGTGTACAAACTGTTGATGTCGATTGTGAAAAGAAAAGTATTTTCCGGAATTTTGGTGTTTTTAAGTTTTCCTATAAAATCATAGGTATCTTTTAAATAACTGTCATGTTGTTGTGATAAAGGATTCAAAAAGCTGTCTAGGTATTGTGCTATACGATATGATTCACTATCACAGTCCGACACTATTGGTCGCCCCCTGGGGATCTCACCCGGTATTGTCCATGCTTCTGGAGAGGTATGAATTTTTGGTAGTAGGTAAAACTGTCTCGGTTTTGGAACTTCTGGACCACTCAAATACTGTTTTTGCCTGGAAGTTATGAATTTGTCCTGATACATGCCCTTTAAGATTTCTTGTATTTTAAGTTTTGTGTCCTTTTGAATTGAGTGACTAAGTGGGATGTAATGACTTGTATTGTCCAATTGTCTTTTGGCTTCAAACATATATTGTGCCTTATCCAGAATGACTATTCCAGATCCTTGGGTTAGGGTTAGGGTTAGATTAGGGTTAGGGTTAGGGTTAGGTTAAGAAATTCTCAACTACTACTCCCTAGGGAGTAAAGGAAGCACAGGCACAGACTCTGAATTATAAATCCCCCCCCCCCCAAAAAAAAAAAAAAAACCAACCAAAACTTTAAGGATTCTCTGCCCCATATTAAAATACTATTTAAAAAAAATCAAACCTTGTTTACAACCCTTGGCATTTCCAAACAGTCTCCCCTCCAACCACTAACCAGGCTCAACCCTGCTTAGCTTATAAGAGCTACCGAGATCAAACAGGATTGGGCATTCTCAAGTCAGTATAGGCATAGCCCTAAAATTAAGATTAAAGTAAAAATAAAAATTAAGGCCAAGACAGGGGTTTAGATCCTGATAGAACTACATGTTCAGAATAGGGGTTGGGGTCTAAATGAAATTACAGCCAAAAATAGAAGGAAGTTTAAAAATAAGGATAGAAATTAAGATCATAAAAATCTTTATTTAAATAAACTAAAATAGAAAAAAAATGGGACTGAGATAAGAATTGACATCAGGATAAAAGTTGAGAAATCTCATAAAAACCAACTTTGGGTTACACCACCTGATGTTCCCCAGTGAGCCCCCATCCAAGTACTAACCAGGACCCACACCACAGCCTCCAAGATCAGACAAGATCAGGCATTCTCAGGGTGCTATGGCCATAAATATAAAATAAAGTTTAGATAAGCCTTAGAGCCAGGTTAGGAGTTTAGATCATGATAAAAGTTTCAAAATAGGGGTTGGGATCTAAATAAGACTCAGCATAAAAATTTGCAATCAAGATAAAATTAGATTTAAGATAAGAACCGAAGTTAGGAAAAATAAATACTATTAAATAAAATGGAAATATAAATTAAAATTAAAATAGGGATGAGGGTCAAGATAAAATTTAGAATTAGAAAGGAGATTAGGGTGGAAGATAAGATTAGGAATGAGGATTAGA
>JAUCMX010000029.1:15475233-15485396 GCA_033459395.1 Hemibagrus guttatus | reverse complement strand
CTGTCCTGAACACACACCCACAACACACACTGTCCTGAACACACACACTAACACACACTATCCTGGCACACACACTAACACACACTGTCCTGAACACACACACTAACACACATGTCCTGAACACACACACTAACACACACTGTCCTGACACACACACTAACACACTGTCCTGAACACACACACTAACACACACTCCTGAACACACAACTAACACACACGGGGGGGGGGGGGGGGGGGGGGGGGGGGGGGGGGGGGGGGGGACACTGTCCTGACACACACACTAACACACATGTCCTGAACACACACTCCTGAGCACACACACTAACACACACTGTCCTGAACACACACACTAACACACATGTCCTGAACACACACTGTCCTGAACACACACACTAACACACACTATCCTGAGCACACAACTAACACACACTCCTGAACACACACCCACTAACACACACTCCTGAACACACAACTAACACACACTGTCCTGAACACACACACTAAACACACTGTCCTGAACACACACACTAACACAACTTCCTGAGCACACACACTTCCTGACACCACTAACACACACTGTCCTGACACACACACTAACACACACTGTCCTGACACACACACTAACACACACTGTCCTGAGCACACACACACACACTGTCCTGACACACAACTAACACACACTGTCCTGAACACACACACTAACACACACTGTCCTGAACACACACACTAACACACACTGTCCTGAACACACACACTAACACACACTGTCCTGAACACACCACTAACACACACTGTCCTGAACACACAACTAACACACACTGTCCTGAGCACACACACTAACACACACTGTCCTGAGCACACACACTAACACACACTGTCCTGAACACACACACTAACACACACTGTCCTGAGCACACACACTAACACACACTGTCCTGACACACACACTAACACACACTGTCCTGAACACACACACTAACACACACTATCCTGAGCACACACACTAACACACACTGTCCTGACACACACACTAACACACACTGTCCTGAACACACACACTAACACACACTGTCCTGAACACACACAAACACACACTGTCCTGAACACACACACTAACACACACTGTCCTGAACACACACTAACACACACTGCCTGAACACACACACTAACACACACTGTCCTGAACACACACACTAACACACACTGTCCTGAACACACACACTAACACACACTGTCCTGAACACACACACTAACACACACTGTCCTGAACACACACACACACACTGTCCTGAACACACACACTAACACACATGTCCTAAACCCACACACTAACACACACTGTCCTGAACAACACACAACACTCCTGACACACACACACACACACTGTCCTGAACACACATAAACACACACTGTCCTGAACACACACTAACACACACTGTCCTGAACACACACACTAACACACACTGTCCTGAACACACACACTAACACACACTGTCCTGAACACACACACAACACACACTGTCCTGAACACACACACTAACCACACTGTCCTGAACACACACAACACACACTGTCCTGAACACACACACTAACACACACTGTCCTAACACACACACACACACTGTCCTGAACACACACACACACTGTCCTGAACACACACACTAACACACACTGTCCTGAACACACACACTAACACACACTTCAGCACACACACTAACACACACTGTCTGAACACACACTAACACACACTGTCCTGAACACACACAAACTACACACACTAACACAACTTCCTGAACACAACACTAACACACACTGTCCTGAACACACACTAACACACACTGTCCTGAACACACACACTAACACACACTGTCCTGAGCACACACACTAACACACACTGTCCTGACACACACACTAACACACACTTCCTGAACACACACTAACACACACTGTCCTGAACACACACACTAACACACCACTAACACACACTGTCCTGAACACACACACTAACACACCTGTCCTGAGCACACACACAACACACACTGTCCTGACACCACCAACACACACAACCTGCACACACACCACTAACACACTACCCTAACACACACACCTAACACACACCCTACACACACCTAACACACACTGTCCTGAACACACACATAACACACACTGTCCTGACACACACACTAACACACACTGTCCTGACACACACACTAACACACACTGTCCTGACACACAACAACACACCTGACACACACACTAACACACACTGTCCTGACACACACACTAACACACACTTCCTGAGCACACAACTAACACACACTGTCCTGAACACACACACTAACACACACTGTCCTGAACACACACATCCTAACACAAACACACCTGTCCTGACACACACACTAACACACACTATCCTGAACACACTAACACACATACCTGAACACACACACAACACACACTGTCCTGAACACACACACTAACACACACTGTCCTGAACACACACACTAAACACACTCCTGAACACACACTAACACACCTGTCCTGAACACACACATAACACACACTGTCCTGAACACACACACTAACACACACTGTCCTGAACACACAAAAACTAACACAACACTGTCCTGAACACACACACTAACACACACTGTCCTGAACACACACACTAACACACACTGTCCTGAACACACACACTAACACACACTGTCCTGACACAACACACCACACTGTCCTGACACACACACTAACACACACTGTCCTGACCACACACTAACACACACTGTCCTGAACACAACCACTAACACACACTCCTGAGCACACAGACTAACACACACTGTCCTGAACACACACACTAACACACACTGTCCTGAGCACACACCTAACACACACTGTCCTGAACACACACTAACACACACTGTCCTGAACACACACACTAACACACACTGTCCTGAACACACACACTAACACACACTGTCCTGAACACACACACTAACACACACTGTCCTGAACACACACACTAACACACACTGTCCTGAACACACACTAACACACACTGTCCTGAACACACACTAACACATACTGTCCTGAACACACACACTAACACACACTGTCCTGAACACACACACTAACACACACTGTCCTGAACACACAGACTAACACACACTGTCCTGAACACACACACTAACACACACTGTCCTGAACACACACACTAACACATATTGTCCTGAACACACACACTAACACACACTGTCCTGAACACACACACTAACACACACTGTCCTGAACACACACACTAACACACACTGTCCTGAACACACAGACTAACACACACTGTCCTGAACACACACACTAACACACACTGTCCTGAACACACACACTAACACACACTATCCTGAACTCATATACTAACACACACTGTCCTGAGCACACACACTAACACACACTGTCCTGAACACACACACTAACACACACTGTCCTGAGCACACACACTAACACACACTGTCCTGAACACATACCCACTAACACACACTAACCTGAGCACACAGACTAACACACACTGTCCTGAACACACACACTAACACACACTGTCCTGAACACACACACTAACACACACTGTCCTGAACACACATACTAACACACACTGTCCTGAACACACACACTAACACACACCTTTTAGATTGGAACCCTTTTACACATCAGTACATTAAACACTTTTTATCTCCGCCTCCTTTCATTTAGCCAATGACATCAGAGCTCATCATCATACAAAGGCCCCGCCCACACCTTTTCCTAATTACATCAGAAATAAATAAATAATTCTGAATTAAGTTGCTTTATATAAAGATATACACAATACTGGCAAAAGTTTTGGGACGTCTGTCTTCACATGCACATGAATGTAATATGGAGTTGTCCCGCCCTTTGCAGCTATAACAGCTCCAACTCTTCTGGGAAGGCTTTCCACAAGGTTTAGGAGTGTGTTTATGGGAATTTTTGACCGTTCCTCTAGAAGTGCATTTGTGAGGTCAGGCACTGATGTTGGACGAGAAGGTCTGGCTCGCAGTCTCCGCTCTAATTCATCCCAAAGGTGTTCTATGGGGTTGAGGTCAGGACTCTGTGCAGGCCAGTCAAGTTCCTCCACCAAACTCCCTCATCCATGTCTTTATGGACCTTGCTTTGGTCACTGGTGTGCAGTCATGTTGGAACAGGAAGGGGTCATCCCCAAACTGTTCACACAAAGAGCATGAAATTGTCCAAAATGTCTTGGTATGCTGAAGCATTAAGAGTTCCTTTCACTGGAACTAAGGGGCCGAGCCCAACCCCTGAAACAAAACACCTGAATTCAATGTGGAGGGGTGTCCCAATACTTTTGGCTATGCAGTGTGTACTAATCACAACGAGACGTTCATTGATGTCTTTGCAACACAAACAGAAAAGGATAAATAAACAGCAGGTGTAAAGGAAACTGAAATCTAATCAGCATTCTGAATTTCTTTAACAATTATTCGTCCTTCTCTTGAAGTTGTCTCAGATTGTGCGGTCGCTGTTCTCAGTCCTCCTTGATGAACTTCTGCAGCGTTAATGAGACGGAAACGGCCGACCTCGGCTCTGCGCGCTCATGCTAAACTCACGGCTAATGCTAAACTACGCGTAAAGAGCTGAGTGCTCCACACTGGAAGGCTGGGATTTGATTGTGAGCTGGCCGGGTACTTTAAAATCCATTACACTCCATCTGTGAGCTGGTATTGTCACAGAGTTTTTGTGTGTGTGTGTGTGTGTGTGTGTGTGTGTGTGTGTGTGTGAAATAGAGTGAAGGAAGTGAATAGTGACTGTTAAAATGATAAAATAATGACCATGCTGTGCAGGAAGAACTGAAACAGCAGTTAAAATAGCCAGTGTGTGTGTTGTGTGTGTGTTTTGTGTGTGTGTGTGTGTGTGTGTGTGTGTGTGTGTGTGTGTGTGGTCAGGTTGAATGCAGTTCTGACATTGTTAGCAATTACGGTTTACGTGGCCTGCTCTTTGTGTGGATAATAGCGTGAGTGTGTGAGTGTGTAATGTGAGGCTGTAGCTCCTCCTGGATGTTGTTGATCTCAGCACTAACAGGAAGCAGACTCTGCACTGTGTCCAGTTCACATTAATATCACTTTTGATTGGCTGCTCAGTCCTTTCAACAACACACACACACACACACACACACACACACACACACACACACACACATTCATAGTTTCACTCCGCCCTCAAACATGCACACACCCCGAGCCACACCCCGAGCCACACCCCGAGCCACACCCCGAGCCACACCCCGAGCCACACCCCGAGCCACACCCCGAGCCACACCCCGAGCCACACCCCGAGCTGCACTAAGAGCTCTTCAAAAGACAACAGTATCCTCAATAAACTGGTCATTGGTCTATAACACACACACACACACACACACACACACACACACACACACACACACACCAGCACACACCAGCACACATTAACATACACTAACACATACCACTAACACGCACACACACAGTAGCACACACCAGCACGCATTAACACACACCAGCACACATTATCACACACTAACAAACACCAGTAATACACACCATTAACACACACTAGCACACATTAAAACACACTAACACACACCATTAACACACACTAACATACACCAGCACACATTATCACACACTAGCACAAATTAACACACACTAGCACACACCACTAACACACACCAGCACACATTATCACACACTAACAAACACCAGTAATACACACCACTAACACACACTAGCACACATTAACACACACTAATACACACCACTAACACACACTAGCACACATTAACACACACTAATACACACCACTAACACACACTAGCACACATTAACACACACTAATACACACCACTAATACACACTAGCACACATTAACACACACTAATACACACACATTATCACACACTAGCACACATTAACACACATTAACACACACTAATACACATTAACACACACTAATACACACCACTAACACACACTAGCACACATTAACACACACTAATACACACCACTAACACACATTAGCACACATTAACACACACTAATACACACGACTAACACACACTAGCACACATTATCACACACTAGCACACATTAACACACGCTAGCACACATTAACACACACTAGCACACATTAACACACACTAATACACACCACTAACACACACCAGCACACATTATCACACACTAGCACACATTAACACACACTAATACACGCCACTAGCACACATTAACACACACTAACACACATCACTAACACACACTAGCACACATTAACACATACTAACACACACCACTAACACACACTAGTACACATTAACACACACTAATACACACCACTAACACACACTAGCACACATTAACACACACTAATACACACCACTAACACACACTAGCACACATTAACACACACTAACACACATCACTAACACACACTAGCACACATTATCACACACTAGCACACATTAACACATGCTAGCACACATTAACACACACTAACACACACCACTAACACACCAGCACACATTATCACACACTAGCACACATTAACACACACTAATACACACCACTAACACACACTAACACACACTAACACACATCACTAACAGACACTAGCACACATTAACACATACTAACACACACCACTAACACACACTAGTACACATTAACACACACTAATACACACCACTAACACACACTCGCACACATTAACACACACTAATACACACCACTAACACACACTAGCACACATTACCACACACTAACACACATCACTAACACACACTAGCACACATTATCACACACTAGCACACATTAACACACGCTAGCACACATTAACACACACCAGCACACATTATCACACACTAGCACACATTAACACACACTAATACACACCACTAACACACACTAGCACACATTAACACACACTAATACACACCACTAACACACACTAGCACACATTAACACACACTAACACACATCACTAACACACACCAGCACACATTAACACACACTAATACACACCACTAACACACACCAGCACACATTAACACATACTAACACACACCACTAACACACACCAGCACACATTAACACACACTAACACACACCACTAACACACACCAGCACACATTATCACACACTAGCACACATTAACACACACTAATACACACCACTAACACACACCAGCACACATTATCACACACTAGCACACATTAACACACACTAATACACACCACTAACACACACCAGCACACATTAACACACACTAGCACACATTAACACACACTAATACACACCACTAACACACACTAGCACACATTAACACACACTAACACACATCACTAACACACACTAGCACACATTAACACATACTAACACACACCACTAACACACACTAGCACACATTAACACACACTTACACACATCACTAACACACACTAGCACACATTAACACATACTAACACACACCACTAAAACACATTAGCACACATTAACATACACTAATACACACCACTAACACACACTAGCACACACTAACACACACCACTAACACACACTAGCACACATTAACATACACTAATACACACCACTAACACACACTAACACACACCAGTAACACACACCAGCACACATTATCACACACTAGCACACATTAACACACACCAGCAGACATTATCACACACTAACACACACCAGCACACATTAACACACACTAACACACACCAGTAACACACAGCAGCACACATTATCACACACTAGCACACATTAACACACACTAACACACACCACTAACACACACCAGCACACATTAACACACACTAACACACACCAGTAACACACACCAGCACACATTATCACACACTAGCACACATTAACACACACTAACACACACCACTAACACACACCAGCACACATTATCACACACTAACACACACTAGCACACATTAACACACACTAACACACACCACTAACACACACCAGCACACATTATCACACACTAACACACACTAGCACACATTAACACACACTAACACACACCACTAACACACACCAGCACACATTATCACACACTAACACACACTAGCACACATTAACACACACTAACACACACCACTAACACACACTAGCACACATTATCACACACTAGCACACATTAAAACACACTAATACACACCACTAATACACACTCGCACACATTAACACACACTAACACACACCAGTAACACACACCACTAACACATTATCACACACTAGCACACATTAACACACACTAATACACACCACTAACACACACTAGCACACATTAACACACACTAACACACACCACTAACACACACCAGCACACATTATCACACACTAATACACACCATTAACACACACTAGCACACATTAACACACACTAATACACACCACTAACACACACCAGCACACATTATCCCACACTAGCACACATTAACACACACTAACACACACCACTAACATACACTAGCACACATTATCACACACTAACACACATTAACACACACTAGCACACATTAACACACACTAACAAACACCACTAACACACACCAGCACACATTATCACACACTAGCACACATTAACACATACTAAAACACACCACTAGCACACATTAACACACACCAATACACACCACTAACACACACTAGCACACACTAACACACACCACTAACACACACTAGCACACATTAACACACACCACTAACACACACTAGCACACATTAACACATACTAATACACACCACTAACACACACCAGCACACATTATCACACACTAGCACACATTAACACATACTAATACACACCACTAACACACAACAGCACACATTAACACACACTAACAAACACCAGTAACACACACTAGCACACATTAACACACCTTAACACACACCACTAACACACACTAACACAAACCAGCACACATTAGCACACACACACAACATTAACACACACACACCACTAACACACACACACACACACACAACATTAACACACACACAAAGCACTAACACACACACAAACCAATAACACAAACACACACCACTAACACACAGACACCACTAACACATACCAACACACATTAACACACAACACTAACACACACAACACTAACACACACCAGCACATATTAAACCACACACACACACACACCAATAATGCGCACACACACCACTAACACATACCAACTCACATTAACATACGCACTAACACACACACACTAACACACACCAGCACACATTAACACACACTAACACACAGTAACACATTTCAGCACACACAAGCACACACTAACACACACCACTAACACACACCAGCATACATTAACACACACTAACACACGCCACTAATACACACCACTAACACACACCAGCACACACTACCACACAATACTACCACACACATTAGCACACATTAGCACACACTAATGCATACCAGCACACATTAGCACACACTAACACACACCAGCACACATCAACACACACCATTAACACACACCATTAACACACACCATCACACATTAACACACACTAACAAACACCAGCACACATTAGCCCACACTAACACACACACTAACACACACCAGCACACATTAGCACATACTAACACACACCATTAACACACACTAACACACACCATTAACACACACTAACACACACCACTAACACACACAAGCACACATTAGCACACACTAACACAAACTAGCACACATTAACTCACACCATTAACACACACTAACACACACCACTAAAACACACCAGCACACACTAACACACACTAACACACACTAACACACACCACTAAAACACACCAGCACACACTAACACACACTAGCACACACTAACACACACTAACACACATTAACACACAATAACACACACACCAGCACTCATTAGCACACACTAACTCACATTAACACACACTAACACACACTAACACATACCAGCACACACTAACACACACTAGCACACACTAACACACACTAACACACACCACTAAAACATACCAGCACACACTAACACACACTAGCACACATTAGTACACACTAACACACACTAACACACACCACTAAAACACACCAGCACACA
>JAUCMX010000029.1:15442733-15467733 GCA_033459395.1 Hemibagrus guttatus | reverse complement strand
CAGATGTCATAAACGCAGATGTTATAAACGCAGATGTCATAAACGCAGATGTCATAAATGCAGATGTCATAAATGCAGATGTTATAAACGCAGATGTCAAACGCAGATGTCATAAATGCAGATGTTATAAATGCAGATGTTATAAACGCAGATGTCATAAATGCAGATGTTATAAACGCAGATGTTATAAATGCAGATGTCATAAACGCAGATGTCATAAATGCAGATGTTATAAATACAGATATTATAAACGCAGATGTCATAAACGCAGATGTTATAAATGCAGATGTTATAAATGCAGATGTTATAAACGCAGATGTCATAAATGCAGATGTTATAAACGCAGATGTTATAAATGCAGATGTCATAAACGCAGATGTCATAAATGCAGATGTTATAAATACAGATATTAAAAAGCGCAGATGTCATAAACGCAGATGTTATAAACGCAGATGTCATAAATGCAGATGTTATAAATGCAGATGTCATAAACGCAGATGTCATAAATGCAGATGTTATAAACGCAGATGTCATAAACGCAGATGTCATAAACGCAGATGTCATAAATGCAGATGTCATAAATGCAGATGTTATAAACGCAGATGTCAAACGCAGATGTCATAAATGCAGATGTTATAAATGCAGATGTTATAAACACAGATGTCATAAATGCAGATGTTATAAACGCAGATGTTATAAATGCAGATGTCATAAACGCAGATGTCATAAATGCAGATGTTATAAATACAGATATTATAAACGCAGATGTCATAAACGCAGATGTTATAAATGCAGATGTTATAAATGCAGATGTTATAAACGCAGATGTCATAAATGCAGATGTTATAAACGCAGATGTTATAAATGCAGATGTCATAAACGCAGATGTCATAAATGCAGATGTTATAAATACAGATATTATAAACGCAGATGTCATAAACGCAGATGTTATAAACGCAGATGTCATAAATGCAGATGTTATAAATGCAGATGTCATAAATGCAGATGTTATAAATGCAGATGTTATAAACACAGATGTCATAAACGCAGATGTCATAAACGCAGATGTCATAAATGCAGATGTTATAAACACAGATGTCATAAACGCAGATGTCATAAACGCAGATGTCATAAACGCAGATGTCATAAATGCAGATGTTATAAACGCAGATGTCATAAATGCAGATGTTATAAACACAGATGTCATCAATGCAGATGTTATAAACACAGATGTTATGAACGCTGATGTTATAAACGCAGATGTCATAAGCGCAGATGTCATAAGCGCAGATGTTATAAACACAGATGTCATAAATGCAGATGTTATAAATGCAGATGTTATAAACACAGATGTCATAAATGCAGATGTTATAAATGCAGATGTTATAAACACATATGTCATAAATGCAGATGTTATAAACGCAGATTTCATAAATGCAGATGTTATAAATGCAGATGTCATAAATGCAGATGTCAAACACAGATGTCATAAATGCAGATTTCATAAATGCAGATGTTATAAATGCAGATGTTATAAACGCAGATGTCATAAATGCAGATTTCATAAATGCAGATGTTATAAATGCAGATGTTATAAATGCAGATGTCAAACACAGATGTCATACACGCAGATGTCAAACACAGATTTCATAAACACAGATGTCATAAATGCAGATGTTATAAACACAGATGTCATAAATGCAGATGTTATAAACACAGATGTCATAAACGCAGATGTTAAACACAGATGTCATAAATGCAGATGTTATAAATGCAGATGTTATAAACAGAGGTCATAAACGCAGATGTCATAAACGCAGATGTCATACACGCAGATGCCATAAATGCAGATGTTATAAACACAGATGTCATAAACGAAGATGTCATAAATGCAGATGTTATAAACACAGATGTCATAAATGCAGATGTTATAAACACAGATGTCATAAACGCAGATGTTAAACACAGATGTCATAAACGCAGATGTCATAAACACAGATGTCATAAACGCAGATGTCAAACGCAGATGTCATAAATGCAGATGTTATAAATGCAGATGTTATAAACAGAGGTCATAAACGCAGATGTCATAAACGCAGATGTCATACACGCAGATGTTATAAACACAGATGTTATAAACACAGATGTTATAAACACAGATGTCATTAATGCAGATGTCAAACGCAGATGTTATAAAGGCAGATGTTATAAAGGCAGATGTTATAAAGGAAGATGTCATAAATGCAGATGTTATAAATGCAGATGTCATTCACGCAGATGTTATAAACACAGATGTTATAAACGCTGATGTTATAAACGCAGATGTCATAAGAGCAGATGTCATAAGCGCAGATGTCATAAGCGCAGATGTCATAAACGCAGATGTTATAAATCCAGATGTTATAAATGCAGATGTCATAAACGCAGATGTTATAAGCACAGATGTAATAAACGCAGATGTCATACACGCAGATGCCATAAATGCAAATGTTATAAACGCAGATGTCATACATGCAGATGTTATAAACACAGATGTTATAAGCACAGATGTCAAACGCAGATGTTATAAAGGCAGATGTTATAAACACAGATGTCATTAACGCAGATGTCACACGCAGATATCATAAACGCAGATGTCAAACGCAGATGTCATTCACGCAGGTGTTATAAACGCTGATCTTATAAGCGCAGAAGTTATACACACATGTTATAGACGCAGATGTTATAAATGCAGATGTTATAAAGGCAGATGTTACACACGCAGATGTTATAAACACAGATGTTACACACGCAGATGTTATAAACACAGATGTTATAAACACAGATGTTATACACGCAGATGTTATAAAGGCAGATATTATAAATGCAGATGTCATAAACGCAGATGTCATACACACAGGTGTTATAAACACATTTTTACATTACATTTCTGGCATTTGGCAGACGCTCTTATCCAGAGCAACGTACAATAGTGCTTTAGTTCTCAGTCAATGAATACATTAACACTGGTTCAATAGGACACAAACTTGGGATACCATTAGCCTAAACACTGAGTTGTTTTTTTTTTTTAAACTTTGTAACATAATATATGTCACATTGCCGGTCGTGCCGGTTTAGATGCATCAGACCCAACGCAGAGGTAGACGACAGACAGGGGTTTATTCAAAAGAAGAACATACATCCACACAGATGTTACACTCAGACGCTACATCAAGACGTTACATACGGACGAGGACTAGCCCCGAACACAAACAGACAGCCACTATAAATAAGGAACATAATCATTGACACATTAGGAACAGGTGAACGAAGGCGGGAACACATTAGGAAGAGGCGTGGCTAAAACTAACACATGACATAACAAACACAACCCCTGCTGAAGGCCCCCTAGTGGTCCTACGGGGGACCTTGCCCACCATAACAGTACCCCCCCCACGGCGCAGCTCCCGACATGCCAACCCCCCCATAGTCTGAAAGAGCTTTTTGGTCCATCAAAACCCGGAAAGGAGCGAGGAACACGGAGAGGCAAGTGGGGGTTGAGCGAGGAGCACAGCGAGGCAAGTGGGGGAAGCGAGGAGCAAGGTGAGGCAAGTGGGGGGAGCGAGGAGCAAGGCGAGGCAAGTGGAGGGAGCGAGGAACACGGCGAGGTAAGTGGGGGGAGCGAGGAGCAAGGCGAGGCAAGTGGGGGGAGCGATGGGCACGGCGGTAAGGCCAGAGGGTCCCAAGCGACGTCCACAGCCGAGCAGAAGCGCCAAGCGACATGCACAGCCGAGCAGGAGAGCCGAGCGACGTCCACCGCCGAGCAGCAGAGCCGAGCGACGTCCACCACCGAGCAGCAGAGTCGAGCGACGTCCACAGACGAGCAGCAGAGCTGAGTGACGTCCACCGACGCGCAGTAGAGCCGAGCGACGACCTCAGCCCGGCTGGGCCGAAAACCCCCGAAGGGAGGGAGGGTGTTACGGTGGGCAAGATCCCCCAATGGACCACTAGGGGGCCTTCAGCAGGAGTTGTGTTTGTTTGGTCATGTGTGCGTTTTAGCCACGCCTCTTCCTAATGTGTTTCCGCCTTTGTTCACCTGTTCCTAATGTGTCAATAATTATGTTCCTTATTTATAGTGGCCATCTGTCTGAGTTAGTGGCTAGTCCTCGTCCTTGTGTAACGTCTGTGTGGATATCTGTTCTTCTGTTCAATAAACCCCTGTCTGCCGTCTATCTCCGCGTTGGGTCTGATTCATCTAAACCGGCACAACCAGCGTGCTCCGTAAGCCAGCGTTTTGTGACAGAAGGACTAGCCAAAACAGTACAGACCCAATGCGGTACGAGGTATGCGAGGATTTCCCTCTTTCCCAAGACATGTCCTGTTTGAATTTTTTTTTCTCTCCGGCACATCGCTCCGCATCTGTTCATGTGGGGAACGCCGCTCCACTTCCGGGTTTCCGTGGAGAAAAAAAAAATTTTCATGCTGGAAACCCCACCGGAACAGGAAACAGGTTCATAGGAAAAAAAAAAAAACCATTACTCCTGTTACGGGTAGCAGGGCTGAGGGTGAACCACTAGGGGGCCCTCAGTAGGGGTTGTCATGTTATGTTTGTTTATGTTTATGTTTTGGCCATGTGTGTGTTTAAGCCCCGCCCTAGCCTAATGTGTGTTCCTGCCCCTGATCACCTGTTCCCAATGTTTCCCTGATTATGTTCTCTATTTATAGTCCTGTCTGTGCCATCATTATTTGCTAGTCCTCGTTCGTATGTAGGCCGAAGTGGTGTCGCGGTTTTTGTTTCATGTTATGTCTCGTGTTCTATGTTTAATAAAACCCCTTTTTGTTTCACGGAAGCTTTGCGTTGGGTCTGTTATATCCAGCCGGACACCGCCGGTTGTAACAACTCCGGAAAAAGGACAACAAAAACAAGGGCAGCCGGTAATCTCCTCCGCCGACGGAAGTGAGGCGGCGTCCTCCACAGAGAAACGGAAGTGGAGCGGCGTCCCCCACAGGAACAGAAGCGGAGCGAGTAAAGGCAAAAAAGAAAAAAAAAATCAGGCTAAAAACATCCCCCGCTGACGAGGAATGGGGCGGCGTCCTCCACGGAAACCCAGAAGTGGAGCGGCGTCCCCCACGTGAACAGACATGGAGCGATGTACCGGAGAAAAAAGAAAAAGAAACAGGAAACATCCCAGGAGCGGAAGAAATCCTTGCATACATCATCCCGCGGGGTCTGTACTGTTTTGGCTAGTCCTTCTGTCACATCGCCGGTCATGCCGGCTTTATATTATATATATATATATATATATATATATATATATATATATATATATATAAACAGGGAAAAATAAGAGCTAGTTTAAGTACTTCAGGAAGAGGTAAGTCTTCAGTTTCCGTTTGAAGACGGTCAGAGACTCGGCCGTACGGATACCTAGGGGAAGTTCGTTCCACCGCCTCGGTGCCAGAACAGAGAAGAGTCTAGATGTATACCTACCTTTTTCCCTGAGAGATGGTGGGACCAGTCGAGCAGTGCTAGTGGATCTGAGTGAGCGAGGTGCAGTGCGAGGAGTGACGAGAGCTTTGAGGTAAGATGGTGCTGGTCCATTCTTGGCTTTGTAGGCAAGCATTAGTGTTTTGAATCTGATGCGTGCAGCTACCGGAAGCCAGTGGAGGGAACGCAGCAGTGGGGTGGTGTGGGAGAACTTGGGCAGGTTGAAAACAAGTCGTACAGCTGCATTGTGGATCATTTGCAGTGGGCGAATTGCGTTCAGAGGTAGACCTGCCAGAAGAGAGTTGCAGTAGTCCAATCTCGAGATGACCAGAGACTCAACAAACACCTGAGTAGCCTGTGTGGATAGAAATCCTTCTGATGTTGTACAGAAGAAACCGACATGAGCATGTCACATTAGTGACATGGGAGGAAAAGGATATTTGATTGTCCATGATTACCCCAAGGTTGCGAGCAGTGGCTGAAGGGGAAATCATGGAGTTGTTCAGAGATATCACAAGGTCTTGGGCTGGGGATGGATCACCTGGGATGATCAGCAGCTCAGTTTTGCTGGGATTGAGTTTCAGCTGATGAGCCGTCATCCAAGATGAAATGTCCACCAGACACGCTGAAATCCAAGCAGAAGCCATGGTATCTGAGGGAGGGAAGGAGAAGATAAGTCGGGTGTCATCGGCATAGCAGTGGTATGAAAATCCATGTGAGGATATAACTTTGCCAAGAGAGTGAGTATAGAGGGAGAAAAGGGAAGCAAAGATCAACAAGCTACATAATAACAGTTCAAATAACTACTCTAGAACCAACCACGTTAAACAAATAGTACACAAAAGTCAGAATCCTACCTTACCAGATGGGAACAGATTCAAATGAAGAGTTAAAACACAGATGTTATACACGCAGATGTTGTAAACGCAGATGTTATAAACACAGATGTTATAAACGCAGATGTTATAAACACAGATATTATAAATGCAGGTGTCATGAACACTGATGTCATAAACGCAGATGTGGTACACGCAGAAGTTATAAACGCAGATGTTATAAACACAGATGTTATAAACGCAGATGTTATAAACGCAGATGTTATAAACGCTGATGTTATAAACGCAGATGTTATAAACGCAGAAGTTATAAACGCAGATGTCATAAACGCAGATGTTATAAACACAGATGTCATAAACGCAGATGTCATAAATGCAGATGTCATAAATGCAGATGTTATAAACGCAGATGTCAAACGCAGATGTCATAAACACAGATGTCATAAATGCAGATGTTATAAACACAGATGTCATAAACGCAGATGTTATAAACGCAGATGTCATAAATGCAGATGTTATAAATGCAGATGTCATAAACGCAGATGTCATAAATGCAGATGTTATAAACGCAGATGTCATAAACGCAGATGTCATAAACGCAGATGTCATAAATGCAGATGTCATAAATGCAGATGTTATAAACGCAGATGTCAAACGCAGATGTCATAAATGCAGATGTTATAAATGCAGATGTTATAAACGCAGATGTCATAAATGCAGATGTTATAAACGCAGATGTTATAAATGCAGATGTCATAAACGCAGATGTCATAAATGCAGATGTTATAAATACAGATATTATAAACGCAGATGTCATAAACGCAGATGTTATAAATGCAGATGTTATAAATGCAGATGTTATAAACGCAGATGTCATAAATGCAGATGTTATAAACGCAGATGTTATAAATGCAGATGTCATAAACGCAGATGTCATAAATGCAGATGTTATAAATACAGATATTATAAACGCAGATGTCATAAACGCAGATGTTATAAACGCAGATGTCATAAATGCAGATGTTATAAATGCAGATGTCATAAATGCAGATGTTATAAATGCAGATGTTATAAACACAGATGTCATAAACGCAGATGTCATAAACGCAGATGTCATAAATGCAGATGTTATAAACACAGATGTCATAAACGCAGATGTCATAAACGCAGATGTCATAAACGCAGATGTCATAAATGCAGATGTTATAAACGCAGATGTCATAAATGCAGATGTTATAAACACAGATGTCATCAATGCAGATGTTATAAACACAGATGTTATGAACGCTGATGTTATAAACGCAGATGTCATAAGCGCAGATGTCATAAGCGCAGATGTTATAAACACAGATGTCATAAATGCAGATGTTATAAATGCAGATGTTATAAACACAGATGTCATAAATGCAGATGTTATAAATGCAGATGTTATAAACACATATGTCATAAATGCAGATGTTATAAACGCAGATGTCATAAATGCAGATGTTATAAATGCAGATGTCATAAATGCAGATGTCAAACACAGATGTCATAAATGCAGATTTCATAAATGCAGATGTTATAAATGCAGATGTTATAAACGCAGATGTCATAAATGCAGATTTCATAAATGCAGATGTTATAAATGCAGATGTTATAAATGCAGATGTCAAACACAGATGTCATACACGCAGATGTCAAACACAGATTTCATAAACACAGATGTCATAAATGCAGATGTTATAAACACAGATGTCATAAATGCAGATGTTATAAACACAGATGTCATAAACGCAGATGTTAAACACAGATGTCATAAATGCAGATGTTATAAATGCAGATGTTATAAACAGAGGTCATAAACGCAGATGTCATAAACGCAGATGTCATACACGCAGATGCCATAAATGCAGATGTTATAAACACAGATGTCATAAACGAAGATGTCATAAATGCAGATGTTATAAACACAGATGTCATAAATGCAGATGTTATAAACACAGATGTCATAAACGCAGATGTTAAACACAGATGTCATAAACGCAGATGTCATAAACACAGATGTCATAAACGCAGATGTCAAACGCAGATGTCATAAATGCAGATGTTATAAATGCAGATGTTATAAACAGAGGTCATAAACGCAGATGTCATAAACGCAGATGTCATACACGCAGATGTTATAAACACAGATGTTATAAACACAGATGTTATAAACACAGATGTCATTAATGCAGATGTCAAACGCAGATGTTATAAAGGCAGATGTTATAAAGGCAGATGTTATAAAGGAAGATGTCATAAATGCAGATGTTATAAATGCAGATGTCATTCACGCAGATGTTATAAACACAGATGTTATAAACGCTGATGTTATAAACGCAGATGTCATAAGAGCAGATGTCATAAGCGCAGATGTCATAAGCGCAGATGTCATAAACGCAGATGTTATAAATCCAGATGTTATAAATGCAGATGTCATAAACGCAGATGTTATAAGCACAGATGTAATAAACGCAGATGTCATACACGCAGATGCCATAAATGCAAATGTTATAAACGCAGATGTCATACATGCAGATGTTATAAACACAGATGTTATAAGCACAGATGTCAAACGCAGATGTTATAAAGGCAGATGTTATAAACACAGATGTCATTAACGCAGATGTCACACGCAGATATCATAAACGCAGATGTCAAACGCAGATGTCATTCACGCAGGTGTTATAAACGCTGATCTTATAAGCGCAGAAGTTATACACACATGTTATAGACGCAGATGTTATAAATGCAGATGTTATAAAGGCAGATGTTACACACGCAGATGTTATAAACACAGATGTTACACACGCAGATGTTATAAACACAGATGTTATAAACACAGATGTTATACACGCAGATGTTATAAAGGCAGATATTATAAATGCAGATGTCATAAACGCAGATGTCATACACACAGGTGTTATAAACACATTTTTACATTACATTTCTGGCATTTGGCAGACGCTCTTATCCAGAGCAACGTACAATAGTGCTTTAGTTCTCAGTCAATGAATACATTAACACTGGTTCAATAGGACACAAACTTGGGATACCATTAGCCTAAACACTGAGTTGTTTTTTTTTTTTAAACTTTGTAACATAATATATGTCACATTGCCGGTCGTGCCGGTTTAGATGCATCAGACCCAACGCAGAGGTAGACAACAGACAGGGGTTTATTCAAAAGAAGAACATACATCCACACAGATGTTACACTCAGACGCTACATCAAGACGTTACATACGGACGAGGACTAGCCCCGAACACAAACAGACAGCCACTATAAATAAGGAACATAATCATTGACACATTAGGAACAGGTGAACGAAGGCGGGAACACATTAGGAAGAGGCGTGGCTAAAACTAACACATGACATAACAAACACAACCCCTGCTGAAGGCCCCCTAGTGGTCCTACGGGGGACCTTGCCCACCATAACAGTACCCCCCCCACGGCGCAGCTCCCGACATGCCAACCCCCCCATAGTCTGAAAGAGCTTTTTGGTCCATCAAAACCCGGAAAGGAGCGAGGAACACGGAGAGGCAAGTGGGGGTTGAGCGAGGAGCACAGCGAGGCAAGTGGGGGAAGCGAGGAGCAAGGTGAGGCAAGTGGGGGGAGCGAGGAGCAAGGCGAGGCAAGTGGAGGGAGCGAGGAACACGGCGAGGTAAGTGGGGGGAGCGAGGAGCAAGGCGAGGCAAGTGGGGGGAGCGATGGGCACGGCGGTAAGGCCAGAGGGTCCCAAGCGACGTCCACAGCCGAGCAGAAGCGCCAAGCGACATGCACAGCCGAGCAGGAGAGCCGAGCGACGTCCACCGCCGAGCAGCAGAGCCGAGCGACGTCCACCACCGAGCAGCAGAGTCGAGCGACGTCCACAGACGAGCAGCAGAGCTGAGTGACGTCCACCGACGCGCAGTAGAGCCGAGCGACGACCTCAGCCCGGCTGGGCCGAAAACCCCCGAAGGGAGGGAGGGTGTTACGGTGGGCAAGATCCCCCAATGGACCACTAGGGGGCCTTCAGCAGGAGTTGTGTTTGTTTGGTCATGTGTGCGTTTTAGCCACGCCTCTTCCTAATGTGTTTCCGCCTTTGTTCACCTGTTCCTAATGTGTCAATAATTATGTTCCTTATTTATAGTGGCCATCTGTCTGAGTTAGTGGCTAGTCCTCGTCCTTGTGTAACGTCTGTGTGGATATCTGTTCTTCTGTTCAATAAACCCCTGTCTGCCGTCTATCTCCGCGTTGGGTCTGATTCATCTAAACCGGCACAACCAGCGTGCTCCGTAAGCCAGCGTTTTGTGACAGAAGGACTAGCCAAAACAGTACAGACCCAATGCGGTACGAGGTATGCGAGGATTTCCCTCTTTCCCAAGACATGTCCTGTTTGAATTTTTTTTTCTCTCCGGCACATCGCTCCGCATCTGTTCATGTGGGGAACGCCGCTCCACTTCCGGGTTTCCGTGGAGAAAAAAAAAATTTTCATGCTGGAAACCCCACCGGAACAGGAAACAGGTTCATAGGAAACAAAAAAAACCATTACTCCTGTTACGGGTAGCAGGGCTGAGGGTGAACCACTAGGGGGCCCTCAGTAGGGGTTGTCATGTTATGTTTGTTTATGTTTATGTTTTGGCCATGTGTGTGTTTAAGCCCCGCCCTAGCCTAATGTGTGTTCCTGCCCCTGATCACCTGTTCCCAATGTTTCCCTGATTATGTTCTCTATTTATAGTCCTGTCTGTGCCATCATTATTTGCTAGTCCTCGTTCGTATGTAGGCCGAAGTGGTGTCGCGGTTTTTGTTTCATGTTATGTCTCGTGTTCTATGTTTAATAAAACCCCTTTTTGTTTCACGGAAGCTTTGCGTTGGGTCTGTTATATCCAGCCGGACACCGCCGGTTGTAACAACTCCGGAAAAAGGACAACAAAAACAAGGGCAGCCGGTAATCTCCTCCGCCGACGGAAGTGAGGCGGCGTCCTCCACAGAGAAACGGAAGTGGAGCGGCGTCCCCCACAGGAACAGAAGCGGAGCGAGTAAAGGCAAAAAAGAAAAAAAAAATCAGGCTAAAAACATCCCCCGCTGACGAGGAATGGGGCGGCGTCCTCCACGGAAACCCAGAAGTGGAGCGGCGTCCCCCACGTGAACAGACATGGAGCGATGTACCGGAGAAAAAAGAAAAAGAAACAGGAAACATCCCAGGAGCGGAAGAAATCCTTGCATACATCATCCCGCGGGGTCTGTACTGTTTTGGCTAGTCCTTCTGTCACATCGCCGGTCATGCCGGCTTTATATTATATATATATATATATATATATATATATATATATATATATATATAAACAGGGAAAAATAAGAGCTAGTTTAAGTACTTCAGGAAGAGGTAAGTCTTCAGTTTCCGTTTGAAGACGGTCAGAGACTCGGCCGTACGGATACCTAGGGGAAGTTCGTTCCACCGCCTCGGTGCCAGAACAGAGAAGAGTCTAGATGTATACCTACCTTTTTCCCTGAGAGATGGTGGGACCAGTCGAGCAGTGCTAGTGGATCTGAGTGAGCGAGGTGCAGTGCGAGGAGTGACGAGAGCTTTGAGGTAAGATGGTGCTGGTCCATTCTTGGCTTTGTAGGCAAGCATTAGTGTTTTGAATCTGATGCGTGCAGCTACCGGAAGCCAGTGGAGGGAACGCAGCAGTGGGGTGGTGTGGGAGAACTTGGGCAGGTTGAAAACAAGTCGTACAGCTGCATTGTGGATCATTTGCAGTGGGCGAATTGCGTTCAGAGGTAGACCTGCCAGAAGAGAGTTGCAGTAGTCCAATCTCGAGATGACCAGAGACTCAACAAACACCTGAGTAGCCTGTGTGGATAGAAATCCTTCTGATGTTGTACAGAAGAAACCGACATGAGCATGTCACATTAGTGACATGGGAGGAAAAGGATATTTGATTGTCCATGATTACCCCAAGGTTGCGAGCAGTGGCTGAAGGGGAAATCATGGAGTTGTTCAGAGATATCACAAGGTCTTGGGCTGGGGATGGATCACCTGGGATGATCAGCAGCTCAGTTTTGCTGGGATTGAGTTTCAGCTGATGAGCCGTCATCCAAGATGAAATGTCCACCAGACACGCTGAAATCCAAGCAGAAGCCATGGTATCTGAGGGAGGGAAGGAGAAGATAAGTCGGGTGTCATCGGCATAGCAGTGGTATGAAAATCCATGTGAGGATATAACTTTGCCAAGAGAGTGAGTATAGAGGGAGAAAAGGGAAGCAAAGATCAACAAGCTACATAATAACAGTTCAAATAACTACTCTAGAACCAACCACGTTAAACAAATAGTACACAAAAGTCAGAATCCTACCTTACCAGATGGGAACAGATTCAAATGAAGAGTTAAAACACAGATGTTATACACGCAGATGTTGTAAACGCAGATGTTATAAACACAGATGTTATAAACGCAGATGTTATAAACACAGATATTATAAACGCAGGTGTCATGAACACTGATGTCATAAACGCAGATGTGGTACACGCAGAAGTTATAAACGCAGATGTTATAAACACAGATGTTATAAACGCAGATGTTATAAACGCAGATGTTATAAACGCTGATGTTATAAACGCAGATGTTATAAACGCAGAAGTTATAAACGCAGATGTTATAAACGCAGAAGTTATAAACGCAGAAGTTATAAACGCAGAAGTTATAAACGCTGATGTTATAAACGCAGATCTTATAAACGCTGATGTTATAAACGCAGAAGTTATAAACGCTGATGTTATAAACGCAGATGTTATAAACGCAGATGTTATAAACGCAGATGTTATAAACGCTGATGTTATAAACGCTGATGTTATAAACGCAGAAGTTATAAACGCTGATGTTATAACGCAGATGTTATAAACGCTGATGTTATAAACGCAGAAGTTATAAACGCAGATGTTATAAACGCTGATGTTATAAACGCAGATCTTATAAACGCTGATGTTATAAACGCAGAAGTTATAAACGCTGATGTTATAACGCAGATGTTATAAACGCAGATGTTATAAACGCTGATGTTATAAACGCTGATGTTATAAACGCAGATGTTATAAACGCAGATCTTATAAACGCTGATGTTATAAACGCAGAAGTTATAAACGCTGATGTTATAACGCAGATGTTATAAACGCTGATGTTATAAACGCTGATGTTATAAACGCAGATGTTATAAACTCTGATGTTATAAACGCTGATGTTATAAACGCAGATGTTATAAACGCAGATGTTATAAACGCTGATGTTATAAACGCAGATGTTATAAACGCAGAAGTTATAAACGCAGATGTTATAAACGCAGATGTTATAAACGCAGATGTTATAAACGCAGAAGTTATAAACGCTGATGTTATAAACGCAGATGTTATAAACGCAGAAGTTATAAACGCAGATGTTATAAACGCTGATGTTATAAACGCAGATGTTATAAACGCAGGTGTTATAAACGCTGATGTTATAAACGCTGATGTTATAAACGCTGATGTTATAAACGCAGATGTTATAAACGCTGATGTTATAAACGCTGATGTTATAAACACAGATGTTATAAACGCTGATGTTATAAACGCAGAAGTTATAAACGCAGAAGTTATAAACGCAGATGTTATAAACGCAGAAGTTATAAACGCAGATGTTATAAACGCAGATGTTATAAACGCTGATGTTATAAACGCAGATGTTATAAACGCAGAAGTTATAAACGCAGAAGTTATAAACACAGATGTTATAAACGCAGATGTTATAAACGCAGATGTTATAAACGCAGAAGTTATAAACACAGATGTTATAAACGCTGATGTTATAAACGCAGATGTTATAAACGCAGAAGTTATAAACGCAGAAGTTATAAACGCAGATGTTATAAACGCAGAAGTTATAAACGCAGATGTTATAAACACAGATGTTATAAACGCTGATGTTATAAACACAGATGTTATAAACGCAGAAGTTATAAACGCAGAAGTTATAAACACAGATGTTATAAACGCAGATGTTATAAACGCAGATGTTATAAACACACCCAGGGGTGTAATAAACACCAGGACACCTGTGAGAGATGCAGAAGAGATAAAAGTGAGTGAAAGAGTTTGTGTTAAAGAGAGAGAGATAAGAACCGAGTCACTTCAGGTTTTATTATTGTGTCTTTGTGGGGCTTAATCAGTGTTTATTGGACTCAAACTACACAAGCACACACACACACACACACACACAACTTTTCTTTCTCGAGGCTTTATAAAACTTTGCCAAGAGCCATGGAAACAATGTTGCTATGGCCACCAGCATTGTGGTAACCGCTGGCAACAGATGTCCAAATAACCTGTCTAAACTGGACATGTTCACTAAACACCAAACACAGCATGAACGTGTGTGTGTGTGTGTGTGTGTGTGTGTGTGTGTGTGTGTGTGTGTGTGTGTGTAGATTTACGTCCATTTTCTCTATACAATGGTGTGACTAAAAGTAAACAAGCGTGGGCTCCTCTGGTTCCTAACTTAGACTGTTTCCATGTTCCACTCTTTTATGTTTTATATCAGAACAAAATCTGTCCTACAGAACTCAACACACACACACACACACACACACACACACACACACACACACACACACACACACACACAGAATAAGCCTTTGATCTGACAGGAAGCTATAGAGGAAGGAATGCACTTGTTCTACTGAAGTACATGTCATTGAGACAATTTCTCTATGTGTGTGTGTGTGTGTGTGTGTGTGTGTGTGTATGTGTGTGTGTGTGTGTGTGTGTGTGTGTGTGTTGAGAGAGAGAGAGAGAGAGAGAGAGAGAGAGAGAGAGTTCAATGCTGTGGTACCGGAAGTCTGGGCTTCATCTCTATTGAAAGTGTGTGCTTTAAAATAGCAGTTAAAAATGTGAGGAAGTTCAAGAATCCAAGCATTCACTACGAGCCAGAAATACACACACACACACACACACACACACACACACACACACACACACACACACACACACACACATGACTCAATGACTACTAAACGCTCTGCATTCATTGATCATTAAAAATGCAAAAGGAGTAAAAATAAAACTGATTAATTAAATGCCAGAAAATTAAAACAAATCAGTAATTAAGACATGAAAATAACAATTATAAAAACTCGTTAAATAAAATAAAAACATTTAATGGTTACAAAATGTAAGATTTATATGTAATTACAAAAATAACAATATAACCCATATTATAATTATAATATATTTACATATTGTAATATATTTACATATTTGTCAGTGATTGAGTAAGTCAGTGAATGAGTCAGTGATTGAATGAGTCAGAGAATGAATCAGTGATTAAGTGAGTCAGTGATTGAGTGAGTCAGTGTGTGAGTCAGTGATTGAGTGAGTCAGTGACTGAGTGAGTCAGTGTGTGAGTGAGTCAGAGAATGAGTCAGTGATCGAGTGAGTCAGTGATTGAATGAGTCATTGATTGAGTGAGTCAGTGTGTGAGTGAGTCAGTGATTGAGTGAGTCAGTGAGTGAGTGAGTCAGTGTGTGAGTCAGTGATTGAGTGAGTCAGTGATTGAATGAGTCAGTGTGTGAGTGAGTCAGTGAGTGAGTGAATCAGTGATTGAGTGAGTCAGTAAATGAGTCAATGATTGAGTGAGTCAGTGACTGAATGAGTCATTGATTGAGTGAGTCAGTGTGTGAGTGAGTCAGTGATTGAGTGAGTCAGTGATTGAGTGAGTCAGTGAGTGAGTGAGTCAGTGTGTGAGTGAGTCAGTGATTGAGTGAGTCAGTGATTGAATGAGTCAGTGTGTGAGTGAGTCAGTGAGTGAGTGAATCAGTGATTGAGTGAGTCAGTGTGTGAATGAATCAGTGATTGAGTGAGTCAGTGTGTGAATGAATCAGTGATTGAGTGAGTCAGTGAGTGAGTGAGTCAGTGTGTGAGTGAGTCAGTGATTGAGTGAGTCAGTGAATGAGTCAATGATTGAGTGATAATGCACTTGCTCTCATACCAACAGCTTCTTCACACACTGGACTGATAATAAACTGATTTAAAAAATTGGTTTCCTTTTACGATGTTGTGTGGGAGGAGTCTCCAGTGTCAGTCAATCAGATGGATCTCCATCATCATCCTGTGTGTGTGTGTGTGTGTGTGTGTGTGTGTGTGTGTGCGTGTGAAAGGAAGAAAAACATTCCTCTTTTTGTTGATTTAGCACAAGAATGAGGCAGAAACACACACTTCAGCTCCAGGTGGCTTCCCCGCTGAGAAAACACCAAATTAAATGTGTGTGTCACAGCAGTTTCTCCACATCACCTCACATTTGCCCAGAGCTCAGCGAGTCAGTGAGTCAGTCCGTGAGCTAAACAGGCATTCACAGAGTCAGTCAATCAGTGAGTGAATCACTGAGTGAGTCAGTGAGAGAGTCAATCAGAGAGTCAGTCAGTAATTGAGTGATTCAGTGAGTGAGTCGGTGATTAAGTCAGTAATTGAGTGTGTCAGACAGTGAGTCAGTGAGTGATTGATTAAGTCAGTAATTGAGTGAGTCAGACAGTGAGTCAGTGGGTGATTGATTAAGTCAGTAATTGAGTGAGTCAGTGAGTGAGTCAGTGATTGATTAAGTCAGTAATTAAGTGAATCAGACAGTGAGTCAGTGATTGATTAAGTCAGTAATTGAGTGAGTCAGACAGTGAGTCAGTGAGTGATTGATTAAGTCAGTAATTAAGTGAGTCAGACAGTGAGTCAGTGATTGATTAAGTCAGTAATTGAGTGAGTCAGACAGTGAGTCAGTGAGTGATTAAGTCAGTAATTGAGTGAGTCAGACAGTGAGTCAGTGAGTGATTGATTAAGTCAGAATTGAGTAGTGAGTGAGTAAGTCAGTAATTGAGTGAGTCAGACAGTGAGTCAGTGAGTGATTAAGTCATAATTGAGTGAGTCAGACAGTGAGTCAGTGAGTGATTAAGTCAGTAATTGAGTGAGTCAGACAGTGAGTCAGTGAGTGATTGATTAAGTCAGTAATTGAGTGAGTCAGACAGTGAGTCAGTGAGTGATTGATTAAGTCAGTAATTGAGTGAGTCAGTGAGTGAGTCAGTGATTGATTAAGTCAGTAATTAAGTGAATCAGACAGTGAGTCAGTGATTGATTAAGTCAGTAATTGAGTGAGTCAGACAGTGAGTCAGTGAGTGATTGATTAAGTCAGTAATTGAGTGAGTCAGACAGTGAGTCAGTGAGTGATTGATTAAGTCAGTAATTAAGTGAGTCAGACAGTGAGTCAGTGATTGATTAAGTCAGTAATTGAGTGAGTCGGACAGTGAGTCAGTGATTGATTAAGTCAGTAATTGAGTGAGTCAGACAGTGAGTCAGTGAGTGATTGATTAAGTCAGTAATTGAGTGAGTTAGACAGTGAGTCAGTGAGTGATTAAGTCACTAATTGAGTGAGTCAGACAGTCAGTGAGTGATTGATTAAGTCAGTAATTGAGTGAGTCATACAGTGAGTCAGTGAGTGATTGATTAAGTCAGTAATTGAGTGAGTCAGACAGTGAGTCAGTGAGTGATTGATTAAGTCAGTAATTGAGTGAGTCAGTGATTGATCAGACAGTGAGTCAGTGGGTGATTAAGTCAGTAATTGAGTGAGTCAGTGAGTGAGTCAGTGATTGATTAAGTCAGTAATTAAGTGAATCAGACAGTGAGTCAGTGATTGATTAAGTCAGTAATTGAGTGAGTCAGACAGTGAGTCAGTGAGTGATTGATTAAGTCAGTAATTAAGTGAGTCAGACAGTGAGTCAGTGATTGATTAAGTCAGTAATTGAGTGAGTCAGACAGTGAGTCAGTGAGTGATTAAGTCAGTAATTGAGTGAGTCAGACAGTGAGTCAGTGAGTGATTGATTAAGTCAGTAATTGAGTGAGTCAGACAGTGAGTCAGTGAGTGATTGATTAAGTCAGTAATTGAGTGAGTTAGACAGTGAGTCAGTGAGTGATTAAGTCACTAATTGAGTGAGTCAGACAGTCAGTGAGTGATTGATTAAGTCAGTAATTGAGTGAGTCATACAGTGAGTCAGTGAGTGATTGATTAAGTCAGTAATTGAGTGAGTCAGACAGTGAGTCAGTGAGTGATTGATTAAGTCAGTAATTGAGTGAGTCAGTGAGTGAGTCAGTGATTGATTAAGTCAGTAATTAAGTGAGTCAGACAGTGAGTCAGTGATTGATTAAGTCAGTAATTGAGTGAGTCAGACAGTGAGTCAGTGAGTGATTAAGTCAGTAATTGAGTGAGTCAGACAGTGAGTCAGTGAGTGATTAAGTCAGTAATTGAGTGAGTCAGACAGTGAGTCAGTGAGTGATTGATTAAGTCAGTAATTGAGTGAGTCAGACAGTGAGTCAGTGAGTGATTGATTAAGTCAGTAATTAAGTGAGTCAGACAGTGAGTCAGTGAGTGATTGATTAAGTCAGTAATTGAGTGAGTCAGACAGTGAGTCAGTGAGTGATTGATTAAGTCAGTAATTGAGTGAGTCAGACAGTGAGTGATTAAGTCAGTAATTGAGTGAGTCAGACAGTCAGTGAGTGATTGATTAAGTCAGTAATTGAGTGAGTCATACAGTGAATCAGTGAGTGATTGATTAAGTCAGTAATTAAGTGAGTCAGACAGTGAGTCAGTGATTGATTAAGTCAGTAATTGAGTGAGTCAGTGAGTGAGTCAGTGATTGATTAAGTCAGTAATTAAGTGAGTCAGACAGTGAGTCAGTGATTGATTAAGTCAGTAATTGAGTGAGTTAGACAGTGAGTCAGTGAGTGATTAAGTCACTAATTGAGTGAGTCAGACAGTCAGTGAGTGATTGATTAAGTCAGTAATTGAGTGAGTCATACAGTGAGTCAGTGAGTGATTGATTAAGTCAGTAATTGAGTGAGTCAGACAGTGAGTCAGTGAGTGATTGATTAAGTCAGTAATTGAGTGAGTCAGAGTGAGTCAGTGATTGATTAAGTCAGTAATTAAGTGAGTCAGACAGTGAGTCAGTGATTGATTAAGTCAGTAATTGAGTGAGTCAGACAGTGAGTCAGTGAGTGATTAAGTCAGTAATTGAGTGAGTCAGACAGTGAGTCAGTGAGTGATTAAAGTCAGTAATTGAGTGAGTCAGACAGTGAGTCAGTGAGTGATTGATTAAGTCAGTAATTGAGTGAGTCAGACAGTGAGTCAGTGATTTGATTAAGTCAGTAATTGAGTGAGTCAGACAGTGAGTCAGTGAGTGATTGATTAAGTCAGTAATTGAGTGAGTCAGACAGTGAGTCAGTGAGTGATTGATTAAGTCAGTAATTGAGTGAGTCAGACAGTGAGTCAGTGATTGATTAAGTCAGTAATTGAGTGAGTCAGGACGTGAGTCAGTGAGTGATTAAAGTCAGTAATTGAGTGAGTCAGACAGTGAGTCAGTGAGTGATTGATTAAGTCAGTAATTGAGTGAGTTAGACAGTGAGTCAGTGAGTGATTAAGTCACTAATTGAGTGAGTCAGACAGTCAGTGAGTGATTGATTAAGTCAGTAATTAAGTGAGTCAGACAGTGAGTCAGTGAGTGATTGATTAAGTCAGTAATTGAGTGAGTCAGACAGTGAGTCAGTGAGTGATTGATTAAGTCAGTAATTGAGTGAGTCAGACAGTGAGTCAGTGAGTGATTAAGTCAGTAATTGAGTGAGTCAGACAGTGAGTCAGTGAGTGATTGATTAAGTCAGTAATTGAGTGAGTCAGACAGTGAGTCAGTGAGTGATTGATTAAGTCAGTAATTGAGTGAGTTAGACAGTGAGTCAGTGAGTGATTAAGTCACTAATTGAGTGAGTCAGACAGTCAGTGAGTGATTGATTAAGTCAGTAATTGAGTGAGTCATACAGTGAGTCAGTGAGTGATTGATTAAGTCAGTAATTGAGTGAGTCAGACAGTGAGTCAGTGAGTGATTGATTAAGTCAGTAATTGAGTGAGTCAGTGAGTGAGTCAGTGATTGATTAAGTCAGTAATTAAGTGAGTCAGACAGTGAGTCAGTGATTGATTAAGTCAGTAATTGAGTGAGTCAGACAGTGAGTCAGTGAGTGATTAAGTCAGTAATTGAGTGAGTCAGACAGTGAGTCAGTGAGTGATTAAGTCAGTAATTGAGTGAGTCAGACAGTGAGTCAGTGAGTGATTGATTAAGTCAGTAATTGAGTGAGTCAGACAGTGAGTCAGTGAGTGATTGATTAAGTCAGTAATTAAGTGAGTCAGACAGTGAGTCAGTGAGTGATTGATTAAGTCAGTAATTGAGTGAGTCAGACAGTGAGTCAGTGAGTGATTGATTAAGTCAGTAATTGAGTGAGTCAGACAGTGAGTGATTAAGTCAGTAATTGAGTGAGTCAGACAGTCAGTGAGTGATTGATTAAGTCAGTAATTGAGTGAGTCATACAGTGAATCAGTGAGTGATTGATTAAGTCAGTAATTAAGTGAGTCAGACAGTGAGTCAGTGATTGATTAAGTCAGTAAAGTGAGTAGTGAGTGATAGTGATTGATTAGTCAGAATTAGTAGTAGAGTGATAGTTGTAATGATGAGTAGTCAGAGTAGTAGTGATGATTAAGTCAGTAATTGAGTGAGTCAGACAGTGAGTCAGTGAGTGATTGATTAAGTCAGTAATTGAGTGAGTCAGACAGTGAGTCAGTGAGTGATTAAGTCAGTAATTGAGTGAGTCAGACAGTGAGTCAGTGAGTGATTGATTAAGTCAGTAATTAGTGAGTCAGACAGTGAGTCAGTGATTGATTAAGTCAGTAATTGAGTGAGTCAGACAGTGAGTCAGTGAGTGATTAAGTCAGTAATTGAGTGAGTCAGACAGTGAGTCAGTGAGTGATTGATTAAGTCAGTAATTGAGTGAGTCAGACAGTGAGTCAGTGAGTGATTGATTAAGTCAGTAATTGAGTGAGTCAGAGTGAGTCAGTGATTGATTAAGTCAGTAATTAGTGATCAGACAGTGGAGTGATTGATTAAGTCAGTAATTGAGTGAGTCAACAGTGAGTCAGTGAGTGATTGATTAAGTCAGTAATTGAGTGAGTCAGACAGTGAGTCAGTGAGTGATTGATTAAGTCAGTAATTAAGTGAGTCAGACAGTATGTCAGTGATTGATTAAGTCAGTAATTGAGTGAGTCAGACAGTGAGTCAGTGAGTGATTAAGTCAGTAATTGAGTGAGTCAGACAGTGAGTCAGTGAGTGATTGATTAAGTCAGTAATTAAGTGAGTCAGACAGTGAGTCAGTGATTGATTAAGTCAGTAATTGAGTGAGTCAGACAGTGAGTCAGTGAGTGATTAAGTCAGTAATTGAGTGAGTCAGACAGTGAGTCAGTGAGTGATTGATTAAGTCAGTAATTGAGTGAGTCATACAGTGAATCAGTGAGTGATTGATTAAGTCAGTAATTGAGTGAGTCAGACAGTGAGTCAGTGAGTGATTGATTAAGTCAGTAATTGAGTGAGTCAGACAGTGAGTCAGTGAGTGATTAAGTCAGTAATTGAGTGAGTCAGACAGTCAGTGAGTGATTGATTAAGTCAGTAATTGAGTGAGTCATACAATGAATCAGTGAGTGATTGATTAAGTCAGTAATTGAGTGAGTCAGTGAGTGAGTCAGTGATTGATTAAGTCAGTAATTAAGTGAGTCAGACAGTGAGTCAGTGAGTGATTGATTAAGTCAGTAATTGAGTGAGTCAGACAGTGAGTCAGTGAGTGAGTCAGGACCATATCATGTCTGTAAATTAGTGCACACTTCATTAACTAAAGAATCTTCCACAGATCTGCTCCTTACACCAGATCTACACCAGCCACCTCACACAATCCCTCACTAATCTCCCTGCTGATAGCTAGCATGCTAATCACCCTGACAATACTAGCTAATCTGCATGCTAATAGCTAGCTGTCACGATACATCCGAGCAACATGAAAACAAACTACAGGGAAGATTATTTACAGGGAAAAGGCTCGAGCAAACACACACGCCTCATGACACCACTTACACACACACACATACACACACACACACACACACACACACAAAGTGCTGTTTATTAGCAGGGCTGCTGCAGAGAGAGCGCTGGGAGGTGACCCACAGGCTGAAAACCAACATCAGGAAACTAACAAACAACAAACTGCATGATGCAACCTGATTGGCTGAAAAGTGTTGAGTGTGAATAACAGCGTGTATATCACCAAACACCAAACAAACACACTAAATACCAAACACTAAACACTCCAAACTCTGTGTAGAATTCTAAAGTGATTGTGTGTTTTGTATTATTTATTATTATTATTATTATTAAATTGCAGGAAAGACATTAAAAAATAAACTACCCCCCACTAAACGACCCCTCCCCACCAGGTCCTGTCCTGTCCCTACCACATTCACCACATTCATTTGCATTGTTATTAAAATGCTTGGTTGCCTAGCAACAGACTGATTATAGTAGAAGTGTTAATGCTAGCTGAAGAAATTTAAAACAAATGAACTGTTCCTTATTAAAAAGAAAATGCTCGTGGTTTAATCTGGACTTTTCTTCTTGCCTTTGTGAGACTGTATTATAAAAAGTATTTCAACTTAATCCTGAACACACTCTGTATAAACATGATTCAAATAAAAAGGATCTATGAATATGCAAATGAGGGAATAGCCTGTGTCCTCAGATTGTGACATCACTAAACTTCGGCCCAATCACCAGTCACGTCCGATACGCTAGCAGGACCCCCGAGGGTTCGTGTTTTCTCTTTTATTCTACAGTCTAGCTCAGGATGACTTCTTCCTTTCTTCCGCCTGGGAGAATAAGAGAAGAGGAACAGGAAGTTGGCTCTGGATGTTGGCGTGAACGCACACAGCTGCCAACTGGCCGACACTTCAGCAGGACGCTCTCTGGGAAATGAGAACTCTCGCTTCACCAGACCTGATTACATAAGACAGTGGCCACTGAAAGCTCCGCCCTAAACACCCAAATTAGCATGCAGATAACCGCCGTGCTAAGTCATAGACTGACAGTGATTGTCTCTGGAATTACAATGCATCATGGGTAATTATATATATATGTGAATATTTTCTTTTAATTGTTAAAAAGTCTATTATTCTCTGAGTCAGTCAGTGAATTAATCAATAAGACAGTGAGTCTGCTAGTCAGTGAGTCAGACAGTCAGAGAGTCAGTAAGTGAGAGGATCAGTAAGTCAGAGAGTCAGTAAGTGAGTGAATCAGTAAGTGAGTGAATCAGGAAGTCAGAGAGTCAGTAAGTGAGTGAATCAGTAAGTCAGAGAGTCAGTAAGTGAGTGAATCAGTAAGTCAGAGAGTCAGTAAGTGAGTGAATCAGTAAGTGAGTGAATCAGGAAGTCAGAGAGTCAGTAAGTGAGAGGATCAGTAAGTCAGAGAGTCAGTGAGTGAGTGAATCAGTAAGTGAGTGAATCAAGAAGTCAGAGAGTCAGTAAGTGAGTGAATCAGTAAGTCAGAGAGTCAATAAGTGAGTGAATCAGTAAGTGAGTGAATCAGGAAGTCAGAGAGTCAGTAAGTGAGTGAATCAGTAAGTCAGAGAGTCAATAAGTGAGTGAATCAGTAAGTGAGTGAATCAGTAAGTCAGCCAGTCAGTAAGTCAGAGAGTCAGTAAGTCAGAGAGTCAGTAAGTGAGTGGATCAGTAAGTCAGAGAGTCAGTAAGTGAGTGAATCAGTAAGTCAGAGAGTCAGTGAGTGAGTGAATCAGTAAGTCAGAGAGTCAATAAATGAGTGAATCAGTAAGTCAGAGAGTCAGTAAGTGAGTAAATCAGTAAGTCAGAGAGTCAACAAGTGAGTGAATCAGTAAGTCAGAGATTCAGTAAGTCAAAGAGTCAATAAGTAAGTGAATCGGTAAGTGAGTGAATCAGTAAGTCAGAGATTCAGTAAGCCAAAGAGTCAATAAGTGAGTGAATCAGTAAGTGAGTGAATCAGTAAGTCAGAGAGTCAGTAAGTGGGGGGAATCAGTAAGTCAGAGAGTCAGTAAGTGAGTGAATCAGTAAGTGAGTGAATCAGGAAGTCAGAGAGTCAGTAAGTGAGTGAATCAGTAAGTCAGAGAGTAAATAAGTGAGTGAATCAGTAAGTCAGAGATCAGTGAGTGAGTGAATCGGTAAGTGAGTGAATCGGGAAGTCAGAGAGTCAGTAAGTGAGAGGATCAGTAAGTCAGAGAGTCAGTAAGTGAGTGAATCAGTAAGTGGGGTGAATTTTCAAGAAGTCAGAGAGTCAGTAAGTGAGTGAATCAGGAAGTCAGAGAGTCAGTAAGTGAGTGAATCAGTAAGTCAGGGAGTAAATAAGTGAGTGAATCAGTAAGTCAGAGTCAGTAAGTAGAGAGTCAGAAGTAAGAGAGTCAGTAAGTGAGGGATCAGTAAGTCAGAGAGTCAGTAAGTGAGTGAATCAGTAAGTAGAGAGTCAATAAATGAGTGAATCAGAAGTCAGAGAGTCAGTAAGTGAGTAAATCAGTAAGTCAGGAGTCAAAAGTGAGTGAATCAGTAAGTCAGAGTTCAGTAAGTCAAAGAGTCATAAGAAAGGGAAATCGGTAAGTGAGTGAATCAGTAAGTCAGAGATTCAGTAAGGAGTAATAAGTAGTGAATCATAATGAGTGAATCAGTAAGTCAGAGAGTCAGTAAGTGGGTATCAGTAAGTCAGAGAGTCAAAGTGAGGAATAAGTAGTTCAGAATT
>JAUCMX010000029.1:15427058-15442233 GCA_033459395.1 Hemibagrus guttatus | reverse complement strand
CTTATAAAACACTCGTCCCCTCAGCAGTCTCTCTTTATTCTCTCTCTCTCTCTCTCTTTAGCTATAAACACTCGTCCCCTCAGCAGTCTCTCTTTATTCTCTCTCTTCAGCTATAAACACTCGTCCCCTCAGCAGTCTCTCTTTATTCTCTCTCTCTCTTCAGCTATAAACACTCGTCCCCTTTAGCAGTCTCTCTTTATTCTCTCTCTTCAGCTATAAACACTCGTCCCCCCAGCAGTCTCTCTTTATTTCTCTCTCTCTTCAGCTATAAACACTCGTCCCCTCAGCAGTCTCTCTTTATTCTCTCTCTCTTCAGCTATAAACACTCGTCCCCTCAGCAGTCTCTCTTTATTTCTCTCTCTTCAGCATAAACACTCGTCCCCTCAGCAGTCTCTCTTTATTCTCTCTCTCTCTTCAGCTATAAACACTCGTCCCCCCAGCAGTCTCTCTTTATTCTCTCTCTTCAGCTATAAACACTCGTCCCTTCAGCAGTCTCTCTTTATTTCTCTCTCTCTTTAGCTATAAACACTCGTCCCCCCAGCAGTCTCTCTTTATTTCTCTCTCTCTTCAGCTATAAACACTCGTCCCTTCAGAGTCTCTCTTTATTCTCTCTCTTCAGCTATAAACACTCGTCCCCTCAGCAGTCTCTCTTTTTTCTCTCTCTCTTCAGCTATAAACACTCGTTCCCTCAGCAGTCTCTCTTTATTTTTTTCTCTCTCTTCAGCTATAAACACTCGTCCCCCCAGCAGTCTCTCTTTATTCTCTCTCTTCAGCTATAAACACTCGTCCCCTCAGCAGTCTCTCTTTATTCTCTCTCTCTCTTCAGCTATAAACACTCGTCCCTTCAGCAGTCTCTCTTTATTTTCTCTCTTCAGCTATAAACACTCGTCCCCTCAGCAGTCTCTCTTTATTCTCTCTCTCTTCAGCTATAAACACTCGTCCCCTCAGCAGTCTCTCTTTATTCTCTCTCTTTAGCTATAAACACTCGTCCCCTCAGCAGTCTCTCTTTATTCTCTCTCTCTCTTCAGCTATAAACACTCGTCCCTTCAGCAGTCTCTCTTTATTCTCTCTCTTCAGCTATAAACACTCGTCCCCTCAGCAGTCTCTCTTTATTCTCTCTCTCTTCAGCTATAAACACTCGTCCCCTCAGCAGTCTCTCTTTATTCTCTCTCTTCAGCTATAAACACTCGTCCCCTCAGCAGTCTCTCTTTATTCTCTCTCTCTTCAGCTATAAACACTCGTCCCCTCAGCAGTCTCTCTTTATTCTCTCTCTCTTCAGCTATAAACACTCGTCCCCTCAGCAGTCTCTCTTTATTCTCTCTCTCTCTTCAGCTATAAACACTCGTCCCCTCAGCAGTCTCTCTTTATTCTCTCTCTTCAGCTATAAACACTCGTCCCTTTAGCAGTCTCTCTTTATTCTCTCTCTTCAGCTATAAACACTACACCTCTGACTGATACACAACACTAAGACTGGAGACTCCTTCACCACATCACACACACACACACACACACACACACACACACACACACACATGTACACGTCCCTGTGAATGAGCTGTTACTATAGAAACCGGGCCTTCATATAAACCTGTGCTACTGTCACAGCTGCTCTTCTGGACATTTCATCATCACCTGAACACCAATCAGCCAATCAGAGAGCAGCACTCAGAGAAAACATCAAAAAAATAAACACATCATCAAACTAAACATAATGTCAAATGAAACACACATCAGAAACACAAAGAATTTTTGTTTGTGTGCGGTGTGTGTGCGTTCAGCTGGGAATTCAAAGACTGGAGTAAGTCCAGAATAATGCATTCGCTCATACACACACACGCACATGCACACACACACACACACAAACACACACCACTAAATCAAAAGGATATCTGGAGCAAAAAAAAACAACAACAAAGTACAGAAAAAAGACACCTAACACACACACACACACACACACACACACACACACACACACACAAGATACAGAACAAAAAGCCGTCTGGTGTTTGTACACACACACTTTCATAAATCAAAAGGCTATCGGAAACAAAACTGTGGAACAAAGACACTTTGTGCTTACACTCACACACACACACACACACACACACACACACACACACACACACACACAGTTTGAGTGTAGTGATGCTCTGAATGTAATTGGGAGGATTTGCTGTGTGTGTGTGTGTGTGTGTGTGTGTGTGTGAGTGTGTGTAAACTGGGGATTGTGTGTAAGAACAGAACTGAACATTGATTTATTTTTCTCTTTCTCTCTCTCTCTCTCTCTCTCTCTCTCTCTCTCTCTCCATCTCTCTCTCTCACTTTCTCTCTCTCTCTCTCTCTCTGTCTGTAACTCTGCCCTCTCTCCATCTTTGTCTCTGTCTCTCTCTCTCCATCTCTCTGTCTCTCTCTGTTATTTTGCTGACTGTTTACATTCTGTAACTTTTCCCCTCTCTACAGGTCTTCTCCATGGATGGGATGAGTTTCTCAGGCTGACGTGAGTAATAACACATTCACACGTCTTCTCTGAGGTAATACCCGCTCTTTATTCTGTAAAGAACGACACATCCCTTTTATCCGTGTATCTTTACACTTTCTGTGGAGGAGTGTGTGTGTGTGTGTGTGTGTGTGTGTGAGAGTATCAGGAGGTGATGTGGTGTGTAATTCTCTCAGGAGCTGAGGAAAAGCGCTGACACGGCTCATCCTGACGGAAATAAAATCCCAGCCGAGCGCTAAAGATGGAATTACTGCAGTGCAGCACGTAAATCTAATCCCAGCCAAATACGGCTACTGTCTCAGGCTCCTCCTCACACACACACACACACACACACACACGGAGGATGCAGCGAGGTTAGAGAGCAAAGATGCGCAGTCATGCTATGTGTGTGTGTGTGTGTGTTTTGTGTGTGTGGGTGTGGGTTTGTAAACAGTAAGATGATTGATTCACACTTTCCTCAGCTCGCCTGATCCTCTCTTCAATTCTTTCTCCCCCTGGGGCTACAGACTCTCTCTCTCTCTCTCTCTCTCTGTTTCTCTCTCTCTCTCTCTCTCTGTTTCTCTCTCTCTCTCTCTCTCTCTCTCTCTCTCTCTCTCTCTCTCTGTTTCTCTTTCTCTCTCCTCTCTCTCTCTCTCTCTCTGTTTCTCTTTTTCTCTCTCTCTCTCTCTCTCTCTGTTTCTCTCTCTCTGTCTCGCTCTCGCTCTCTCTCTGTCTCTCTCTCTGTCTTTCTGCGCATGCGTGTGTGAGCGTGGACGGAGCGTGCGAGTGAAAATTTTGCGCTATATTGTGTTGTGTTGTGTTGTGTTGTGTTGTGTTGTGTTGTGTTGTGTTCAGAGTGAGTGGTGAGTAGTGCAGTTTTTCTGTGAGCGCGTGAGTGTGTGTGTGTGTGTGTGTGTGTGTGTGTGTGTGTGTGAGACGCCGGTGCACGGGGCTTGCTGCCGGCGTCATGGCGTTTAAAACTCTAACCCGGAGACACGGGTTTAAAGTGTTATCCGCGGCGGCGTGTCCGGTGGAGGGGTGCCCCGCGGCGGCGTGTCCGGTGGAGGGGTGCGCCGCGGCGGCGTGTCCGGTGGAGGGGTGCGCCGCGGCGGCGTGTCCGGTGGAGGGGTGCGCCGCGGCGGCGTGTCCGGTGGAGGGGTGCCCCGCGGCGGCGTGTCCGGTAGATCGGGGTGAAGAGCATGGTCACTGCAGCTCGGTGAATCAGTCTGTGGTCATGTTTGTGGACGATGTTAGCAAGGCTGAGGCTGGTGTTGTGAACGGTGTGGTTATCAAAGGGACTTTGGTGAAATTTTTTCCCCTTAGTACTCCTGCTGGACGTGTGATCCTCTCTAATGTCCCCGCTTTATCCATGATGAAGATCTCTGTACACTGTTGTCCAGGTTCGGTAAAGTAGTGTCTCCTGTTAAAATGATACCTACAGGCTGTAAAGACCCAGAACTCAGACACAGCTACTCCTATAGGCGACAGGCCTTTATGATTCTCAATAACAGAGATGAAGATCTCAACGTTATATTCAAAACAAAGTGCGATGGAGAGGAGTACACTATTTATGCAACCTCTGGGAGTCTGAAGTGTTTCGGGTGTGGTCAGGAGGGACACCTGGCTAGGAACTGTCCCGAAGAACAGGCAGCAGGTGAACAGGAGACAGGAGCAGTAACAGAGAACATTCAGGAAAGGGAACAAGGTGAAAATAAACAGGACAGTGGAGAGGATAACACACAGACAGAGGATCAGGAGGAGAACAAACAGCAAAGGGACAGCCACAGAAAGTGAAGAAAGGCGGAAAGACACTGAGACAGAGATAAATCACATGGAGTCAGGAAACGAACAGTCTCAGGGTGACATGAGTAAAGACACTGAGGACAGCACACAGTTAGCTAACAGCCAAAACACAGAGGAGTGTGAAGGAACAGACATGACCGTAGATGATAGTGGCTTCACCCCGGTCAGGTCAAAAAGGAAGTTAAGAGTAGGAAGCGGCGGATCGCAATCCAGGTAAAAAGGTCTAAGGGAAAAAGAAAGGCAGATCACAACTGGTAAAGAAACTGAGACAGAACCGAGCAGCGCCCCGGAGACCAATGTGGACACAGACAGTGATGAGGACCGAGAGACCGTTAATAAAAAACAGAAACATACAGGGATAGAGAAATTAAACAGTTTCTTCAAAAAAACATAAAAGGAGTCAAAGTAGAGCAGTACTTCCCGAATAAACTAAACTTTGTGGAAGCCGCAACCACCGTAATAAAGAAGAAGAGCAAGAACTTCACAGATCAGGAGATATACAGGCTGAAGGAGTTTGTGACGAAAACTAGGCAAGATCTGGTACAGGAAGGTGAGGACAGTTCATAAACTACAGACTGGGAATGATGACGGTTATTTTCCTCTCTTTATTTTTATTTTTATCTTTATTTATGACTGACTTCAACATTGCTTCCTTAAATATAAGGGGAGGACGAGACGGGAGGAAGAGACGCAAGGAAAAGAGCAGAACTTTACAGTCTGATTAAATTAAAGAAAATAGATGTGATGTTCATGCAGGAGAGTCACAGCGAGAAGGGGAAGCAGTGTTGAGTTTGGAGCGCTCGGGGAGCGCAGGAGTCGGTGTTCTGTTCGCGAAACACTTTTTATCCGAGTCTTACACCAAACAGGAAGTGACCGCTGACAGACTACTCTTAATTAATGCAAAATATGAGCTTTTTAACCTGACACTAATCAATGTATACGCTCCAACCAGAGGTCCTGAAAGAGTTTTATTCTTAAACACACTGAGTGAACTTTTAACCAGCTGTGATCCAGATGATTATTTGTTTATTGGAGGAGATTTTAACTTACACAAGACGACTCAGTGGACCGGAACCACACAGAACCTCATGCAGCATCTAATAGTACATTAACACACCTCATAAAAACTCATGATCTGGTAGACGTATGGAGAAGACTACATGGCACTGAAAGACAATACACGTGGCACATTTTACAGATGATTTTATTTCGTTAGCTAGATTAGACAGATTTTACTGTGTTAAACATAATTGTAATGTTTTTAAAGCTAGGAAATAACGCCTGTTAGTTTCTCAGACCATTCTTTACTCGGATGCAGAGTTTTATTGAGAATCTTAGACACAGGAGCGCGTACTGGCATTTTAATGTCTCGTTACTGGATGATGCTGATTTTACTGAGGCTTTTAGATTCTTTTGGGCCTCTTTTAAAAATGAAAAGGTTTTATTCTCCTCCTGCAGACAATGGTGGGACCGTGGCAAGGTTTTAATTCAGCAGCTCTGTCGTGAGTACACTGTCAACATCACAAGGGACATCACCAAGTCGTTAGAGGACCTGGAGATAGGAATAGTGGACCTTCAGGCTGTAGCTGAGTCCAGAGGAGACAGAAGGCATGTTGAGGAGCTCAAAGTGAAGAAGGCCTTGAAGGCGGATCTACTGGGTACAAAAGCACAAGGCGCTCTCATCCGGTCCAGATTTAAAGGAGCTAACGAAATGGACGCTCCATCAGCGTACTTTTTTGGACTGGAAAAAAAGAATTGTCAGAGCAGACTCATACACACATTACACACTGGAAATGGACAATACATAACACACACTGACGAGATCCGACGTTACGCCACAGACCTTTACCAAGACCTGTACAGGAGTGAACACAGGGACAGCAAGGAGCTGCTAGACACCTTCTACCGGGGACTTCCAAAGGTTTCCTCAGAGGACAACGCAGCACTAGAAGGTCCGCTGGTTCTGGAAGAGCTGCATGCTGCGCTGAACACCATGCCAGGAGGGAAAAACACCTGGAATCGATGGCCTGCCAGTGGACTTCTACAATTCTGGAAAGAGCTGGGAGAAGATCTGCTGGAGGTCCTTGAGGAAAGCTGCAGAGAGAGTTGTCTACCCCTGAGCAGCCAGAGGACGGTGATTACACTTCTCCCCAAGAAAGGAGACCTCCAGGACATTAAGAACTGGTCCAGTGTCACTGCTATGTACAGACTATAAGGTCATGTCTAAAGCGCTGGTTAACCGTCTCAGAGACATCATGGACTCTGTAATTTAAACAGACCAAACATACTGTGTGCCCAGTAGGTCCATCATTGACAATGTCTCCTTGATTCGGGACATTTCGGACGTCTCCATGTCTTCGGCAGTCGATCTTGGTCTGATTTCACTGGACCAAGAAAAAGCCTTTGACAGGGTTGAGCATCAATACCTCTGGAAAACTCTGGAGGCGTTTGGTCTCAGCCCCAGTCTTATAGCAATGATGAAGGTGATGTACCAGGATGTAGAAAGTGTACTCAAGATCAATGGAGGGTTAAGCGCTCCTTTTAAAGTACAGAGGGGAATAAGACAAGGTTGCTCGTTATCAGGTATGTTGTACACTTGAACCCTTTTTACACAGATTACGAGCTTCCTTGAATGGTTTTACTGTACCTGGTTTTAATGTTCCACATGTTTTATCTGCTTATGCTGATGATGTCATGATTTTAATACAAAATAAAACGGAGATCAAGATTTTAGAGAAAGTGGTTTCTGATTTTGGTTCAGTGTCTTCCTCTAAATGCAACTGGGAAAAAAGTGAAGCCATAGCATTAGGAAACTGGTCCCATGGTCTGCTGCAGCTACCAGGTGGGCTAGAGTGGAAAAGAGGAGAGTTTAAATACCTGGGTATTTACTTAAATGAAGAAAAGAAAAATTGGGAAGGAGTCAAGGAAAAAATAGAAGGCAAACTAAAAAAATGGGAATGGCTTAAACCAAATATGTCCCTCAAGGGGAGGGTACTAGTAGCCAACAACCTAGTAGCCTCAATGCTGTGGCGTTGCTTAGCTTGCCTAGAGCCCCCTACTGGGGTGATTGAGAAGGTGCAATCTTTACTAGTTAATTTTGTGTGGGATAAACTGCACTGGGTTCCTCAGAGTGTTTTATTTCTCCCCAAAGAAGAAGGAGGTCAAGGACTAATAGATGTTAAAAGTAGGACCACAACCTTCCGTTTGCAGACCATACAAAAGTTCCTGACCTAAATGGACATGAGGGCGTGTATCTTGATGCTGAAAAAGGACATGTTTTACCAATTTGTGAAGCAAAAGGGAAAGACATTTACAAATGCTGTGTAAAGGTGATAAATAAAAGGAAACGTGACAGGCGGGTGGACACGGTGTGGAGACAGGGACTTGGGGTTTTAGATGACATTAAGCCGGTGTGGAGAGTGTTTTATAAAACGCTGGTCGGGAAAAGAGCTGGTGTCCTGCAGTGGAGAATCTTACATGGTGCAGTGGGGGTCAGTGTTTTAATCTCTAAACTGAATCCAGATGTTTTACAGACGTGTCCCTTCTGTAACGGAACAGAGACTGTGTTTCATTGTGACTCAGGATGTAAAAGACTTAACCCTCTGTTGGAGCTGCTGAAAACTATTTTTAATCTGTTTGGTGAGAAATGGACTCGGGTACGGTTTATTTTCGGTGCTGGACACCGACGAGCAAAAACACAGAAATGGGAGCCGATCAATTTTATCGTAGGAGAAGCGAAAATGTCCGTCTACATAACTCGTAAACACCAGGTGGAGAGGAGACGAGTGGTCAGTCCCACCTCTGTGTTCAGAGCTCTAGTGAAAGCTGGAGTTAAAGTGGATTTTAATTTTTTTAAATCGATGAACGACTTAAAGACTTTTACACTGAGATGGTGCTGTGGGAATATTATCTGTGTTATTGATGAAGGTGAACTGGTTTTTAATACACTTTTACACTCAGACATTTCAAAGTTTTTTATGTGACACAACTGTTTTAAAATTTTGAATCTCCTTAATTTATTGAAATGGGTATTAATATTATTTATATATTTATTATTCACCTATTTATTTATCTGCTGAGGCACTTGCACTTTACTGTATAATGTGACTGGTGTAAATAAAGGAGTGTAAAAGTCAAAAAGTCTCTCTGTTTCTCTCCCCTCTCTCTCTCTCTCTCTCTCTTTCTCTGTCTCTCTCTCTATATATATATATATATATCTGTTTTCTCTCTCTCTCTCTCTCTCTCTCTCTCTCTCTCTCTCTCTCACTCACACACACACACACACACACGCACACACACACTCACACACACAGCTATAAAAATTATAGACCAGAGCACTTGACCAAAACCCTGCAATGTTCTTTTACCTCAAGTGAACCATGGTGTGACTAAGATCTCTCTCTCTCTCACACACACACACACACACACACAACACACACACACATCTAAATTAGTTATTTCTTTTCCTGTCCCATTTTTGCCTACGAGTGTGTCATTGTCCTCATGAAGGTCGTGGAGTCATAATTGGACTCTGCTCCCGCTGTTTGAGTCCTGTGTGTGTGTGTGTGTGTGTGTGTGTGTTGTGTGTGAGGGAGGTGTGAAGGAGGAGTAAGGGATGAGTAAAGGAGGAGTGAAGGATGAGTGAAGGTGAAGTAAGGGAGGAGTGAGGGTGGAGTGTGGGAGGAGTAAAGGAGGAGTGCAGGTGAGGAATCAATTCAGATTTTTGAGGTGGTTAAGTGTTTGTATTCAGTGGGTGTCGCCCCTCAGGCAGCAGGACATCTGTAGAGAGCAAATTACTACATTAATTGTTTCCACAGAGAGAAGCTTCTATAGAGAAAAAACAATCAGCTGAAATCAATAGAAACATTTATCACACTACACAATACACTACTACACCTGCCCTCCTGCTAAACACCATAAACACCAACATTCTTCATCAAACACCAAAATTCCCCTCCAAACACCTACATTCCCCACCAAACACCAACATTCCTCATCAAACTCCTACATACATGAAACTCCTACATTCCTCAACAAACACCTGCATTCCTCAGCACACACCTACATTCCTCCACAAACACCTACATTCCTCATCAAACACCAACATTCCCCTCCAAACACCAACATTCCCCTCCAAACACCAACATTCCTCATCAAACTCCTACATACATGAAACACCTACATTCCTCAACAAACACCAACATTCCCCTCCAAACACCAACATTCCTCAACAAACACCTACATTCCTCAACACACACCTACATTCCTCCACAAACACCAACATTCCTCAACAAACACCAACATTCCTCAACAAACACCAACATTCCCCTCCAAACACCAACATTCTTCATCTAACACCTACAGTCCCCTCCAGACACCAACATTCCTCATCAAACTCCTACATACATGAAACACCTACATTCCTCAACAAACACCTACATTCCTCAACACACACCTACATTCCTCCACAAACACCAACATTCCTCACCAAACACCTACATTCCTCATCAAACACCAACATTCCTCAAAAAACACTAACATTCCTCATCAAACACCTACATTCCTCAACAAATACCAACATTCCCCTCCAAACACCAACATTCCACAAGAAACACTAACATTCCTCATCAAACTCCTACATACATGAAACTCCTACATTCCTCAACAAACACCTGCATTCCTCAACACACACCTACATTCCTCCACAAACACCAATATTCCTCATCAAACACCTACATTCCTCATCAAACACCAACATTCCTCAACAAACACCAACATTCCCCTCCAAACACCAACATTCTTCATCTAACACCTACAGTCCCCTCCAGACACCAACATTCCTCATCAAACTCCTACATACATGAAACACCTACATTCCTCAACAAACACCTACATTCCTCAACACACACCTACATTCCTCCACAAACACCAACATTCCTCAAAAAAAAACCAGCATTCCTCATCAAACTCCTACATACATCAAACACCTACATTCCTCAACAAACACCAACATCCCCCTCCAAACACCTACATTCCCCACCAAACACCAACATTCCACAAGAAACACTAACATTCCTCATCAAACTCCTACATACATGAAACTCCTACATTCCTCAACAAACACCTGCATTCCTCAGCACACACCTACATTCCTCCACAAACACCTACATTCCTCATCAAACACCAACATTCCCCTCCAAACACCAACATTCCCCTCCAAACACCAACATTCCTCATCAAACTCCTACATACATGAAACACCTACATTCCTCAACAAACACCAACATTCCCCTCCAAACACCAACATTCCTCAACAAACACCTACATTCCTCAACACACACCTACATTCCTCCACAAACACCAACATTCCTCAACAAACACCAACATTCCTCAACAAACACCTACATTCCTCAACACACACCTACATTCCTCCACAAACACCAACATTCCTCACCAAACACCTACATTCCTCATCAAACACCAACATTCCTCAACAAACACCAGCATTCCTCATCAAACTCCTACATACATGAAACACCTACATTCCTCATCAAACACCAACATTCCACAAGAAACACTAACATTCCTCATCAAACTCCTACATATATTGAAACTCCTACATTCCTCAACAAACACCTACATTCTTCAACACACACCTACATTCCTCAACAAACACCAACATTCCTCATCAAACACCTACATTCCTCAACACACACCTACATTCCTCAACAAACACCAACATTCCTCATCAAACACCTACATTCCTCAACAAATACCAACATTCCCCTCCAAACACCAACATTCCACAAGAAACACTAACATTCCTCATCAAACTCCTACATACATGAAACTCCTACATTCCTCAACAAACACCTGCATTCCTCAACACACACCTACATTCCTCCACAAACACCAATATTCCTCATCAAACACCTACATTCCTCATCAAACACCAACATTCCTCAACAAACACCAACATTCCCCTCCAAACACCAACATTCCCCTCCAAACACCAACATTCCTCATCAAACACCAACATTCCCCTCCAAAAAACCAACATTCCTCATCAAACTCCTACATACATGAAACATCTACATTCCTCAACAAACACCAACATTCCTCAACAAACACCAACATTCCCCTCCAAACACCTACATTCCCCTCCAAACACCAACATTCCTCAACAAACTCCTACATACATGAAACACCTACGTTCCTAAACAAACACCAACCTTTCCCTCCAAACACCTACATTCTTCATGAAGTACCTACATTCCTCATCAAAAACCAACATTTCTCATCAAACACCAACATTCCCCTCGAAACACACACATTCCTCATCAAACACCTACATTCCCCTCCAAACACCTACATTCCTCAACAAACACCAACATTCCTCAACAAACACCAACATTCCCCTCCAAACGCCAACATTCCTCAACAAATACCAACATTTCACAAGAAACACTGACATTCCTCATCAAACTCCTACATACATGAAACACCTACATTCCTCATCAAACACCAACATTCCTCAACAAATACCAACATTCCCCTCCAAACACCAACATTCCACAAGAAACACTAACATTCCTCATCAAACTCCTACATTCCTCAACAAACACCTGCATTCCTCAACACACACCTACATTCCTCCATAAACACCAACATTCCTCATCAAACACCTACATTCCTCATCAAACACCAACATCCCTCAACAAACACCAACATTCCCCTCCAAACACCAACATTCCCCTCCAAACATCAACATTCCTCATCAAACTCGTACATACATGAAACACCTACATTCCTCAACAAACACCTACATTCCCCTCCAAACACCAACATTCCTCAACAAACTCCTACATACATGAAACACCTACATTCCTCAACAAACACCAACCTTCCCCTCCAAACACCTACATTCTTCATGAAATACCTACATTCCTCATCAAAAACCAACATTCCTCAACAAACACCAACATTCCCCTCCAAACACACACATTCCTCATCAAACACCTACATTCCCCTCCAAATACCTACATTCCTCAACAAACACCTACATTCCTTATCAAACACCTACATTCCCCTCCAAATACCTACATTCCTCAACAAACGCCTACATTCCCCATCAAACACCTACATTCCCCTCCAAATACCTACATTTCTCAACAAACACCTACATTCTTCTACAAACACTTACATTCCTCAACAAACACCAACATTCCTCAACAAACTCCTACATACATGAAACACCTACATTCCTCAGCAAACACCAACCTTCCCCTCCAAACACCTACATTCTTCATGAAACACCTACATTCCTCATCAAACACCAACATTCCCCTCCAAACACCTACATTCCTCATCAAACACCTACATTCCCCTCCAAATACCTATATTCCTTAACAAACACCTACATTATTCAACAAACACCAACATTCCCCTCCAAACATCTACATTCCTCATCAAACACTTACATTCCTCAACAAACGCCAACATTCTCCTCCAAACACCTACATTCCCCTCCAAATACCTACATTCCTCAACAAACACCTACATTCCTCATCAAACACCTACATTCCCCTCCAAATACCTACATTCCTCATCAAACACCAACATTCCCCTCCAAACACCAACATTCCTCATCAAACAGCAACTTTCCCCTCCAAACACCAACATTCCTCATCAAACACCAACATTCCTCAACAAACACCAACATTTCTCCTCAAACACCTACATTCCTCAACACACACCTACATTCCTCCACAAACACCAACATTCCTCATCAAACACCTACATTCCTCATCAAACACCAACATTCCTCAACAAACACCAACATTCCCCTCCAAACACCTACATTCCTCATCAAACAACAACATTCCTCAACAGACACCTACATTCCTCAACAAACACCTACATTCCTCATCAAACACCTACATTCCTCAACAAACACCTACATTCCCCTCCAAACACCTACATTCCCCTCCAAACACCTACATTCCTTATCAAACACCTAAATTCTTCAACAAACACCAACATTCCCCTCCAAACTCCTACATACATGAAACACCAACATTCCCCTCCAAACACACACATTCCTCATCAAACACCAACATCAGCCCCAAACATCAGCCCCGAACATTAGACCCGAACAACAGCACTGCACATCAGCACTGCACATCAGCCCCGAACATCAGCCCCAAACATCAGCCCCGAACATCAACCCCGAACATCAGCCCCGAACATCAGACCCGAGCATCAGCCCCGAGCATCAGACCCAAACATCAGCCCCAAGCATCAGACCCGAACATCAGCCCCAAACATCAGGCCCGACCATCAGCCCCAAACATCAGACCCGAACATCAGGCCCGAGCATCAGCCCCAAACATCAGGACCGAACATCAGCCCCAAACATCAGGCCCGAGCATCAGACCCAAACATCAGCCCCGAACATCAGCCCCAACCATCAGCCCCAAACATCAGACCCGAACATCAGGCCCGAGCATCAGCCCCAAACATCAGGACCGAACATCAGCCCCAAACATCAGGCCCGAGCATCAGACCCAAACATCAGCCCCGAACATCAGCCCCAAACATCAACCCCAAACATCAGACCCGAGCATCAGCCCCGAGCATCAGACCCGAACATCAGCCCCAAGCATCAGACCCGAACATCAGCCCCAAACATCAGACCCGAGCATCAGCTCCGAGCATCAGACCCGAACATCAGCCCCAAGCATCAGCCCCAAACATCAGACCCGAGCATCAGACCCGAACATCAGCCCCAAGCATCAGACCCGAACATCAGCCCCAAACATCAGCCCCAAACATCAGACCCGAGCATCAGCCCCGAGCATCAGGCCCAAACATCAGCCCCAAGCATCAGACCCGAACATCAGCCCCAAACATCAGACCCGAGCATCAGCCCCAAGCATCAGACCCGAACATCAGCCCCAAACATCAGACCCGAGCATCAGCCCCGAGCATCAGACCCAAACATCAGCCCCAAACATCAGGCCCGAGCATCAGCCCCGAACATCAGCCCCAAACATCAGGCCCGAGCTTCAGCCCCAAACATCAGGCCCGAGCATCAGACCCGAACATCAGCCCCGAACATCAGCCCCAAACATCAGACCCAAACATCAGACCCAAACATCAGACCCGAGCATCAGCCCCGAGCATCAGACCCGAACATCAGCCCCAAACATCAGGCCCGAGCATCAGCCCCAAACATCAGGACCGAACATCAGCCCCAAACATCAGACCCGAACATCAGCCCCAAACATCAGGCCCGAGCATCAGCCCCAAACATCAGGACCAAACATCAGCCCCAAACATCAGACCCGAACATCAGCCCCAAACATCAGACCCGAACATCAGCCCCAAACATCAGGCCCGAGCATCAGACCCAAACATCAGCCCCAAACATCAGCCCCAAACATCAGACCTGAGCATCAGCCCCGAGCATCAGACCCGAACATCAGCCCCAAGCATCAGACCCGAACATCAGCCCCAAACATCAGACCTGAGCATCAGACCCGAACATCAGCCCCAAGCATCAGACCCGAACATCAGCCCCAAACATCAGCCCCAAACATCAGGCCCGAGCATCAGCCCCGAGCATCAGCCCCAAACATCAGGCCCCAGCATCAGCCCCGAGCATCAGCCCCGAACATCAGGCCCGAGCATCAGCCCCAAACATCAGGCCCCAGCATCAGCCCCAAACATCAGCCCCGAACGTCAGCCCCAAACATCAGCCCCAAACATCAGACCTGAGCATCAGCCCCGAGCATCAGACCCGAACATCAGCCCCAAACATCAGCCCAAAACATCAGACCTGAGCATCAGCCCCGAGCATCAGACCCGAACATCATCCCCAAGCATCAGACCCGA
>JAUCMX010000029.1:15395888-15426558 GCA_033459395.1 Hemibagrus guttatus | reverse complement strand
AGAGAGACAGAAGGAAGTGAGGAGGACACAATGGGATCGTTTATTTCTTATAACAGTCCATGCTAATGCTAATCACACACACACACACACACACACACACACACACACACACTCCTCATGCATAATGTAAAACTCACTATAATTTGGCTCTTTGTGCTTAATGAGGATTGAAATCTCGCAGAATGCACTGCAATATTTATTACACACACAGTTATTTACACACAGACACAGGAAGAGTGAGACATAAAGAAAGGAAAGAGAGGGTGAGACAGGTAGAGAGAGTGTGAGACAGATAGAGAGAGAGACAGATAAAGAGAAACAGATACAGACAGAAAGAAGATAAGAGAGAGAGAGTGTGTGTGTGTGTGTGTGTGTGTGTGTGTGTGTGTGTGTGTGGGGGAGAGAGAGAGACAGACAGACAGACAGACAGACGGACAGAGACAGAGAAACAGGTACAGAGAGCGTGAGACAGGTAGAGAGAGAGACAGACAGACAGACACAGAGAAACAGGCACAGAGTGTGAGACAGGTAGAGAGAGAGACAGATACAGAGAGCATGAGACAGGTAGAGGTAAGATTTATATAGAGAGAGTGAAAGACATGCAGTGAGAGATCGAGTGTCAGAGTCTGTCTGTCTGTCTCTCTGTCTAGCTTTCTATATTTAATCTGTTTGTCACATCACTGATGAGGAAGTGTGAGTGTGTGTGTGTGTGGGGTGTGTGTGTGTGTGTGTGTGTGTGTGTGTGTTTTAATTAGACAAGTGATTGACAGCATTTCCTCATCTACAAGACAAAGACAAGAGCAAGAGATGAGAGCAAGGGAGACAGACAGATGGAGAGAGAGAGAGAGAGAGAGAGAGAGAGAGAGAGAGAGAGGACAGACAGGTGTAGAAAGAGAGACATGTGGGGTTTCAGTGTTGTTCTCTTAGCTGTGTAAATTAGTGCACAAATAAAGCTGTGTGTTTTAGCCTTACATGCAATATTGCTGTCTTACACACACACACACACACACACACACACACACACACACACACACACACACAGTTTCCCTGAACTATTCTGTCACAGCTGTCCTTCACTAATCTGACATTATTGCACGTATTATAAAGAACAGTTCACATTGAGAGTCAGCATGAGTCAGTGTATCGACTCTGAATCAGAGTTAAATTGATTCTTTTGGTTAGTTTGTTATCTGTGTACTCAGATTGGACATAATTTAAAAAAAAAACTTTTTTTGAGGCGTGAGATTATTTCTGTAAATCTCCAGGACACATCTGCACTCCTTTACAACACAAAACACAGCCTCTTGATTCAGTGAGTTGATTCAGAGTTGAATCACTTTTTCACCAGCATTCACTCAGAAGAGAATGGAGACCAGCGCACTCACACTGACTATAGAACCTCAGCAGGAGGAGAACCAGGAGAACACAGCAGGGTTCCTAACCCTCAGTGCTGTTCACAGGAACAGGAGAAGAGGAAGATCACACCAGATCACTATTTTACTAGAATTAAATATTAAAATAAAATGAACAAAAATAAACACTAATTTCCTTATTTTTGTTCAGCGAGATAACAGAGCTGTCAGAACAGTCAAAAAGCCAAGAAAGTTTAAGATGATTCTCTCTTTCTCTCTCTTTCTCTCTCTCTCTCTCTCACACACACACACACACACAAACACAGAGGCAGTCATTATCAGTGAAAGGGCTTTATCTCAGTCCTGAGATTGTTGGCTAAAAAAAGGCAACAGTTATAGCCTCACAATTAACACCCTCACACGCACACACACGCACACACACACACACACACACACGCACACGCACACGCACACGCACACACACAATGAGTTAAAGAGCAAAAATTAGAAGGACAGAGAGATAAAGTGGTGACAGATGGTTGCTGAGAAGCTCAGAATCCTCTCAGATTCATTTCCTGTAAAAGTACAACCTCAATTTACCTCACAACCTCACTGTGTCCTTTACTACTGTCAAAATTACCTCACAACCTCACAGTGTACTTTACTATTGTCAAAATTACCTCACAACCTCACAGTGTACTTTACTATTGTCAAAATTACCTCACAACCTCACTGTGTACTTTACTACCATGAAAATTACTCCACAACCTCACAGTGTCCTTTATTACCATCATAATTACCTCATAACCTCACTGTAGTGTAGAGTGTAGTGTGTAGAGTGTGGAGTGTAGTGTGTAGAGTATATAGTGTAGTGTGTAGAGTGTAGAGTATATAGTGTAGTGTGTAGTGTAGTGTGTAGAGTATATAGTGTAGTGTGTAGAGTGTAGAGTTTAGAGTATATAATGTAGTGTGTAGAGTTTAGAGTGTAGTGTGTAGAGTATAGAGTATATAGTGTAGAGTGTAGAGTTTAGAGTGTAGAGTATATAATGTAGTGTGTAGAGTGTAGCGTATATAGTGTAGAGTATGTAGTGTAGTGTGTAGAGTTTAGAGTGTAGTGTGTAGAGTGTAGAGTATATAGTGTAGAGTATATAGTGTTATTTGTAAAGTTTAGAGTGTAGTGTGTAGAGTGTAGAGTATATAGTGTAGTGTGTAGAAAGTGGAGTGTAGTGTGTAGAGTATATAGTGTAGTGTGTAGAGTATATATTGTAGTGTGTAGAGAACATATTGTAGTGTGTAGAGTTTAGAGTGTAGTGTGTAGAGTGTAGAGTATATAGTGTAGTGTGTAGAGTTTAGAGTGTAGTGTGTAGAGTGTACAGTATATAGTGTAGAGTATGTAGTGTAGTGTGTAGAGTTTAGAGTGTAGTGTGTAGAGTGTAGAGTATATAGTGTTATTTGTAAAGTTTAGAGTTTAGTGTGTAGAGTGTAGAGTATATAGTGTAGAATGTAGTGTGTAGAGTGTAGAGTATATAGTGTAGTGTGTAGTGTGTAGAGTGTAGAGTATATAGTGTAGTGTGTAGAAAGTGGAGTGTAGTGTGTAGAGTGTAGTGTGTAGCGTATATAGTGTAGTGTGTAGAGTTTAGAGTGTAGTGTAGAGTGTATAGTGTAGTGTAGAGTGTAGTGCGTAGAGTGTAGTGTGTAGAGTGTGTAGTGTGTAGAGTGTACAGTATATAGTGTAGTGTGTAGAGTTTAGAGTGTAGTGTATAGAGTGTACAGTATATAGTTTAGTGTGTAGAGTGTATAGTGTAGTGTGTAGAGTGTAGTCTGTAGAGTGTAGAGTTTAGAGTGTAGAGTGTACAGTATATAGTGTAGTGTGTAGAGTGTACAGTATATAGTGTAGTGTGTAGTGGGTAGAGTGTAATGTGTAGAGTGTAGTGTGTATAGTGTATAGTGTAGTGTGTAGAGTGTAGAGGGTAGTGTATACTGTAGAGTGAAGAGTGTAGAGTGAAGTGTAGTGTATAGTGTAGTGTAGAGTGTAGCGTATATAGTGTAGAGTGTGTAGTGTAGTGTGTACAGTATATAGTGTAGTGTGTAGAGTGTATACTGTATTGTAGAGTGTATAATGTAGTGTAGTGTGTAGAGTGTAGTGTGTAAAGGGTAGAGTGTAGAGTGTAGTGTGTAGAGGGTGGTGTGTAGAGTGTAGTGTGTAGTGTAGAGTGTGGTGTGTAGAGTGTCAGGTGTATAGTGTAGTTTGTGTAGAGTAGTGTGTAGAGTGTAGTGTAGAGTCTATTGTGTAGTGTAGTGTGCAGTGTAGCATGGAGTCTAGTGTGTAGAGTGTAGTGTGTACAGTGTATAGTGTAGTGTGTACAGTGTAGATGGTAGTGTGTTGAGTGTAGAATGTAGTGTGTAGAGGGTAGAGTGTAGTGTAGTGTGTAGAGTGTAGAGTGTAGTGTGTAGAGTGTAGAGTGTAGTGTGTAGAGTGTAGAGGGTAGTGTGTAGTGTAGTGTAGAGTGTAGTCTGTAGTGTGTAGAGTGTAGTGTGTAGAGTGTATTGTATAGTGTGTAGAGTGTACAGTGTAGTGTGTTGAGGTTAAAGGGTAGAGGGTAGAGTGTAGTGTACATTGTAGTGTGTAGAGTGTACAGTATATAGTGTAGAGTGTATAGTGTAGTGTGTAGTGGGTAGAGTGTAATGTGTAGAGTGTAGTGTGTATAGTGTAGTGTGTAGAGTGTAGAGGGTAGTGTATACTGTAGAGTGTAGAGTGAAGTGTAGTGTATAGTGTAGTGTAGAGTGTAGCGTATATAGTGTAGAGTGTGTAGTGTAGTGTGTACAGTATATAGTGTAGTGTGTAGAGTGTAGAGTATATAGTGTGGACTGGAGTGTGTAGTGTGTAGCGTATATAGTGTAGAGTATGTAGTGTAGTGTGTACAGTATATAGTGTAGTGTGTAGAGTGTAGAGTGTAGAGTATATAGTGTAGAGTGTAGTGTGTAGTGTGTAGAGTGTATACTGTAGTGTAGTGTGTAGAGTGTAGTGTGTAAAGGGTAGAGTGTAGTGTAGAGTGTGGTGTGTAGAGTGTCAGGTGTATAGTGTAGTTTGTGTAGAGTGTAGTGTAGAGTCTATTGTGTAGTGTAGTGTGCAGTGTAGCGTGGAGTCTAGTGTGTAGAGTGTAGTGTGTACAGTGTATAGTGTAGTGTGTACAGTGTAGATGGTAGTGTGTTGAGTGTAGAGTGTAGTATGTAGAGGGTAGAGGGTAGTGTGTAGAGTATAGAGTGTAGTGTGTAGTGTAGAGTGTAGTGTGTAGAGTGTCGGGTGTATAGTGTAGTTTGTAGTGTAGTGTGTAGAGTGTAGAGTGTAGTGTGTAGAGTGTAGAGGGTAGTGTGTAGTGTAGTGTAGAGTGTAGTCTGTAGTGTGTAGAGTGTAGTGTGTAGAGTGTATTGTATAGTGTGTAGAGTGTACAGTGTAGTGTGTTGAGGGTAAAGGGTAGAGGGTAGAGTGTAGTGTACATTGTAGTGTGTAGAGTGTAGTGTGTAGAGTGTACAGTATATAGTGTAGTGTGTAGTGTGTAGAGTGTACAGTATATAGTGTAGTGTGTAGTGTGTAGAGTGTATAGTGTAGTGTGTAGTGGGTAGAGTGTAATGTGTAGAGTGTAGAGGGTAGTGTATACTGTAGAGTGTAGAGTGAAGTGTAGTGTATAGTGTAGTGTAGAGTGTAGCGTATATAGTGTAGAGTGTGTAGTGTAGTGTGTAGAGTTTAGAGTGTAGTGTGTAGTGTGTAGAGTGTAGTGTGTAGAGTGTAGAGTATATAGTGTAGTGTGTAGAGTGTAGAGTGTACAGTATATAGTGTAGTGTGTAGTGTGTAGAGTGTACAGTATATAGTGTAGTGTGTAGTGTGTAGAGTGTATAGTGTAGTGTGTAGTGTGTATAGTGTAGTGTGTAGAGTGTAGAGGGTAGTGTATACTGTAGAGTGTAGAGTGAAGTGTAGTGTATAGTGTAGTGTAGAGTGTAGCGTATATAGTGTAGAGTGTGTAGTGTAGTGTGTAGAGTTTAGAGTGTAGTGTGTAGTGTGTAGAGTGTAGTGTGTAGAGTGTAGAGTATATAGTGTAGTGTGTAGAGTGTAGAGTATATAGTGTAGTGTGTAGAGTGTAGAGTCTTCTTCTTCTTTTGGCTTTTCCCTTCAGGGGTCTCCACAGCGAATCATCTCTCTCCACCTATCCCTATCTTCTGCATCCTCAACACTTGCACCCACTAGCTTCATATCCTCATTAATTCCATCCATATAACTCCTCTTTGGCCTTCCTCTTTGCCTCCTGCCTGGCAGCTCCATGTCCAACATTCTCCTACCAATATACTCACTGTCCCTCCTCTGAACATGTCCAAACCATCTTAATCTGGCCTCCCTAACTTTGTCCCCCAAACGTCCAACATGAGCTGTCCCTCTGATGTACTCGTTCCTAATCCTGTCCAATCTTGTCACTCCCAAAGAGAACCTCAACATCTTCAGCTCTGCTACCTCTAGCTCTGACTCCTGTCTCTTCCTCAGTGACACTGTCTCTAAACCATACAGCATGGCCGGTCTCACCACTGTCCTGTACACCTTCCCCTTGATTCTCGCTGATATTTTCCTCTCACACAGAACTCCCCACACCTTTCTCCACCCATTCCAACCTGCCTGCACTCACTTCTTTACCTCTTTCCCACACTCTCCATTACTCTGGACTGTTGACCCCAAGTACTTAAACTCCTGTACCTTCTTCACCTCTTCACCCTGTAACCTTACTGTTCCACTTCCCTCCCTTTCATTCACACACATGTACTCAGTCTTACTACCACTGACTTTCATTCCTCTTCTCTCCAGTGCAAACCTCCACCTCTCCAGGTTTTCCTCCACCTGCTCCCTGCTCTCACTACAGATCACAATGTCATCTGCAAACATCATTGTCCAAGGAGACTCCTGTCTGACCTCCTCTGACAACTGGTCCATCACTATAGCAAACAGGAAGGGGCTCAGAGCCGATCCCTGATGCAGTCCCACCTCCACTTTGAACTCCTCTGTCTGACCTACAGCACACCTCACCACTGTCCTGCTCCTCTCATACATGTCCTGCACCACTCTGACATACTTCTCTGCTACTCCTGACTTCCTCATACAGTACCACAGCTCTTCTCTTGGCACCCTGTCATACGCTTTCTCCAAGTCTACAAACACACAGTGCAACTCCCTCTGACCATCCCTATACTTCTCCATCAAAATCCTCAGAGCAAAAATTGCATCTGTTGTGCTCTTTCTGGGCATGAAGCCATACTGCTGCTCACAAATTTCCACTACCTTCCTTAACCTAGCTTCCACTACTCTTTCCCATAGCTTCATTGTATGGCTCATCAACTTTATCCCCCTATAGTTACTGCAACTCTGCACGTCACCCTTATTCTTAAAGATCGGCACTAACACACTTCTTCTCCATTCCTCAGGCATCCTCTCACTCTCTAAAACCCTGTTGAACAAACTAGTTAAAAATTCCACTGCTGCCTCTCCCAGACACTTCCAGACCTCCACCGGGATGTCGTCAGGACCAACTGCCTTCCCACTTTTCATCCTCTTCAAAGCCTTCCTGACTTCATCCTTTCTAATCTTATCTACTTTCTGTTCCACAGAGTTCACCCCTTCTACTCTTTTTTCCCTCTCATTTTCCTCATTCATCAGCTCCTCAAAGTACTCCTTCCATCTCCTCTGTACACTCTCCTCACTTGTGAGCACCCTTCCATCTCTATCCTTAATAACTCTACCTTGCTGCACATCCTTCCCATCTCGATCCCTCTGCCTAGCTAACCTGTACAGGTCCTTCTCTCCTTCTCTAGTGTCTAACCTAGTGTACAACTCGTCATATGCCTTCTGCTTGGCCTTAGACACCTCCCTCTTCACTCTGCGCTGTAACTCCTTGTATTCCTGTCTATTCTCTTCAGTCCTGTCCATGTCCCACTTCTTCTTGGCTAACCTCTTCCTCTGGATACTATCCTGAACTTCCTCATTCCACCACCAAGTCTCCTTATCTTCTTTCCTCCTTCCAGATGACACACCCAGCACCTTTCTCCCTGTCTCCCTGATCACTTCTGCTGTAGTTTCCCAGTCATCTGGCAGCACTACCTGACCACCCAGAGCCTGCCTCAACTTCTGTCTAAATTCTTCACAACATTCCTCCTTTTTCAGCTTCCACCACTTGGTTTTCTTCTCTATCTCTGACCTCTTCTTCTTACAGACCATCAGAGTCATCCTACACACCACCATCCTATGCTGTCTGGCTACACTCTCTCCCACTACCACTTTACAGTCACTAATCTCTTTCAGATTGCCTCTTCTACATAGGATGTAGTCTACCTGTGTGCTCCTAACTCCACTCTTGTAAGTCACTATGCTCCTCCCTCTTCTGAAAATAAGTGTTAACCACACCCATGTCCATCCTCTTAGCAAAGTCCACTACCATCTGTCCTTCAAGGTTCCTTTCCTTAACTCCAAACTTGCCCATCACCTCCTCATCACCTGTGTATCCCTCACCAACATGTCCATTAAAATCCGCTCCTATCACCACTCTCTCACCCGTGGGAATACTCTCCATCACCTCATCTAATTCACTCCAGAATCTCTCTTTCTCTTCCAACTCACAACCTACCTGTGGGGCATAACCACTAACAACATTCAACATCACCCCTTCAATCTCTAACTTCAGACTCATCACCCTGTCTGACACTCTCTTCACCTCCAGAACATTCCTCACAAACTCCTCCTTCAGGACCACACCTACCCCAGTTCTCTTACTATCCACACCATAATAAAACAGCTTGAATCCTGCTCCTATACTACGAGCCTTGCTACCCTTCCACCTGGTCTCCTGTACACACAGTATATCCACCTTCCTTCTCTCCATCACATCAGCCAGCTCTCTACCTTTCCCTGTCATAGTACCAACATTCAGAGTTCCTATTCTCAGTCCTACACTCTTACCTTTCCTCTTCTCTCTCTGTCTGCGCACTCTCCTCCCTCCTCTACTTCTTCGACCAACAGTAGCCCAATTTCCACCGGCGCCCTGTAGGTCAACGGCGCCGATGGCGGTCGTTGTTAACCCGGGCCTCGACCGATCCGGTATGAAATTCGTACTGACGATTCGCATGGTTAAATTTGGCAATGTTTTACGCCGGATGCCCTTCCTGACGCAACCCTCTCTATTTATCCGGGCTTGGGACCGGCACAGAAGTCACTGGACTGTGACCCCCATGGCTAGATTATATAGTGTAGAGTATATAGTGTTATTTGTAAAGTTTAGAATGTAGTGTGTAGAGTGTAGAGTATATAGTGTAGTGTGTAGAGTGTAGTGTGTAGAGTGTAGAAAGTGGAGTGTAGTGTGTAGAGTGTAGTGTGTAGCGTACATAGTGTAGTGTGTAGAATTTAGAGTGTAGTGTGTAGAGTGTAGAAAGTGGAGTGTAGTGTGTAGAGTGTAGTGTGTAGAGTGTAGTGTGTAGAGTGTAGAGAGTAGTGTGTAGAGTGTAGTGTGTAGAGTGTAGTGTGTAGAGTGTAGTGTGTAGAGAGTAGTGTGTAGAGTGTATAGTGTAGTGTGTAGAGTGTACAGTATATAGTGTAGTGTGTAGAGTTTAGAGTGTAGTGTGTAGAGTGTACAGTATATAGTTTAGTGTGTAGAGTGTAGTCTGTAGAGTGTAGAGTATATGGTGTAGTGTGTAGAGTTTAGAGTGTAGAGTGTACAGTATATAGTGTAGTGTGTAGAGTGTATAGTGTAGTGTGTAGTGGGTAGAGTGTAATGTGTAGAGTGTAGTGTGTATAGTGTATAGTGTAGTGTGTAGAGTGTAGAGGGTAGTGTATACTGTAGAGTGTAGTGTGTAGAGTGTACAGTGAAGTATAGTGTAGTGTAGAGTGTAGCGTATATAGTGTAGAGTGTGTAGTGTAGTGTGTACGGTATATAGTGTAGTGTGTAGAGTATATAGTGTATAGTGTAGAGTGTAGTGTGTAGAGTGTATAGTGTAGTGTGTAGAGTGTAGTGTATATAGTGTAGTGTGTAGAGTTTAGAGTTTAGTGTGTAGAGTGTACAGTATATCGTTTAGTGTGTAGAGTGTAGTCTGTAGAGTGTAGAGTATATGGTGTAGTGTGTAGAGTTTAGAGTGTAGAGTGTACAGTATATAGTGTAGTGTGTAGAGTTTAGAGTGTAGTGTGTAGAGTGTACAGTATATAGTGTAGAGTGTAGAGTGTATAGTGTAGTGTGTAGTGGGTAGAGTGTAATGTGTAGAGTGTAGTGTGTATAGTGTATAGTGTAGAGGGTAGTGTATACTGTAGAGTGTAGTGTGTAGAGTGTAGAGTGAAGTATAGTGTAGTGTAGAGTGTAGCGTATATAGTGTAGAGTGTGTAGTGTAGTGTGTACGGTATATAGTGTAGTGTGTAGAGTGTAGAGTATATAGTGTAGAGTGTAGTGTGTAGAGTGTATACTGTAGTGTAGAGTGTATAGTGTATAGTGTAGTGTGTAGAGTGTAGAGGGTAGTGTCTACTGTAGAGTGTAGTGTGTAGAGTGTAGCGTATATAGTGTAGAGTGTGTAGTGTAGTGTGTACGGTATATAGTGTAGTGTGTAGAGTGTAGAGTATATAGTGTAGAGTGTATACTGTAGTGTGTAGAGTGTATACTGTAGTGTAGAGTGTATAGTGTATAGTGTAGTGTGTAGAGTGTAGAGGGTAGTGTATACTGTAGAGTGTAGTGTGTAGAGTGAAGTATAGTGTATAGTGTAGTGTAGAGTGTAGCGTATATAGTGTAGAGTGTGTAGTGTAGTGTGTACAGTATATAGTGTAGTGTGTAGAGTGTAGAGTATATAGTGTAGAGTGTAGTGTGTAGAGTGTATACTGTAGTGTAGAGTGTATAGTGTAGTGTAGTGTGTAGAGTGTAGTGTGTAAAGGGTAGAGTGTAGAGTGTAGTGGGTAGAGGGTAGTGTGTAGAGTTTAGAGTGTAGTGTGTAGTGTAGAGTGTCGGGTGTATAGTGTATGTGTAGAGTAGTGTGTAGAGTGTAGTGTAGAGTCTATTGTGTAGTGTAGTGTGTAGTGTAGTGTGCAGTGTAGCGTGGAGTCTAGTGTGTAGAGTGTAGTGTGTACAGTGTATAGTGTAGTGTGTACAGTGTAGATGGTAGTGTGTAGAGTGTAGTGTGTAGAGGGTAGTGTGTAGAGTATAGAGTGTAGTGTAGTGTGTAGTGTAGAGTGTGGTGTGTAGAGTGTCGGGCGTATAGTGTAGTTTGTAGTGTAGAGTGTAGAGTGTAGTGTGTAGAGTGTAGAGGGTAGTGTGTAGTGTAGTGTAGAGTGTGTAGAGTGTACAGTGTAGAGTGTATAGTGTAGTGTGTTGAGGGTAAAGGGTAGAGGGTAGAGTGTAGTGTACATTGTAATGTGTAGAGTGTAGTGTGCAGAGTGTAGTGTGTAGATGGTAGTGTGTAGAGTGTAGAGTGTATAGTGTAGTGTGTAGTGTAGAGTGTGGTTTGTAGAGTGTATAGTTTAGTGTGTAGTGTAGAGTGTGGTTTGTAGAGTGTATAGTGTAGTGTGTAGAGGGTAGAGTGTAGTGTGTAGAGTGTACAGTGTAGTGTGTTGAGGGTAAAGGGTAGAGGGTAGAGTGTAGTGTACATTGTAGTGTGTAGAGTGTAGTGTGTAGAGTGTAGTCTGTAGTGTGTAGAGTGTAGTGTGTAGTGTGTAGATGGTAGTGTGTAGAGTATATAGTGTAGTGTGTAGTGTAGAGTGTGGTTTGTAGAGGGTAGAGTGTAGTGTGTAGAGTGTAGTGTTAAGTGTGTAGAGTGTAGTGTATAGAATGTAGTGTGTAGAGTGTACAGTGTAGTGTGAAGAGTGTATAGTGTAGTGTGTAGAGGGTAGAGTGTAGTGTGTAGAGTGTAGTGTTAAGTGTGTAGAGTGTAATGTGTGGAGTGTAGAGGGTAGAGTGTAGTGTATAGAATGTAGTGTGTAGAGTGTACAGTGTAGTGTGTAGAGTGTACAGTGTAGTGTGTAGAGGGTAGAGTGTAGTGTGTAGAGTGTAGTGTTAAGTGTGTAGAGTGTAATGTGTAGAGTGTAATGTGTGGAGTGTAGAGGGTAGAGGGTAGAGTGTAGTGTATAGAATGTAGTGTGAAGAGTGTATAGTGTAGTCTGTAGTGTAGAGTGTAGTGTGTACAGTGTAGTGTGTACATTGTAGATGGTAGTGTGTAGAGTGTATAGTGTAGTGTGTAGTGGGTATAGTGTAGTGTAGAGTGTATATTAGTGTATAGTGTAGTGTAGAGTCTATTGTGTAGTGTAGTGTGTACAGTGTAGAGTGTATAGTGTAGTGTGTAGAGGGTAGAGTGTAGAGGGTAGTGCACAGTGTAGTGTGTAGAGTGTCGAGTGTAGTGTATATAGTGTAGAGCATGCAGTGTAGTGTGTAGAGTGTAGAGTGTATACTGTAGCGTGGAGTGTATAATGTAGTGTACAGTGTAGTGTATATAGTGTAGAGTGTAGTGTGTAGAGTGTAGTGTAGTGTGTAGAGTGTAGTGTAGAGTCTAGTGTGTAGAGTCTAGTGTCTAGAGTAGTGTGTTGTGTGTAGAGTGTAGTGTAGTGTGTAGTGTAGAGTCTATTGTGTAGATTGTAGAGTGTAGTGTGTAGTGTAGTGTAGTGTGCAGTGTAGTGTAGAGTCTAGTGTGCAGAGTAGTGTGTAGTGTAGAGTCTATTGTGTAGTGTAGAGTGTAGAGTGTACTGTGTAGAGTGTAGAGTGCAGTGTGTAGTGTGTAGAGTGTATAGTGTAGTGTGTAGTGTAGAGTGTGGTTTGTAGAGTGTATAGTGTAGTGTGTAGAGGGTAGAGTGTAGTGTGTAGAGTGTAGTGTGTGGAGTGGAGTGTGTAGAGTGTAGTGTGTGGAGTGGAGTGTGTAGAGTGTACAGTGTAGTGTAGAGTGTATAGGGTGTAGAGTGTATAGTGTAGAGTGTAATGTGTAGTGTGTACAAGGTATAGTGTAGTGTAGAGTGTGTAGTGTAGTGTGTAGAGTGTAGATGGTAGAGTGTAGAGTAGTGTGTAGTAGAGTCTAGTTTGTAGAGTAGTGTGTAGTGTATAGAGTGTAGTATACAGTCTATTGTGTAGTGTAGTGTGTAGTGTAGAGTGTATAGTGTAGTGTGTAGAGTGTAGTATGTAGTATGTAGAGTGTATAGTGTAGTTTAGAGTGTAGTGTATATAGTGTAGAGTGTAGAGTGTAGTGTGTAGAGTATATAGTGTAGAGTGTGTAGTGTAGTGTGTAGAGTAGTGTGTAGAGTAGTGTGTAGTGTGTAGAGTAGTGTGTAGAGTCTAGTGTGTAGTGTGTAGAGTGTAGTGTGTAGAGTGTATTGTGTAGTGTATAGTGTAGAGTGTAGCGTGTAGTGTGTAGATGGTAGTGTGTAGAGTGTAGTGTAGTGTGTAGAGTGTAGTGTGTAGAGTAGTGTGTAGTGTGTAGAGTAGTGTGTAGAGTCTAGTGTGTAGTGTGTAGAGTGTAGTGTGTAGTGTGTAGAGTGTAGTGTGTAGAGTGTAGAGTGTAAATAGTAGTGTTCAGAGTGTAGTGTGTAGACTGTAATGTGTAGATGGTAGTGTGTAGAGTGTATTGTGTAGTGTGTAGTGTCTAGAGTGTAGTGTCTAGATGGTAGTGTGTAGAGTGTAGAGTGTAGAGTGTAGTGTGTAGAGTGTATAGTGTAGAGTGTATAGTGTAGTGTGTAGATGGTAGTGTGTAGTGTGTATAGTGTAGTGTGTAGTGTGTAGTGTCTAGAGTGTAGTGTGTAGATGGTAGTGTGTAGAGTGTAGAGTGTAGAGTGTAGTGTGTAGAGTGTAGTGTGTAGTGTGTAGATGGTAGTGTGTAGTGTGTACAGTGTATAGTGTAGTGTAGTGTGTAGAGTGTAGATGGTAGTGTGTGGAGTGGAGTGTGTAGAGTGTAGTGTGTAGAGTGTATTGTGTAGTGTATAGTGTAGAGTGTAGCGTGTAGTGTGTAGATGGTAGTGTGTAGAGTGTAGTGTAGTGTGTAGAGGGTAGAGTGTAGTGTGTAGAGTGTAGTATGTGGAGTGTAGTGTGTGGAGTGTAGTGTGTGGAGTGTAGAGAGTAGAGTGTAGTGTATAGAATGTAGTGTGTAGAGTGTACAGTGTAGTGTGAAGAGTGTATAGTGTAGTGTAGAGTGTATAGGGTGTAGAGTGTATAGTGTAGAGTGTAATGTGTAGTAGAGTCTAGTTTGTAGAGTAGTGTGTAGTGTGTAGAGTGTAGTGTACAGTCTATTGTGTAGTGTAGTGTGTATAGCGTAGTGTGTAGTGTAGAGTGTAGAGTGTAGTGTGTAGAGTGTAGTGTGTAGTGTAGAGTGTATAGTGTAGTGTGTAGTATGTAGAGTGTATAGTGTAGTTTAGAGTGTAGTGTATATAGTGTAGAGTGTAGTGTGTAGTGTATATAGTGTAGAGTGTGTAGTGTAGTGTGTAGAGTGTAGTGTATAAAGTGTAGTTTGCAGAGTGTAGTGTGTAGAGTAGTGTGTAGTGTGTACAGTGTAGTGTGTAGAGTAGTGTGTAGAGTCTAGTGTGTAGTGTGTAGAGTGTAGTGTAGTGTGTAGAGGGTAGAGTGTAGAGAGTAGTGTATAGAGTGTAGTGTGTACAGTGTATAGTGTAGTGTAGAATGTAGATGGTAGTGTGTGGAGTGTAGTCTGTAGCGTGTAGTGTGTAGCGTGTATTGTGTAGTGTGTAGTGTGTAGAGTGTAGTGTGTAGATGGTAGTGTGTAGAGTGTAGAGTGTAGTGTGTAGAGTGTAGTGTGTAGAGTGTAGTGTGTAGATGGTAGTGTGTAGATGGTAGTGTGTAGAGTGTAGTGTGTAGAGTGTATAGTGTAGTGTGTAGATGGTAGTGTGTAGAGTGTATAGTGTAGTGTGTAGTGTATAGAGTGTAGTGTGTACAGTGTATAGTGTAGTGTAGAGTGTAGTGTGTAGAGTGTAGATGGTAGTGTGTGGAGTGGAGTGTGTAGAGTGTAGTGTGTAGAGTGTATTGTGTAGTGTGTAGTGTAGAGTGTAGCGTGTAGAGTGTAGTGTGTAGATGGTAGTATGTAGATTGTAGTGTGTAGAGTGTAGAGTGTAGTGTTTAGAGTGTATAGTGTAGTGTAGAGTGTAGTGTGTAGAGGGTATAATGTAGTGTAGAGTGTATAGTGTAGTGTATATAGTGTAGAGTGTGTAGTGTAGTGTGTAGAGTGTAGACGGTGGAGTGTAGAGTAGTGTGTAGTGTAGTAGTGTAGTGTGTAGTGTAGAGTCTAGTGTGTAGAGTAGTGTGTAGTGTGAAGAGTGTAGTGTAGAGTGTATAGTGTAGTGTATATAGTGTAGAGTGGTGTGTAGAGTGTAGTGTGTAGAGTAGTGTGTAGAGTGTAGATGGTAGTGTGTAGTGTGTAGAGTGTACACTGTAATGTGTAGAGGGTAGAGTTTAGAGAGTAGTGTGTAGAGTGTATAGTGTATAGTTTAGTGTGTAGTGTGTAGAGTGTATAGTCTGTAGAGTGTAGAGTGTAGTGTATAGAGTGTAGTGTGTACAGTGTAGAGTGTATAGTGCATTGTGTAGAGTGTAGTGTAGTGTGTAGAGTGTAGTGTATATAGTGTAGTGTGTACAGTGTATTGTGTACAGTGTAGTGTGTAGAGGGTATAGTGTAGTGTAGAGTGTATAGCGTATAGTGTAGTGTATATAGTGTAGAGTGTGTAGTGTAGTGTGTAGAGTGTAGACGGTGGAGTGTAGAGTAGTGTGTAGAGTAGTGTGTAGTGTGAAGAGTGTAGTGTAGAGTGTATAGTGTAGTGTAGTGTAGTGTAGTGTGTAGAGTGTAGTGTATATAGTGTAGTGTGTATAGTGTAGTTTATATAGTGTAGTGTGGTGTGTAGAGTGTAGTGTTTATAGTGTAGTGTAGTGTGTAGTGTAGTGTAGTGTGTAGAGTGTAGGCTATATAGTGTAGTGTATATAGTGTAGTGTGTAGAGTGTAGTGTAGTGTGTAGAGTGTAGGGTATATAGTGTAGTGTATATATTGTAGTGTAGTGTGTAGAGTGTAGGGTATATAGTGTAGTGTGTAGTGTAGTGTGTAGAGTGTAGTGTATAAAGTGTAGTGTATATAGTGTAGTGTGTAGAGTGTAGTGTAGTTTGTAGAGTGTAGTGTATAAAGTGTAGTGTATATAGTGTAGTGTGTAGTGTAGAGAGTAGTGTATATAGTGTAGTGTGTAGTGTGTAGTGTAGTGTAGTGTGTAGAGGGTAGGGTATATAGTGTAGTGTATATAGTGTAGTGTGTAGAGTGTAGGGTATATAGTGTAGTGTATATAGTGTAGTGTGTAGTGTAGTGTAGTGTATATAGTGTAGTGTATATAGTGTAGTGTGTAGTGTAGAGTGTAGTGTAGAGTGTAGTGTATATAGTGTAGTTTATATAGTGTAGTGTGTAGTGTGTAGTGTAGTGTAGTGTGTAGAGGGTAGGGTATATAGTGTAGTGTATATAGTGTAGTGTAGTGTGTAGTGTAGTGTATATAGTGTAGTGTATATAGTGTAGTGTGTAGTGTAGTTTGTAGAGTGTATTGTATGAAGTGTAGTGTATATAGTGTAGTGTAGAGTGTAGTGCAGTGTAGTGTAGTGTAGTGTGTAGAGGGTAGGGTATATAGTGTAGTGTATATAGTGTAGTGTGTAGTGTAGTGTAGTGTATATAGTGTAGTGTATATAGTGTAGTGTGTAGTGTGTATTGTATAAAGTGTAGTGTATATAGTGTAGTGTAGAGTGTAGTGCAGTGTAGTGTAGTGTAGTGTGTAGAGTGTAGGGTATATAGTGTAGTGTATATAGTGTAGTGTGTAGTGTAGTGTGTAGAGTATATATTGTAGTGTGTAGAGTGTATAGTGTAGAGTGTAGTGTATAAATTGTAGTGTGTAGTGTAGTGTAGTGTGTAGAGTGTAGGGTATATAGTGTAGTGTGTAGAGTGTCGTGTGTAGTGTAGTTTGTAGAGTGTATTGTATAAAGTGTAGTGTATATAGTGTAGTGTGTAGTGTAGAGTGTAGTGCAGTGTAGTGTAGTGTAGTGTAGTGTAAAGTCTAGTGTGTAGAGTGTAGTGTGTAGTGTAGTGTGTAGTGTAGTGCAGTGTAGTGTAGTGTAGTGTGTAGAGTGTAGTGAATAGTGTAGTTTATATAGTGTAGTGTGTATAGTGTAGTGTGTGGAGTGTAGTGTGTAAAGTGTAGTGTATATATTGTAGTGTGTAGAGTGTAGTGTATAAAGTGTACTGTATATAGTGTAGTGTATAAAGTGTAGTGTGTAAAGTGTAGTGTGTAGAGTGTAGTGTATATATTGTAGTGTGTAGATTGTAGTGTATAGTGTAGTGTATAAAGTGTAGTGTATAAAGTGTAGTGTGTATATTGTAGTGTGTAGTGTGTAGTGTAGAGTGTAGTGTAGTGTAGAGTCTATTGTGTAGTGTAGTGTGTAGTGTAGAGTGTAGTGTATATAGTGTAGTGTGTAGTGTAGTGTAGTGTGTAGAGTGTAGGGTATATAGTGTAGTGTATATATTGTAGTGTAGTGTGTAGAGTGTAGGGTATATAGTGTAGTGTGTAGTGTAGTGTGTAGAGTGTAGTGTATAAAGTGTAGTGTATATAGTGTAGTGTGTAGAGTGTAGTGTAGTTTGTAGAGTGTAGTGTATAAAGTGTAGTGTATATAGTGTAGTGTGTAGTGTAGAGAGTAGTGTATATAGTGTAGTGTGTAGTGTGTAGTGTAGTGTAGTGTGTAGAGGGTAGGGTATATAGTGTAGTGTATATAGTGTAGTGTGTAGAGTGTAGGGTATATAGTGTAGTGTATATAGTGTAGTGTGTAGTGTAGTGTAGTGTATATAGTGTAGTGTATATAGTGTAGTGTGTAGTGTAGAGTGTAGTGTAGAGTGTAGTGTATATAGTGTAGTTTATATAGTGTAGTGTGTAGTGTGTAGTGTAGTGTAGTGTGTAGAGGGTAGGGTATATAGTGTAGTGTATATAGTGTAGTGTAGTGTGTAGTGTAGTGTATATAGTGTAGTGTATATAGTGTAGTGTGTAGTGTAGTTTGTAGAGTGTATTGTATGAAGTGTAGTGTATATAGTGTAGTGTAGAGTGTAGTGCAGTGTAGTGTAGTGTAGTGTGTAGAGGGTAGGGTATATAGTGTAGTGTATATAGTGTAGTGTGTAGTGTAGTGTAGTGTATATAGTGTAGTGTATATAGTGTAGTGTGTAGTGTGTATTGTATAAAGTGTAGTGTATATAGTGTAGTGTAGAGTGTAGTGCAGTGTAGTGTAGTGTAGTGTGTAGAGTGTAGGGTATATAGTGTAGTGTATATAGTGTAGTGTGTAGTGTAGTGTGTAGAGTATATATTGTAGTGTGTAGAGTGTATAGTGTAGAGTGTAGTGTATAAATTGTAGTGTGTAGTGTAGTGTAGTGTGTAGAGTGTAGGGTATATAGTGTAGTGTGTAGAGTGTCGTGTGTAGTGTAGTTTGTAGAGTGTATTGTATAAAGTGTAGTGTATATAGTGTAGTGTGTAGTGTAGAGTGTAGTGCAGTGTAGTGTAGTGTAGTGTAGTGTAAAGTCTAGTGTGTAGAGTGTAGTGTGTAGTGTAGTGTGTAGTGTAGTGCAGTGTAGTGTAGTGTAGTGTGTAGAGTGTAGTGAATAGTGTAGTTTATATAGTGTAGTGTGTATAGTGTAGTGTGTGGAGTGTAGTGTGTAAAGTGTAGTGTATATATTGTAGTGTGTAGAGTGTAGTGTATAAAGTGTACTGTATATAGTGTAGTGTATAAAGTGTAGTGTGTAAAGTGTAGTGTGTAGAGTGTAGTGTATATATTGTAGTGTGTAGATTGTAGTGTATATAGTGTAGTGTATAAAGTGTAGTGTATAAAGTGTAGTGTGTATATTGTAGTGTGTAGTGTGTAGTGTAGAGTGTAGTGTAGTGTAGAGTCTATTGTGTAGTGTAGTGTGTAGTGTAGAGTGTAGTGTATATAGTGTAGTGTGTAGTGTAGTGTAGTGTGTAGAGTGTAGGGTATATAGTGTAGTGTATATAGTGTAGTGTGTAGTGTAGTGTGTAGAGTGTAGTGTATATATTGTAGTGTGTAGATTGTAGTGTATATAGTGTAGTGTATAAAGTGTAGTGTGTATATTGTAGTGTGTAGTGTGTATAGTGTAGTGTGTAGTGTAGAGTGTAGTGTAGTGTAGAGTCTATTGTGTAGTGTAGTGTGTATAGTGTAGTGTGTAATGTAGTATGTAATGTAGTGTAGAGTCTATTGTGTAGAGTACTGTGTAGTGTAGTGTAGAATCTAGTGTGTAGAGTAGTGTGTAGTGTCGTGTAGTGTGTAGTGTAGAGTCTAGTGTGTAGAGTAGTGTGTAGTGTGTACAGTGTAGAATGTAGTGTAGAGTCTATTGTGTAGTGTAGTGTGTAGAGTGTAGTGTGTAATGTAGTATGTAATGTAGTGTAGAGTCTATTGTGTATAGTAGTGTGTAGTGTGTAGAGTGTAGTGTAGTGTGTAGAGTAGTGTAGTGTAGAATCTAGTGTGTAGAGTAGTGTGTAGTGTGTAGGGTAGTGTGTAGTGTGTACAGTGTAGAGTGTAGTGTAGAGTCTATTGTGTAGTGTAGTGTGTAGAGTGTAGTGTAGTGTCGTGTAGTGTAGTGTAGAGTCTAGTGTGTAGAGTAGTGTGTAGTGTGTACAGTGTAGAGTGTAGTGTAGAGTCTATTGTGTAGTGTAGTGTGTAGAGTGTAGTGTAGTGTCGTGTAGTGTAGTGTAGAGTCTAGTGTGTAGAGTAGTGTGTAGTGTGTACAGTGTAGAGTGTAGTGTAGAGTCTATTGTGTAGTGTAGTGTGTAGAGTGTAGTGTAGTGTCGTGTAGTGTAGTGTAGAGTCTAGTGTGTAGAGTAGTGTGTAGTGTGTACAGTGTAGAGTGTAGTGTAGAGTCTATTGTGTAGTGTAGTGTGTAGAGTGTAATGTGTAATGTAGTATGTAATGTAGTGTAGAGTCTATTGTGTATAGTAGTGTGTAGAGTGTAGTGTAGTGTGTAGAGTAGTGTAGTGTAGAATCTAGTGTGTAGAGTAGTGTGTAGTGTGTACAGTGTAGAGTGTAGTGTAGAGTCTATTGTGTATAGTAGTGTGTAGTGTGTAGAGTGTAGTGTAGTGTGTAGAGTAGTGTAGTGTAGAATCTAGTGTGTAGAGTAGTGTGTAGTGTAGTGTGTAGAGTAGTGTAGTGTAGAATCTAGAGTGTAGAATCTAGTGTGTAGTGTAGTGTGTAGCTTATAGCCGGTTAGCTTAATAGCATTGGTAATTCGTTAGCCCAGCTAGCACAAGTTTGTTTACGTTCTCACGCCGGTTATCTCTGCTTACTCCTACAACTAAACATTATGTCGGTTGTGTGTCTGCCTTTGAGTGCAGGTGAGGATTCTTTTGAGCTGCACTCGGTGGATTTGGAGCTGGAGGCCGTGGAGAAGCAGATTCGCGAGCTACAGGTGAAGCAGGCCCAGCTGCGACAGCGGAAAGCCATGTTGGAATCGTCCCGGACTGATGCTCACCTGTCCCAGGTAAATTCGCGGCGTGAAACAAACACTCCCACAACCTGCGTGTGCTTCTCTGTCCAGGCCCAGCGCGAGGACGCGGCCCACCCAGGTTTCGTTTACTCCGGCGCCGGGGTACCACACAGCCTGGATGCAGCAGCAGCGGAAGACTCGAGCCAAGCCCCGGGCGAGGACCTTTGCCCCTCCGCCACCACCTGTTTTCGAGATCTCGACCCGGAACCACTTCACCCCCCTTCGCGAGATGGCGTGCGACGCAATGATCATCGGAGACTCCGTCGTCCGGCACGTCCGTGTTACCGCGGCTAAAGGTAAGGTGCACACTCGCTGTCTTCCTGGTGTTCGTGTTCTCGATGTCTCTGCACAGGTACCCGCGATCCTGAAGAAGAACATCAGAGCTGTGGTCCTCCATGCTGGCACGAACGACATCAGGCTGAGGCAGACGGAGATCCTGAAGAAGGACTTCAGGAGCCTGGTGGAGAAGGTACACACCACATCGCCCACGACGAGGATCATCGTGTCAGGACCACTTCCCACGTTCCAGCGAGGAATCGAGAGGTTCAGTAGACTATTTACTTTTAATGAATGGTTACAGTCATGGTGTCAAGACCAGAAATTACCCTTTGTTGATAACTGGAATCTTTTCTGGGAGCGTCCTGGGCGCTACTGTCCTGATGGCCTGCACCCAAGCAGAGTTGGAGCAGCAGTCCTCTCAGACAACATCTCCAGGACACTACGCACCATCTGACTGGTAAGCCATACCTCAGATTACAGTTATGATAGCTACTGTTCAGCTCACCAGATTGATACGAGTGCACACATAGCTCATTTTATAGAGACTGTGTCTGTTCCCCAAATAGTGAGATCAAAGAATAAATTCATTTATAGCCCTCGAAATAATCTAATCACAGTTATACCTGAAAAACGCCAAATAATTAAAGAAAAACAATTCCTAAAGTTTGGGCTTCTCAACATTAGATCCCTTGCACAGAAAGCACTTATTGTTAATGAAATGATCTCAGATTATAGTTTTGATACACTCTGCCTTACTGAAACCTGGCTTAGGCCAAATGAATTCATTAGTCTGAATGAGTCCACTCCGTCAGGATTTTGCTATAAGCATGAGCCCCGTCAGACTGGTGGTGGAGGTGGTGTTGCAACTATCTATAGCAACTCTCTTACCGTTACTCAGAAAACAGGACCCAGGTTTAACTCATTCGAAGTGCTTGTCCTTAATGTTACACTCACAAACATGAATAAAAAATCTCTACTATATCTTGCTCTGGCCACCGTATATAGACCCCCGGGGCCCTACGCCGATTTTCTTAAAGAGTTTGCACATTTACTCTCAGACCTACTGATTAATTATGACAAGGTGTTGATTGTAGGAGACTTTAACATTCATGTAGACGATTCCAATGATGCCTTAGGACTCGCATTTATGGATTTATTAAATTCTTTTGGGGTTAAACAAAACATTACTAGACCAACTCATCGTTTTAACCATACACTAGATTTAGTTATATCACATGGAACAGATGTCACTGATATAGCTGTTCTACCTCAAAGTGATGATATCACAGACCATCACCTCTTAGTGTACACTCTACCTGTAGAACATATTAGACACGTCTCTCCTCGTTATCGACTCGGTAGAACTATTATCCAGACGACTAAAGACAAATTCACAAGTAATCTACCGGATCTGTCTCAACTTCTCACCAGACCCCTAAATACAGATGATCTAGATGAATTAACTAACAGCATAGGCACTATTTTCTCCAACACACTAGACACTGTTGCTCCCATCCAATTAAAAAAGGTCAGAGATAAAACATCTGCACCATGGTATAATAGTCATACTCACGCCCTCAAGAGAGCAACCCGTAACCTAGAGCCAAAATGGAGAAAAACTAAATTAGAAGTCTTCAGAAGTGCGTATAAAGACAGTATGTCCAGCTATAGACAGGCTCTAAAAGCTGCTAGGGCTGAGCATTTGAGCAAACTTATAGAAATAAACCAAAACAATCCCAGATTCTTATTTAGTACAGTGGCTAGACTAACAAAACATCAGATATCTGAAGAGAGTACTCCATCACAGTTTAGTAGTGAGGACTTCATGAACTTCTTCACCGACAAAATCGATAGTATCAGGAACAAAATAATGGATGTTCAACCTTTGACAGCATCCGGTGATCTAGTCCAACCTAAAGCTCCACATTCAAAGCTACAATGCTTTACAGGTATAGGGAAGGAAGAGCTGTATAAACTTATCACCACGACTAATTCAACAACATGTTTGTTAGATCCAATTCCAACTAGATTACTGAAGGAAGTGATACACACAGCTGGAGAGCCTCTCCTCAACATTATTAATTCCTCCTTATATTTAGGTCACGTCCCTAAACCTTTCAAGCTAGCAGTTATTAAGCTTCTTCTTAAGAAACCTAAACTAGACCCTAATGACTTATTAAATTACAGACCGATTTCAAACCTTCCCTTTATATCTAAAATATTAGAAAAGGTTGTGTCTACTCAATTATGCTCCTTCTTACAGGAAAACAATATCCTTGAAGAATTTCAGTCAGGTTTCAGGCCCCATCATAGTACAGAAACTGCACTAGTTAAGATCACAAATGACTTGTTTTTAGCTTCGGACCAAGGCTGCATCTCAATATTAGTCTTACTTGATCTTAGTGCTGCATTCGACACTATAGATCATAACATTCTCGTAGACCGCTTACAAAATCACATAGGTATTCAGGGACAGGCGTTAAAATGGTTCAGATCCTACCTGTCTGATCGATACCATTTTGTAGATTTAAATGGAGAACTGTCCAGTGTAATGGCAGTGGAATATGGGGTCCCACAAGGATCAGTTTTAGGACCTCTGCTTTTCTCAATATACATGCTTCCCTTAGGCAACATCATTAGAAGGCATGGGATTAGTTTCCATTGTTACGCTGACGATACACAGTTATATATCTCATCAAAACCAGATGAAATATCTAAACCGTCTAGATTAACGGAGTGCGTTAAAGATATTAAAGACTGGATGACTGATAATTTTCTATTACTAAATCCTGATAAGACGGAGATATTACTGATTGGTCCAAAAATCAGTACACAGAAGCTCTCACAATTCAACCTGTACTTAGAAGGATGTTCTATTACTACTAGCTCTACAGTGAAAGACCTGGGCGTAATATTAGACAGCAGTTTGTCCTTTGAAAAACATATTTCTGACATTACAAAAATAGCCTTCTTCCACCTCAGAAATATCGCCAAGCTTAGGAACATTTTATCTGTATCTGATGCTGAAAAGCTAGTTCACGCATTCATGACCTCCAGACTGGACTATTGTAATGCATTACTAGGTGGTTGTCCTGCATCTTCAATAAACAAGCTACAGTTAGTCCAGAATGCAGCCAGAGTCCTTACCAGGTCAAGAAAGTATGATCATATAACCCCAATATTATCATCCCTGCACTGGCTACCTGTTAAATTTAGAGTTGATTACAAACTAGCTCTACTTATATACAAGACTCTAAATGGTTTAGCTCCCACGTATCTAGCCAGTCTTCTAACACGTTACAATCCATCACGCTCCTTAAGATCTCGAAACTCCGGACTTCCGGTAGTTCCCAGAATATCAAAGTCTACAAAAGGGGGTAGAGCTTTTTCATATTTAGCTCCTAAACTTTGGAACAGTCTTCCTGACAGTGTTCGGGGCTCAGACACAGTCTCCCAGTTCAAACGTAGACTAAAGACATATCTCTTTAGCCAGGCATACACCTGATACATCCCATAACTTTGTGCTCCAATACATCTGATTAAATGCACATCATCATCTAGTGCCTGCTAATATTATGAATAGCAGCTATGCTAATTCCTTTCCATTTGTTTCCCTTCTTCTACCCATCCCCGAGTCACACAGAGATTGTGTCAGCTCCGGTGGCATCCAGTGATGGACCAGCTCCAGCCAGGTTCTGCTTTCTGAGGACTGGAGTAATCAAAGCAGCACTGCCACCACTATGTGGACGACAACAACCTCCTAATTAATTTACACATAACATTCTACACATGCTGTATCTGCATCACACAACTAATGCAGAAAGGACATTGTTCATATCACACTCTCCGGTGTCACCCAGATGAGGATGGGTTCCCTTTTGAGTCTGGTTCCTCTCAAGGTTTCTTCCTAATACCATCTAAGGGAGTTTTTCCTTGCCACAGTCGCCTGAGTCACCTCGGGCTCGCTCACTAGGGAAAATTTTGTCTAACATCTAGGACTGTTTGTTTGTATGTTTATTGTTTCTTATGTTCTGTAAAGCTGCTTTGAGACAATAGAAGTTGCTTTCGGCTGCTCCCTGTTCGGGGTCGCCACAGTGGACCAACTGGTCCGCACAACAACTTGGCAAATGTTTTACACCGGATGCCCTTCCTGACGCAACCCTCCCATTTTTCCGGGCTTGGGACCGGCATTGCATCCAGTGGCTGGGGTTGAGGCATTGGCTGGGAATCGAACCCGGGCCTGCCGCATGATAGGCAAGAAACCTACCACTGAGCCACCAATGCCCCTGCTTTGAGACAATGCTCTTTGTTAAAAACGCTATACAAATAAAATTAAATTGAAATGAATAGTGTAGGGGGGCACGGTGGCTTAGTGGTTAGCACGTTTGCCTCACACCTCCAGGGTTGGGGGTTCAATTCCCGCCTCTGCCATGTGTGTGGAGTTTGCATGTTCTCCCCGTGCCTCGGGGGTTTCCTCCGAGTACTCCAGTTTCCTCCCCAGTCCAAAGACATGCATGGTAGGTTGATTGGTATCTCTAAATTGTCCGTAGTGTGTGATTGCGTGATTGCGTGAGTGAATGAGAGTGTGTGTGTGCCCTGCGATGGGTTGGCACTCCGTCCAGGGTGTATCCTGCCTTGATGCCCAATGACGCCTGAGATAGGCACAGGCTCCCCGTGACCCGAGAATAGTTCGGATAAGCGGTAGACAATGAATGAGTAGTGTGTAGAGTAGTGTGTAGAGTAGTGTGTAGAGTAGTGTGTGGAGTAGTGTGTGGTGTAGTGTGTAGAGTAGTGTGTAGAGTAGTGTGTAGAGTAGTGTGTGGTGTAGTGTATAGTGTAGTCTGTAGTGTAGTGTGTGGTGTAGTGTAGTGTCAGGTGTAGTGTGTGGTGTGTAGTGTAGTGTGTAGCATGTAGTGCAGTGTGTAGAGTGTTGTGTAGTGTAGTGTAGTTTAGTGTGTGGTGTAGTGTGTGGTGTAGTGTAGTGTAGTGTGTGGCATAGTGTGTAGTGTAGTAGAGTGTGGTGTAGTGTGTAGTGTAGTAGAGTGTGGTGTAGTGTGTACTGTGTAGTGTAGTGTACTGTGTAGTGTAGTGTAGTTTAGTGTGTGGTGTAGTGTGTAGTGTAGTGTGTAGTGTAGTCTGTAGTGTAGTGTGTAGAGTGTAGTGTGTAGTGTAGTGTAGTGTGTGGTGTAGTGTAGTGTAGTGTGTGGCATAGTGTGTAGTGTAGTGTAGTGTAGTGTGTAGAGTGTAGTGTGTGGTGTAGTGTAGTGTGTGGCGTAGTGTAGTGTAGTGTAGTGTGTGGCGTAGTGTAGTGTAGTGTGGTGTAGTGTGTGGTGTAGTGTAGTGTGTAGTGTAGTGTGTAGAGTGTAGTGTAGGGCATAGTGTAGTGTAGTGTAGTGTAGTGTGTAGTGTAGTGTGTGGTGTAGTGTAGAGTGTAGTCTAGTGTGTAGCGTGTAGTGTAGCGTGTAGTGTATTGTGTAGAATGTAGTGTGGTGTAGTGTGTAGTGTAGTGTGTGGTGTAGTGTATAGTGTAGTCTGTAGTGTAGTGTAGTGTAGTGTAGTGTAGTGTAATGTGTGGTGTAGTGGGTGGTGTAGTCTGTAGTGTGGTGTAGTGTAGTGTATAGTGTAGTGTATAGTGTAGTCTGTAGTATAGAGTGTAGTGCAGTGTGTAGAGTGTAGTGTAGTGTGTGGTGTAGTGTGTAGTGTGTAGAGTGTAGTGTGGTGTAGTGTGGTGTGTAGTGTAGTGTGTAGTGTAGTGTGTGGTGTAGTGGGTGGTGTAGTGGGTGGTGTAGTGGGTGGTGTAGTGGGTGGTGTAGTGTAGTGTAGTGTGTAGAGTAGTGTGTGGTGTAGTGTATAGTGTAGTCTGTAGTGTAGTGTGTAGAGTGTAGTGCAGTGTGTAGTGTGTGGTGTAGTGTAGTGTCAGGTGTAGTGTGTGGCGTGTAGTGTAGTGTGTAGCATGTAGTGCAGTGTGTAGAGTGTATTGTAGTGTGTAGAGTGTAGTGTAGTGTGTAGTGTAGTATGTGGTGTAGTGTAGTGTGTAGTGTAGTGTGTAGAGTGTAGTGTAGTGTGTAGTTTAGTGTAGTGTGTAGTGTAGTGTAGTGTGTGGTGTAGTGTGTAGTGTATTGTGTAGAGTGTAGTGTGGTGTAGTGTGTGGTGTAGTGTGTGGTGTAGTGTAGTGTGTGGTGTAGTGTAGTGTGTGGTGTGTAGTGTAGTGTGTAGAGTAGTGTGTGGTGTAGTGTATAGTGTAGTCTGTAGTGTAGTGTGTAGAGTGTAGTGTAGTGTGTGGTGTAGTGTAGTGTCAGGTGTAGTGTGTGGTGTGTAGTGTAGTGTGTAGCATGTAGTGCAGTGTGTAGAGTGTTGTGTAGTGTAGTGTAGTTTAGTGTGTGGTGTAGTGTGTGGTGTAGTGTGTAGTGTAGTCTAGAGTGTAGTGTGTGGTGTAGTGTAGTGTAGTGTGTGGCATAGTGTGTAGTGTAGTGTAGTGTAGTGTGTAGAGTGTAGTGTAGTGTAGTGTGTAGTGTGTAGCGTGTAGTGTAGTGTGTAGAGTGTGTAGTGTGTAGTGTATTTTAGTGTAGTGTGTGGTGTGGTGTAGTGTGTGGTGTAGTGTAGTGTAGTGTGTGGTGTAGTGTGTAGTGTGTAGAGTGTAGTGTAGTGTGTAGTGTGTAGAGTGTAGTGTACTGTAGTGTAGTGTAGTGTGTGGTGTAGTGTGTAGTGTAGTGTGTAGAGTGTTGTGTAGTGTAGTGTACTGTGTAGTGTAGTGTAGTGTAGTTTAGTGTGTGGTGTAGTGTGTAGTGTAGTGTGTGGTGTAGTGTGTAGTGTAGTCTGTAGTGTAGTGTGTAGAGTGTAGTGTGTAGTGTAGTGTAGTGTGTGGTGTAGTGTAGTGTAGTGTGTGGCATAGTGTGTAGTGTAGTGTAGTGTGTAGAGTGTAGTGTGTGGTGTAGTGTAGTGTGTGGCGTAGTGTAGTGTAGTGTAGTGTGTAGTGTGTGGTGTAGTGTGTGGTGTAGTGTAGTGTGTAGTGTAGTGTGTAGAGTGTAGTGTAGTGTAGAGTGTAGTGTAGTGTGTAGAGTGTAGTGTAGGGCATACTGTAGTGTAGTGTAGTGTAGTGTGTAGAGTGTAGTGTAGTGTGTGGTGTAGTGTAGTGTGTAGCGTGTAGTGTAGTGTAGAGTGTAGTGTAGTGTAGTGTAGTGTGTGGTGTAGTGTAGTGTCAGGTGTAGTCTAGTGTGTAGCGTGTAGTGTAGCGTGTAGTGTATTGTGTAGAATGTAGTGTGGTGTAGTGTGTGGTGTAGTGTGTAGTGTAGTGTAGTGTGTGGTGTAGTGTATAGTGTAGTCTGTAGTGTAGTGTAGTGTAGTGTAGTGTAGTGTAATGTAGTGTAGTGTAGTGTAGTGTAATGTGTGGTGTAGTGGGTGGTGTAGTCTGTAGTGTGGTGTAGTGTAGTGTATAGTGTAGTGTATAGTGTAGTCTGTAGTATAGAGTGTAGTGCAGTGTGTAGAGTGTAGTGTAGTGTGTGGTGTAGTGTGTAGTGTGTAGAGTGTGGTGTAGTGTAGTGTAGTGTGGTGTAGTGTGGTGTGTAGTGTAGTGTGTAGTGTAGTGTGTGGTGTAGTGTGTGGTGTAGTGGGTGGTGTAGTGGGTGGTGTAGTGGGTGGTGTGGTGTAGTGTAGTGTAGTGTGTAGAGTAGTGTGTGGTGTAGTGTATAGTGTAGTCTGTAGTGTAGTGTGTAGAGTGTAGTGCAGTGTGTAGTGTGTGGTGTAGTGTAGTGTCAGGTGTAGTGTGTGGTGTGTAGTGTAGTGTGTAGCATGTAGTGCAGTGTGTAGAGTGTATTGTAGTGTGTAGAGTGTAGTGTAGTGTGTAGTGTGTAGTGTAGTATGTGGTGTAGTGTAGTGTGTAGTGTAGTGTGTAGAGTGTAGTGTAGTGTGTAGTTTAGTGTAGTGTAGTGTAGTGTGTGGTGTAGTGTGTAGTGTATTGTGTAGAGTGTAGTGTGGTGTAGTGTGTGGTGTAGTGTGTGGTGTAGTGTAGTGTGTGGTGTGTAGTGTAGCGTGTAGTGTAGTGTGTAGTGTATTGTGTAGAGTGTGTAGTGTGTGGTGTGGTGTAGTGTGTGGTGTAGTGTGTAGAGTGTAGTGTAGTGTGTAGAGTGTAGTGTAGTGTGTAGAGTGTAGTGTACTGTAGTGTAGTGTAGTGTGTGGTGTAGTGTATAGAGTGTTGTGTAGTGTAGTGTACAGTGTAGTGTAGTGTAGTGTGTAGTTTAGTGTGTGGTGCAGTGTGTAGTGTAGTGTGTGGTGTAGTGTAGTGTGTGGCATAGTGTGTAGTGTAGTGTAGTGTAGTGTGTAGTGTGTAGAGTGTAGTGTAGTGTGTGGTGTAGTGTATAGTGTAGTCTGTAGTGTAGTGTGTAGTGTAGTGTAGTGTGTAGTGTAGTATAGTGTAGTGTAGTGTGTAGTGTAGTGTAGTGTAGTGTGTAGTGTAGTATAGTGCAGTTTAGTGTGCAGTGTAGTGTAGTGTAGTGTGTAGTGTAGTGTAGTGTGTAGTGTAGTGTAATGTGTAGTGTAGTGTGTAGTGTAGTGTAGTGTAATGTAATGTGGTGTGTAGTGTATGAGATGTTCATTAAATTCAAATTTCTCTCACAACCTCACTGTGTACTTTACAACCATCACCTAACTGTATCAAACACCACTGACCACACCTCACTGTATCAAACACCACTGACCACACCTCACTGTATCAAACACCACTGACCACACCTCACTGTATCAAACACCACTGACCACACCTCATTGTATCAAACACCACTGACCACACCTCATTGTATCAAACACCACTGACCACACCTCACTGTATCAAACACCACTGACCACACCTCATTGTATCAAACACAAACACCATTGACCACACCTCATTGTATCAAACACAAACACCATTGACCACACCTCATTGTATCAAACACCACTGACCACACCTCACTGTATCAAACACCACTGACCACACCTCACTGTATCAAACACCACTGACCACACCTCATTGTATCAAACACCACTGACCACACCTCATTGTATCAAACACCACTGACCACACCTCACTGTATCAAACACCACTGACCACACCTCACTGTATCAAACACCACTGACCACACCTCACTGTATCAAACACAAACACCACTGGCCACACCTCACTGTATCAAACACCACTGACCACACCTCATTGTATCAAACACAAACACCACTGACCACACCTCACTGTATCAAACACAAACACCACTGGCCACACCTCATTGTATCAAACACCACTGACCACACCTCACTGTATCAAACACCACTGACCACACCTCACTGTATCAAACACCACTGACCACACCTCACTGTATCAAACACCACTGACCACACCTCACTGTATCAAACACAAACACCACTGACCACACCTCACTGTATCAAACACAAACACCACTGGCCACACCTCACTGTATCAAACACCACTGACCACACCTCACTGTATCAAACACCACTGACCACACCTCACTGTATCAAACACCACTGACCACACCTCATTGTATCAAACACAAACACCACTGACCACACCTCACTGTATCAAACACCACTGACCACACCTCACTGTATCAAACACCACTGACCACACCTCATTGTATCAAACACCACTGACCACACCTCACTGTATCAAACACCACTGACCACACCTCACTGTATCAAACACCACTGACCACACCTCACTGTATCAAACACCACTGACCACACCTCACTGTATCAAACACCACTGACCACACCTCACTGTATCAAACACCACTGACCACACCTCATTGTATCAAACACAAACACCACTGACCACACCTCACTGTATCAAACACAAACACCACTGGCCACACCTCACTGTATCAAACACCACTGACCACACCTCATTGTATCAAACACAAACACCACTGACCACACCTCACTGTATCAAACACAAACACCACTGGCCACACCTCACTGTATCAAACACCACTGACCACACCTCACTGTATCAAACACCACTGACCACACCTCATTGTATCAAACACCACTGACCACACCTCACTGTATCAAACACCACTGACCACACCTCACTGTATCAAACACCACTGACCACACCTCATTGTATCAAACACCACTGACCACACCTCACTGTATCAAACACCACTGACCACACCTCACTGTATCAAACACCACTGACCACACCTCATTGTATCAAACACCACTGACCACACCTCATTGTATCAAACACCACTGACCACACCTCACTGTATCAAACACCACTGACCACACCTCACTGTATCAAACACCACTGACCACACCTCACTGTATCAAACACCACTGACCACACCTCACTGTATCAAACACAAACACCACTGACCACACCTCACTGTATCAAACACAAACACCACTGGCCACACCTCACTGTATCAAACACCACTGACCACACCTCACTGTATCAAACACCACTGACCACACCTCACTGTATCAAACACCACTGACCACACCTCACTGTATCAAAC
>JAUCMX010000029.1:15385888-15388388 GCA_033459395.1 Hemibagrus guttatus | reverse complement strand
TAAAGTGGGACATGTCTGTCTGTCCCGCCTCCGCCATGTGTGTGTGGAGTTTGCATGTTCTCCCCGTGCCGCGGGGGTTTCCTCCACCGGTCCAAAGACATGCGTGGTAGGTTGATTGGCATCTCTAAATTGTCCGTAGTGTGTGATTGTGTGAGTGAATGAGAGTGTGTGTGTGTGTGTGATGGGTTGGCACTCCGTCCAGGGTGTATCCTGCCTTGATGTCCAATGACGCCTGAGAGGCTCCCCGTGACCCGAGAACAGATTGGATAAGTGGTAGACAATGAATGAATGTCTGTCTGTCTCTCTGTCTGGGGGCAGGGGTGACTCAAGTGGTTAAGGCTCTGGGTCGTTGATCGGGGTTCAACCCCCAGCACCTCCAAGCTCCACTGTTGGGCAATTGAGCAAGGCCCTTAACCCTCTCTGCTCCAGGGGCGCTGTATCATAGCTGCCCCTGCGCTCTGACCCCAACTTCCTCAGCTGGGATATGCGAAGAAAAGAATTCCACCGTGCTGTAATGTATGTGTGGCCATAATAAAGGCTTCATGCCCCCTCTTCATATCTGTCTGTCCACATGTCTCTCTGTCTGTCCACATGTCTGTCTACATGTCTCTCTGTCTGTCTGTCTGTCTACATGTCTCTCTGTCTGTCTGTCTGTCTGTCCACATGTTTTTCTGTCTGTCCACATGTCTCTGTCCACATGTCTGTCTGTCTCTCTGTCTGTCCACATGTTTTTCTGTCTGTCCACATGTCTGTCTGTCCACATGTCTCTCTGTCTGTCCACATGTTTTTCTGTCTGTCCACATGTCTCTCTGTCTGTCCACATGTCTCTCTGTCCACATGTCTCTCTGTCTGTCCACATGTCTGTCTGTCCACATGTCTCTGTCTGTCCACATGTCTGTCTGTCCACATGTCTCTCTGTCTGTCCACATGTCTGTCTGTCCACATGTCTCTCTGTCTGTCCACATGTCTGTCTGTCCACATGTCTGTATGTTTCATGATTCTTGTTTAAAGAGAAGAGAATCACACAAGAGTTCCTTTGATCTTTTAAAAAAGTTTACTTTAAGATGAAAACTCTTTCATGGTTTTGTTGATCAGTTGTTGTTTTTTTTACACATAATGCCGTTCCCCTAAATGCGGATTAGCGGTGCAGTGGGATTTAGCCCTCGATTCAGCTCTACATTAAAGAGAGTGATGCAGCGGCACTTTAATCCTCTTAGTCTGTGCAGCATCCATCCACAAAACCACCCCCACCCCCACCCCATCCCAAAACCAACCCCACAGCCTCCACCAACAACCCCAACCCCACCCCCACAAACCCCACAGCCTCCACCAACAACCCACCCCCACAAACCCCACCCCCACAAACCCCACAGCCTCCACCAACAACCCCAACCCCACCCCCACAAACCCCACAGCCTCCACCAACAACCCCAACCCCACAAACCCCACAGCCTCCACCAACAACCCCCCCCCCCACAAACCCCACAGCCTCCACCAACAACCCCAACCCCACCCCCACAAACCCCACAGCCTCCACCAACAACCCCAACCCCACCCCCACAAACCCCACAGCCTCCACCAACAACCCCAACCCCACCCCCACAAACCCCACAGCCTCCACCAACAACCCCAACCCCACCCCCACAAACCCCACAGCCTCCACCAAAAACCCCCAAACCCCCCCCCCCTCCAAACCCCCCCCCAAACCCCCCAGCCTTCACCAACAACCCCAACCCCAACCCCACCCCCACAAACCCCACAGCCTTCACCAATAACCCCAACCCCAACCCCACAAACCCCACAGCCTTCACCAATAACCCCAACCCCACAGCCTCCACCAACAACCCCAACCCCACAAACCCCACAGCCTCCACCAACAACACCAACCCCACAGCCTTCACCAACAACCCCAACCCCACCCCCACAAAAAGACAGAATCTCCAGGGTTCATCCACGTTTAATCAGATTCAGCAAAAAAAAACAACAAGAAGAAGAACCAAGGTGCAGTTCAAAACAACTAGCTGTGAAGTGTACACTGGTCCAGTCTTTTTAACACACACACACACACACACACACACACACACACACACACACACACAAAAGGGCCACACACATGGAGTTTGGTCCATAAAATAAACAAACAATAAAGATAATGATTATTACATTGTTACATGTGGATATAATTATACATGGAATGTATACGTGTGTATGTGTGTGTATAGGTGTGTGTGTGTTTTCTGGTTACTCTGAGAGGAAGAGATCTGCCCCAGGGGCTGCTGGGAGGTGTCTAGTTAATAGTGTGTAAATATGTTGTGTCATGATAAATGTATATATTTATATATTAAAATGTGTGAGCGCAGACAGGAAGTGATGCGGCCCACAGGGATGCCGGGAGCTGTAGTATTTGCGGCTTGTTTGTAGGCAAGTGTGTGTATGAGGGTGCATGTGTGTGTTCTAGCGGACGAGTGGGGTCTGTTTGAGTGAGATGAGGACCGAGCGC
>JAUCMX010000029.1:15377900-15385388 GCA_033459395.1 Hemibagrus guttatus | reverse complement strand
CTGTGAGTGTAAACATGTGAGTACGAAAAGAAAAAAAAAGACGTTTTAACGTTAAGGAGAGAATCCCAAACGGTTCATCAAACCCTGTAGAGGTACACTTCACAGGGAATGAATTAATAATAATAATAATAATAATAATAATAATAATAATAATAATAACACGGAAACTTACAGCACTACGTGATGGTTTGAGATCCAGCCTAATTCGAGGAAAGATGAGGAAACTCAGCTGTTTCTGTTATTTTTTCGGTAACACTACGTAATATTGAGATTAACACTTGAGATTAAGGATAATCTATTAAAAGCGTGTTTATGTATTAAAGAAATAATCGCACCGTTGTTGTCCATGAGGCTTTGAGGAACATCTCCGCTGTCCAGGATGCTGAAGCCTTCATCATTCTCAATGCCCGCGATCTCACTCTCCTGCTGTGCGAGGAAAGCCGCGGCGGGGTCCTCTTCCTCACCGCCGACACCATTTCCCGCGTTGTTCTGAGGCGCGCTGAGAATATCAAAGTCATCCATGTCGGCCTACAGAGTTCTAATAAATCTACCTGGGGAAAAGAGCCGAAATGTCCACTTCACCCCTACAGCGTAGCCTTCGTCGACTGTCGGTGTCAGTGAAGGAGGTTCTGATGACGTCAGTCCTAACGGAAACGTCGGCGTTATCCAATCACCGCCGGGATACAATGATTGACATTTCTAACAGCCAATGGTTAGAGGAACCAGGTCGCGCTCGACCAATGGAATGACTAAACCGTGTCCCGTGCGGGGTCCCGTGATCGGACGCATGCGCAATAGTGAACTCTGACCTCGTAAAAAATGCTAATGCTAATTTTACACAGTTTTTAAAAAAATATAAACATAAATCTCACGATTATTTACTGAACTGCTGTATGTGCTGTGGAATCGTGACATTCCTTTAACGCAATTAAAGTGAATATTTTAAAAGATTCATGTTTGTAGTTTGTAGCACATTAATAATAATTTGTAAAAATACTCTATAAATATAAAGGAGGAGGAATAAAACACTGTAGAAGACAAGAACAGTGGAGGAGAAGAGAAAAAAGGCAATAAATAGGGAGGAAAGAAAGACTGAGGAGATAAACGCAGAGCAATAAATGAAAGATAGAAAATAAAATAAAGAAATAAAAAGAAAAACTAAAGGATTCATGTGAATAAGTTTACATTTTATTTTATTTAAGTTTATAATTTTATTTTCAAATAGAGAGAGAAAGAGGGAGAGGGGGGAGGAGGGGGAGAGTGAGAGTGGGGTGAGAGGAGAGAGGGGGGAGAGTGGGGAGGGGGAGAGAGGGGAGGAGGGAGAGAGAGAGGAGAGATGGGGAGAGAGAGGAGAGATGGGGGAGGGGGGGGGGATGGGGAGATGGAGGGGGGGAGGGGGGGGAGAGAAGGGGGAGGAGCTCCCATTTCTGTTTTTTTGTTCATTGGTGTCCAGCACTGAAAATAAACCGTACCCGAGTCCATTTCTCACCAAACAGATTAAAAAAAGTTTTCAGCAGCTCAAACCACACCGTGTCCACCAAATTGGTAAAACATGTCCTTTTTCAGCGTCAAGATACACGCCCTCATGTCCATGTAGGTCGGGTAAAAGCTCTAGTTCAGGAAAGGGGTCACCTCTGTCCGGTGTTTCTGTTCCATCATGGTATTCCTTTATCAGGTTCAGCTCGTCCTCTGACCGTTTGTTGGTCCATCTCTGTATGATGTCCTCTGTATACCGTAGTGACCTCAGGCCGAGTTCTTCTGCCACCGCTCTCGTGTCCTTGAACTCTGGTCCTGCCGTGTCCACTAGCCTCTTGAGTGTTGTGAACTTTTTTGAGTGTGTGATGTGTGCAAGACCTGGAGAACTGTCCTTAATGTCCATACGTCCTCCTCCCACCAGAGGCTCTTCTAGGAGCCAGTACAGAGAGACAGCAGGGCCGTGAGATCCACGTTTGAACAGAGTCCATGCTTTAAAAACACTTTTATAAAAATTAGACATGTTAGAAACATTTAAAACAGCTGGGTCCATTAAAAATAAGGTGCGGTCACAATCAAAGTCATTAACGTTCCTCAGAATAAAACATGTGACATCTCCCCAAACCAAGGATTCAGAACTAATCAGGAACTTTTGTATGGTCTGCAAACGGAAGGTTGTGGTCCTACTTTTAACATCTATTAGTCCTTGACCTCCTTCTTCTTTGGGGAGAAATAAAACACTCTGAGGAACCCAGTGCAGTTTATCCCACACAAAATTAACTAGTAAAGATTGCACCTTCTCAATCACCCCAGTAGGGGGCTCTAGGCAAGCTAAGCGATGCCACAGCATTGAGGCTACTAGGTTGTTGGCTACTAGTACCCTCCCCTTGAGGGACATATTTGGTTTAAGCCATTCCCATTTTTTTAGTTTGCCTTCTATTTTTTCCTTGACTCCTTCCCAATTTTTCTTTTCTTCATTTAAGTAAATACCCAGCAGTGTTACGGAGTAACTAGTTACATGTAACGGCGTTACGTAATTTAATTACAAAATAAATGTAACAGTAATTCGTTACAGTTACTGAGAAAAAATATGTAATTAAATTACAGTTACTTATGAAAATGTTAAAGATTACAAATAGGGTTACAGCTGAATATTTTCTTTAAAACACTAGGGTATGTTGAATAATATTAATGTGGTGTTAGATTTAGTTAAAGCGGTGCGATTCTGAGGCTTTTGATTGGTTCTCTGGTCTGAATTCACGGCACCGAGTCTGCTAATTACATTCATCCACATTACCGCTGAAAGCTTTAGGCTACTACACCCTGTCTGAGAGTCGGCTCCATGGCGAGGGATAACAATGCATTTCAGTGCTGGAAATGTAAACATAATTCCATCCTGAAATCCGATAATGACAAATCTAACAGTTCTGTTAAAATTAGTTATCCAGCTGTTAAAATGCTCTCCACATCAAAGGCTTCAGTGTGGAACCTGAGGAAACATCTGCAGGTATGTAACCTAGCCTTTCTTTATTTTATAAAAGCATATGGTTTTTGTCATTATTGTGAGTGTACAGAAATAAAAACAGAGCCTTTAGTTTGGAATGATATATTACTGGTTTCTGTATAATAAAAAGTGAGGGAGTGGTCAGTGGAGTGGTCAGTGGAGTGGTCAGTGGAGTGGTCAGTGGAGTGGTCAGTGGAGTAGTCAGCGGAGTTACTGTAGCTGCTATGTGTAAAAAATCCACCATCAACCCCATAGTGTATTCAAGACCTGTATTCAAAACAGTCAGAACAAATGAGCTAGTCTGCTAGCTTCCTTTACCAGGCACACTGCTATTATCAACACTTTGACAGAAAATATATAGCTCACATTTTTCCTCCTTGAAAATGTGTTGGTGATGTCAGATCTGATATAACTTATTTTAGCATTGTAGCATACGTTATGACTCACAAAGTCATGGAGTTGTGAAATTCAGGGCACCAACAGACTCCTCTGACCAGAGCAATGTTACATTAATCCATTTTCATTTTCAGTGTCCTTTATAAAATCAGAGCTTTACACTGCTGCGTGATTTTCTACTGGAAAGTGACTTTATGACCTGAATAATGATCTGCTGCAGTTTCATGGAGAAAAATATCACCTCTTTTTCTCCAGGGTTGTCCAGTTTGATTTTTGGATGATAAAGAGTGTACACACACACACACACACACACACACACACACACACACACATTTAATTCATTTCTTTCCCTAATTGCATTGAAGGCTATGAGACACCAGTGTTTTTCTTTTATTAACTGTTTTAATAACTGGGTTTTTTTTTGCCTATTTGGGTTTATGCATATGTTTTATTTTTTCAAGGCATTGTTACTTGCCAGTGTGTCCTGTCACAGCTATGTAAAGATTTGATTCCTAAAACAGTATTAAACAGTGTTTGTTATGAAGTCTGGTGTTGTGGCTGTGATTAAAATGAAATGAATATAATCTTAATTAAAGTGATGAGAGATGTAGAGATTCTAACAGTAAACAGAGTTGAGTATTACTGTAAGGTTAACCCTGCCTGCTGTAAATGTCTGGAAATGATTTAGTTGAAAATATCCATTAGAAACTTCAAAGTAATCAAAAAGTAATCAGTTGCTTTACTTTTATAAAGTCAGTGAAACGTTACACTACTTATTACATTTTAAACAGGATCATTTATAATCTGTAACCTACTACATGTCTAAAGGTACCTTCCCAACACTGATACCCAGGTATTTAAACTCTCCTCTTTTCCACTCTAGCCCACCTGGTAGCTGCGGCAGACCATGGGACCAGTTTCCTAATGCTATGGCTTCGCTTTTTTCCCAGTTGCATTTAGAGGAAGACACTGAACCAAAATCAGAAAGCACTTTCTCTAAAATCTTGATCTCAGTTTGATTTTGTATTAAAATCATGACATCATCAGCATAAGCAGATAAAACATGTGGAACATTAAAACCAGGTACAGTAAAACCATTCAAGGAAGCTCGCAGTCTGTGTAAAAAGGGTTTGATTGATAAAGTGTATAGCATACCTGATAACGAGCAACCTTGTCTTATTCCCCTCTGTACTTTAAAAGGAGCGCTTAAGCTCAGGGGTAGACACCTCTCTCTGCAGCTTTCCTCAAGGACCTCCAGCAGATCTTCTCCCAGCTCTTTCCAGAATTGTAGAAGTCCACTGGCAGGCCATCGATTCCAAGTGCTTTTCCTCCTGGCATGGTGTTCAGCGCAACCTGCAGCTCCTCCAGAACCAGCGGACCTTCTAGTGCTGCGTTGTCCTCTGAGGAAACCTTTGGAAGTCCCTGGTAGAAGGTGTCTAGCAGCTCCTTGCTGTCCCTGTGTTCACTCCTGTACAGGTCTTGGTAAAAGTCTGTGGCGTAACGTCGGATCTCGTCAGTGTGTGTTATGTATTGTCCATTTCCAGTGTGTAATGTGTGTATGAGTCTGCTCTGACCATTCTTTTTTTCCAGTCCAAAAAATTGCTTCGATGGAGCGTCCATTTCGTTAGCTCCTTTAAATCTGGACCGGATGAGAGCGCCTTGTGCTTTTGTACCCAGTAGATCCGCCTTCAAGGCCTTCTTCACTTTGAGCTCCTCAAAATGCCTTCTGTCTCCTGTGGACTCAGCTACAGCCTGAAGTTCCACTATTCCTATCTCCAGGTCCTCTAACGACTTGGTGATGTCCCTTGTGATGTTGACAGTGTACTCACGACAGAGCTGCTGAATTAAAACCTTGCCATGGTCCCACCATTGTCTGCAGGAGGAGAATAAAACCTTTTCATTTTTAAAAGAGGTCCAAAAGAATCTAAAAGCCTCAGTAAAATCAGCATCATCCAGTAACGAGACATTAAAATGCCAGTACGTGCTTCTGTGTCTAAGATTCACAATAAAACTCTGCATCTGAGTAAAGAATGGTCTGAGAAACTAACAGGCGTTATTTCACTAGCTTTAAAAACATTAAAATTATGTTTAAAACAGTAAAATCTGTCTAATCAAGCTAACGAAATAAAATCATCTGTAAAATGTGCCACGTGTATTGTCTTTCAGTGCCATGTAGTCTTCTCCATACGTCTACCAGATCATGAGTTTTTATGAGGTGTGTTAATGTACTCTTAGATGCTGCATGAGGTTCTGTGTGGTTCCGGTCCACTGAGTCGTCTTGTGTAAGTTAAAATCTCCTCCAATAAACAAATAATCATCTGGATCGCAGCGGGTTAAAAGCGGTGTGTAAAAGGTGGAAAGCGGGCAGGTGTTCGTGCTAGGCTAAAAACAAACCCTAGCCGGCCGGCTATCCCATCCATCATTCTGTCCATCTGCTCAGTGACCAGCTTCGTCGGCAAGTGCATCAATGACGTGACCGTCTCCAAGACCATCACCACACGCTCCAACCAGAAGCCGTGGATGACTGCAAAAGTGCATGCTCTCCTGAAGTCGAGAGACTCCGCCTTCAGAGCTGGGGACAAGATGGCCCTAAAAACAGCAAGGGCCAAACTGTCTCGAGCCATCAGAGAGGCGAAGTGCACACATGCCAGAGAATCCACGGCCACTTTCAGGACAGCAGAGACTCACAGCACATGTGGCAGGGCATACAGGAGATCACGTGGTACAAGACCACACCTGTGACAGTGACGCCTCCCTCCCAGACACACTGAATGACTTCTACACTCGGTTCGAGACACAGAACAACGTAGTAGTGAGGAAGACCATCCCTCCTGCCAACGACCAGGTGCTCTGTCTTTCCATGGCTGACGTGAGGAGAACTCGATGCAGAGTTAACCCACTGAAGTCTGCTGGACCAGACAACATTCCTGGCAGAGTGCTCAGGGAATGTGCAGAACAGCTTCTGCAACATCTTCAACACCTCCTTGAGCAGCGCCATTGTTCCTACATGCCTCAAGACAACAACCGTCGTCCCCGTGGTGAAGAACTCTACAGTTCCCTGTCTCAGTGACTATCGTCCCGTTGCGCTCACACCCATCATGATGAAATGGTTTGAGAGGCTCATCATGAGGCACATGAGGCCTCACTGGCGCCCTTACAGTTTACATATCGTCCTAATTAACCCTAGCTAACCCTAACCCTAGATTTAATACCCTAACCCTAGATTTAATACCCTAACCCTAGATTTAATACCCTAACCCTAGATTTAATACCCTAACCCTAGATTTAATACCCTAATCCTATATTCAATACCCTAACCCTAGATTTAATACCCTAACCCTAGATTTAATACCCTAACCCTAGATTTAATACCCTAACCCTAGATTTAATACCCTAACCCTAGATTTAATACCCTAATCCTATATTCAATACCCTAACCCTAGATTTAATACCCTAACCCTAGATTTAATACCCTAACCCTAGATTTAATACCCTAACCCTAATCCTAACCCTAGATTTAATACCCTAACCCTAGATTTAATACCCTAACCCTAGATTTAATACCCTAACCCTAATCCTAACCCTAGATTTAATACCCTAACCCTAGATTTAATACCCTAATCCTATATTCAATACCCTAACCCTAGATTTAATACCCTAACCCTAGATTTAATACCCTAACCCTAGATTTAATACCCTAATCCTATATTCAATACCCTAACCCTAGATTTAAAACCCTAACCCTCGATTTAATCTACACAACATTCACTCCACATCTACACAACATCTACACAACATTCACTCCACATCTACACAACATCTACACAACATTCACTCCACATCTACACTACATCTACACAACATTCACTCCACATCTACACTACATCTACACAACATTCACTCCACATCTGCACAACATTCACTCCACATCTACACTACATCTACACAACATTCAATCCACATCTACACTACATTTACACAACATACACTCCACATCTACACTACATTTACACAACATACACTCCACATCTACACTACATCTACACAACATTCAATCCACATCTACACTACATTTACACAACATTCACTCCACATCTACACTACATCTACACAAC